>QGSO01000201.1:277787-497787 GCA_011037825.1 Carya cathayensis
TCCCACAAACAAACCTTTTATACAGCTGATTATATGGATTGAAAAACTCAACAAAATTTGTGTTTCCAATTTCTAGAGAAGAACAATGATTCAGGCAATATTTCATTACAATCAAAAGGAAAGAAAATAAATACGAGAATTAAATAAAGGGGGTGTGGTTGAACCTGGTTACTCACTTGGACCACTTAGAAATATCAAAAACTAAATAAAGGTATAAATGTAGAGCTTAGTTAACAATAAATCGCTTTTAAGATTATCTTTTGTTAACATACAGATTAACAAAAATAATTAAGTTTATCTTTTTTTACCTATAGCTGAATACAAATGATGTGATCTCTTTTTAGAGAGATGGGATTTTTTTTACAAGAATTGTTATGCTTTTATATTTTATATTTTTTTGTAGGATTTTCTGTCGAGTTCGGATAGTGATGAACTTGAGATAATGATGAGTAGAAATTGTCCCGAAGTTGAAGATGTTAGTAGTGATGCTGAAATTGGAGTACAACAAAATGATATGAATGTGGATGTGGGAGACTGTGTGAATATGGGAGATGAAGTGAATGTTGAAGATCAAGATCGAGCAGTGGAAGATCGAGTGAATGTGAAAGATGGAGTTAATGTGGAAGTGGAAGATGGAGATGAAGTCAATAAGATTTCCAGTTCGAGTAGTGGACTTCTTGAACCATTCATTGGGAAGGAGTTTGATGAGGTAGAAGATGCTCAAGCATTTTACAAGGCGTATGCAAGACGAACGGGTTTTGCAATGAGGACCAACCATACTCGATTATCAAAAGATGACAGAAAACTGGTTCTAGTAGAGTATGTTTGCTCAAGGGAAAGATTTCGGCATGAAAGTCGGAAGCAAATAGAACGAAAAATTCCTGAAGCTGCTGAAACAAAGATTGGGTGTAAAGCAACGATGTGTATAAAAAAAGATTGTCAAAAGTGGACAGTATGCAAGTTCATCCATGAACACAACCATGAGTTACTTACACCGAGAAGCACTAGTTTGCTTTGTGGACATAAAGGCGTAACGTGTGTCCAAAAGAAACTCATTCTCACTTTGAATGAGTCCGGTGTACCAACGAGGAAGATAATGTCGGTGTTGAGTAAAGAATGAGGTGGTGATTTTAACATTGGATGCATTGGTAAGGACGTGGAGAATTATTTGGGAAATAAAAGAAGGAAATTGTTTGAGGAGGGAGATGCACAAAGGTTGTATGCCTACTTTCTTGATAGGCAGTGTAAAGAACCTGGGTTTGTGTATTCCATGCAAGTTGATGAGAATGGGTGTATGGGAAGTTGTTTTTGGGCAGATGCAAGATCAAGGGCTGCATATCAATATTTTGGAGATGTTGTCACGTTTGATGCGACGTACTTGACAAATATTTATAAGATGCCGTTTGTGCCATTTTCAGGAGTTAATCATCATCACCGTACTATAATGTTCGGTTGTGCGTTGTTAGTTAATGAAACAGCTGAATTCTATATTTGGCTATTGACAACATGGCAAGAGCCCATGCTTGGGCGTGCCCCTTCAACCATAATTACTGATGATGACAAGGCGATGGCGAAGGCCATTAGTGAGGTACTCCCAAATACAACCCATAGGTTGTGCCTGTGGCATATTTTACAAAAATTTTCAAAACATTTGGCACATGTGTATAACAAGTTTCCAGACTTTCAAAAAGAGTTTCGTCATTGTATCCATGAGACAATAACGACTGATGAGTTTGACCAGGAATGGAGTTCAATACTAGCGAAGTATGGTCTAGTGGATAATGATTGGCTGCAAAATCTTTACAACCGACGGGATAAGTGGGTTCCAGCTTACTTGCGAACCACGTTTTGTGCCGGTATGTCGACAACTCAAAGGAGCGAGAGCATGAATAAATTTTTTAAAGATTATGTTCGTTTGAGCACAATGGTGAGTGATTTTGTGCATCAATACGAGAAAGCCTTAGATGCACGTTATTTCAAGGAGAAAGAGAAAGATGTGAGAACAAAATCGACACGTGCGATTCTGAAAACCTTATGGAAAATTGAAGAAGATGCGGCCTCAATCTATACAAGGAAGTCGTTCATTATCTTCCAGGATGAGCTATTCAATAGCCAACGATACATTCCAACCAAAGTTGGACAATATGGTGAAAGTAAGATATACAGAGTCACATCGAATGACAAAGAAAAACCTATTTATCATGTGACCTTGGAGAGTGGAGAATTGAAGGCAATATGTACATGTCATATGTTTGAGTTTGTGGGGATTCTTTGTCGGCATATCCTATGTGTCCTTGGGAAGAAATTGAAATTAGATTTGTTGTCACGTCATTATATTCTAGAGAGATGGAGCATCAATGCTAAGAGCCGGGCTATTCTTGACATACCAAATTCTGATGGGCATGTACTGACACAAGATGATCCAATGTTGAGAAAAAGTAAATTGATGATGCAATTCTATGATATTGCCGAACTTGGCTCACAATCAATCCAATTTTGTCAACACCTCTCTCTTGCCTTAGACAAGGTCCACAAGGAGTTACTCTTAATGGAACAACTTGAAGGAGAAAAAAATTTNAACCACCATTCACCCCGAATGGTAGGCGATGTGTCAGGTTGAGAACATGGAGCAGACATCGATAGGCTGGAGGAGGTTGATTAGACGCTGCAGATGCGATGCGAAGCTTTTAGCTTCTATAGTTAGTTTTGTTTTTTGGACAGTATTCTAGGCTTGTTAGTTGAGTTACACGAGTTACTTGACGAATTGGTTCAGTAGTGTATTTTGGTACTGTAAGTATGGAGTCTAGTCTCCCATGTTTTAATATTACAGACTTCTTAGACTCATACTGTAATCGTGGATATTTATTTTGTAAAATATGCATGGATTATGCTTTAATTATTTGGGATGTTATAAGTTTGGTTCATAGTATTAAAAAAAAATATCCGCTGCGAATATTGTATAATGCTAGATGCATGTTAGGAACATTGCATCTTATATGTCATGAACGGGGGCAGGTACCCTTGTGTTACATGTCTCGACGCTTTAGATGTCCGTCCGATCCCAAACGGAAATCTGGAGCATCACAAACGTTATCTGAAACTTGACTTAACATAAACTTGATCTGACTGCTTTACTTAACATGACATACTTGCAATAGTGAATATTACATTATATGACATATATGTAACATATGACATATTTAACATGGCATACTCATAACATATAGCAGTATGTAGAAGAATAGATTATGTAATAGATAAATATTTATGACAGAATAAAACATTCGTAACAAATAAACAAGTAATGACGTGGCATGAGATGACATATATGACAACATACATACATAAATTGTAATTTGCTTACCCATCATACATACACAGTAAGCTGATAGTAAGTTAGAAGCTAACTTACCTCAATCGTCTCATTCTATGATAATAAGGCACGAAACACAAGGAGCTATAAGAGGATATTCTAAAAATTAGAGTATTACCATTTTACCCTTTACATGTGAGAAAATGACCATTTTACCCCTATCTTAAGGATTTCACATCCTAACTCCAACAATTTTCAAAATTTGCATTCCTCATGTAAATTTTATTTTAAACTCAAATATCAACTCATAAAAATTTAACACAAATCACAACTATAGAAAACATATTATAGCCGAAACATCCATAGGTCATTTCTCTTGATTTTTATTGCAATTCCTTCCAACTTCAAAACTCATGCTCAAACCAAAATTTTGCCACAAAGATCTTCCTATTCTAAATTTAAAACCATACTTAAAACATGCATTTAGAAAAATCTAATAATCAACACCAAACTTTTTGTAAAAAGATCCAAACCCTTGAATCACAAGCTTTGACCCTAAGTCAAAATATCTCCAAGAATTCCAAAACATCAAATCTTACTTCTAACATATTCATAACATCATCCTAAGATCAACCATGCTTTAAATCATCAAACTAAAGTCACCAAAATCACTAAATAACACTAGAGTTTTTGGTTTTACACTTAGTCCAAAAACAGAAACTTTTTTCTTAACTAGCTTTGATTAATCTCTTCCACGGTTTAAAAAGATGAGATCTTCAAACTAAAATGTCACACGGTTTAAAAAAGTTTCCTAAAGAAGATCCAACCATCAAACTTAAAATCACATGGCTAAAACTCAATAAAATATGGATCTAACCCAAAAATATCAAATTATAGGCCTAACCGAAATCCTCTTGCATAGAAAAATCATATCTGTAAAACTAATACTAAATATCTTTGAAATAACATCCTTTAGAGTAAGATGGAACCACTTGTGGTACTGAATGTTTTAGTATTTTTTTAAACTTAGGATAGAAAGATCTTTGTTACAAAAATTTGGTTTGATAATGAGTTTTGAAATTGGAAAAATTGCAACAAAAATAAGGGAAAAAGCCTATACAAGTTTTGGCCCCTATAGAGTTTTTATAGTTTTGTTTAGTATTAAATTTGACTTTAGGACAAAATTTATATGATGTATGTAAATTTTGGTGATTTTTGAAGTTAGGATGCAATATCCTTAAGTTAGGGGTAAAATGGTAATTTTGCTCTAAATTCATATTTTTCCATATTTCTAATTGTTAGTGATTAATTTCTAACTTTTTGAAATTACTATTTTCAATTCCTCGTAATCGCACTTGAAATTGTTTAGAAAACGCGAAAATTGAGGTAAATTAGTTTTTAATTTACTAGTAGTTTATTGTGCATGGGTGATAAGTAAAAGGAATTACAGTGTATGTATGTATGTTATCATATATGTCATGCTATGCCAAGTTATCACATATTTGATCGTTACACAAAATTTATTCTATCACTAATTATTCATCTGTTACACAAGATATTCTGTCACGTATTGCTATACAGTGCAAGTATATCATGTTAAGTATTCCATTTGTTACATGTATGTCAAGTCGTGTAATATTCAATGTTGCAAGTATGTCATGTTAAATATGTTGTCTGTTACATCTTATGCCATGTTACAAAATGTTTCTATCTCAAGTTAGTCATGTTCTTTGAGTTACGTTCAAGTTAGTTATGTCTAGGATACTCGCGATGTAATCATTATGATTGTCCAAATATCTCCATTTATAATTCACATGATGTACTTCTGGTGAAATCTTTTTGATTGTAAGAATTTAGTTCAAATTCAGTTATGCAGATACTCCTGGCATAATCATTCTGATTGTTAGGGTATCTTATTTAAAATACTCATGATGTAATCATTCTGATTATCAAAGTATTACTAAGTACTCCTGGTGTAATCATTCTGATTGCTAATGTATGTGATTTAAAATACTTGTGATGTAATCATTCTAATTGTCAAAGTATTACTAGGTACTCCTAGTGTAATAATTTTGATTGCTAAGATACGTGATTTAAAATACTCATGATGGAATCATTCTAATTATTTGAGTATCTCCAATGGAATATTTTGGATGGAATCATTCTGATTGTTCACTATTCCTGACGTAACGGCTGGCGGAATAATTTTGATTTTCAGAATTCAAGTCCAAGTTCATGTTAAGTAAAGAAGTCAGATCAAGTTTATGCTAATTAAGTTTTAGTTCAAGTTCAAGTTCAAGTTCAAATCAAGAAGTTGAGTTTAAGCAGTTAAAGAAGCAGGATTCCAAGTTTACGTTAAGTTAAGTCTCAGATCAAGTGTATGTTAAGTCAAGTTTCAAATCAAGTTCATGTTAAGTCAAGTCTCAGATTAAGTTCATGTCAAGCAAGTCAAGTTCAATTTACGTTTCAGTTTAAGTTATGTCAGTTATACGATGTTAAGTTATGTTATGCTTACTTATGACTGTGATTATACATTCATGCTTTTACTGCCATGCATGCATCATTAACCTGTGTGGAGGATTTATGTTAACTTGCTGAGATTTGTAATCAAATCTTACTGTGGTAGTCTCAACTACCATTCCTCCCAAATGGTAAATTTTGTTACAGGATCTGACAGAGAGCCGGGGATCGACCAGCCAGAAACTATCGACTAAGTGACAATGCGACATCGATAATAATATAACAGTTAACTTAAATTACTACTTGTACCTATGGAGTTGAATCTTCGGTACTCTTTTGATTACAACCGATCTAAACTAGTGTTGTGTTCTTAGTTATGTAGTATGACATTATGTATGAAGTATGTTTTAAGTATTTTCATATTTTTAGTTTTGGTGCATAGTATTTTTAGTTTTGATAAATCTTCTATAAAATCCTGCATGTCCCAGAAAGCTTCTAATTCCCATTCTTTGGAGGTGGTAGTTTTTCTATGGTTGCAATTTTGGCCCGATCCACCTCAATTCCTTTAGATGACACTCTATGGCCAAGCACGATCCCTTCTTGAACCATGAAATGACACTTCTCCCAGTTTAGGACTAGATTTTTATTTTCACATCTTTGCAAAACAAGAGCTAAGTTATGCAAACAATGATCAAAAGATGTACCAAAAACTGAAAAGTCATTCATAAAAACTTCCATTATATCTTCCACCATGTCAGAAAAGTAGCCATCATGCAACGTTGAAATGTCGCAGGGGCGTTGCACAATCCAAAGGGCGTTGCACAATCCAAAGGGCATCCTCCTAAAAGCAAATGTTCCATAGGGGCATGTGAATGTAGTTTTCTCTTGATTTTCAGGAGCTATGACAATCTGATTATACCTCGAATAACCATCTAGAAAGCAATAGTAAGAGTACCCAGCCAATCGATCCAATATTTGATCAATGAATGGAAGTGGAAAATGATCATTCCTTGTTGCTTTATTCAACTTGCGGTAATCCATGCATACACGCCATCCCGTGACTGTTCTTGTAGGAATGAACTCATTATTGTCATTTTTCACCACCGTCATTCCACCCTTCTTTGGTACAACCTGCACTCGACTTACCCATGAGCTATCTGAAATAGTATATATAATTCCAGCATTAAGGAGTTTCAAAATTTCAGCTCTCACGATTTCCTTCATTGCTGGATTTAATCTTCTTTGGTGCTCGATCATTGGTTTGTAAAGCTCCTCCATTAAAATCTTGTGCATGTAAATGGAGGGACTTATTCCTTTTATGTCAGAAATAGTCCATCCCAAGGCTGTTCTATGCTCCCTCAACACACGCAGCAACTTTTCCTCTTCTTTGGGTGTGAGTGATGTAGCAACAATCACTGGAAATGTATCACTATCACCCAAGAATGCATAGCGAAGATGCTCAGGTAATTGCTTCAACTCCGGAGTTGTATTTTGCTCCCTCTTTTCTTTAGTATTTTCAGATTCAATCTTTGGTACCATCGGCTCTAGCTTCCCCACTTCAATACTAGTTGATGTAACCTGCTGCAATGCTCCCAAAGCAAAAACATAGTGGAGAAATTCTTCACTAACAAAAGGTAAGTCAGATTCACAAACAACAGAATTATTAAAATCGTAAGCATGAGATGAAGTGGTGATACATCGTTCTAGGTGATCGGATGACATATCTTCTTGAAAGGCCTCTTGTACACATTTCTTAATGACATCTACCCAAAAGCAAGTACTTGGATCTTCTAGAAATTTCATGGCTTGGTAGATGTTGAACATAACTTATTCCTTATTAACTCTCAATGTTAATTCACCCTTTTGAACATCAATCAAAGCCCTTCCCGTAGCCAAGAATGGTCGGACAAGAATTAGTGGCACTTCTTCATCTTCTTCCATGTCTAACACCACAAAATCAGCAGGGAAAATAAATTTATCCACCTTTACCAATACGTCTTCTATGATTCCACGTGGATACTTGATGGACCGATCTGCTAGTTGCAAAGAAATTATTGTATGCTTGATCTCTCCAAGTCCTAATTTCCTGCAAACAGAAAGTGGCATAAGATTAATACTAGCACCAAGATCACATAAAAATCTATAAAAAAATGAATTCCCAATAGTGCAAGGCAAAGTGAAACTCCCAAGATCTTTTAATTTTTGAGGCAATTTCTTTTGAAGAATGGCACTGCATTCTTCAGAAAGCTTCACTGTTTCAAACTCTTCCAACCTTCTCTTCTTGGAAATTATGTCCTTCAGAAATTTGACATAATTTTGCATTTGTTCCAAGGCATCTGCAAAAGGAATATTTATGTGAATTTTCTTTAAAATATCCAAAAATTTAGAAAATTGCTTATCTAATTTTTGCTTTTGAAAACGCTGAGGGTAAGGAAGTGGAGGAGCAAGAATAGGAGGATTGTCAGGAAATGAAATTACGGGAGGCGAGTCGGTCTCTCTTAGTGTATCTTTAACAATCTCATCTTCTTCTACTTGATCTTTACTTTGGCCATTGCTCGCAGCGGTAGGGGTGGAATTGCTCTCCTTTAATGGTGACCTCTCAATTTCTTTTCCACTCCTAAGTGTGATTGCCTTGCATTGTTCTTTTGGATTTACTTTAGTGTTGCTAGGAAAAGCTCCTCTTTGTTGGGCATTGATTGTAGTGGCTAATTGCTCAATTTGCACTTCAAGATTCTTCATAGTGGCTCCAATATTGCTACAATGAGTCTCAATGTTGTCCAACCTTGAATCAGTCTTTTTAAACCTTGCATTGGTCTCCTGAACAAAGGAAACCATGGCATCCTCAAGTGACATCTTCTTCTCGCTTGGTTGGCAATCAAATCCTGGAGGAGGTTGAGCTTGCAACACATTCTTTGTATTTCCATATGACAAATTCTCATGATTTCGAAGCCCTGGATGATAGTAATTTGGCATAGGATTACCACGATAGTTGTAGTTCCGATTGTTGATGTATTGAACCTGTTCTTGACTCGCTTCATTACTTGGAACTATCATACTTGTAGATGCAACATATTCTATAATTTGTGGTATCCTTTGGGTTGTCAAAGCTGAAATCTGATGAGATAGAGTAGCAACTTGAGCTGAAAGGGCTGCTATCGGGTCCAAGTCATGAATTCCAGCAACCTTCTTAGCCAAAGTCCTCTCAGTTGGCCATTGATAGTTATTTGAGGCCATTTCTTCCAAAAGGGTAGTAGCACCCTTAGCTGTCTTTGACATCAAAGTTCCACCAAAAGCAGCATCAACTATAGTTCGAGTTTGCCCATTTAACCCATTATAGAACATCTGAACTTGCAACCAATCTGGCAATCCATGTTGTGGACAACATCGAACCAAATCTTTATGCCTCTCCCATGCTTCATAGAGTGACTCAAAATCATTTTCCTTGAATTGACCAATCTCACTCCTGAGTTGGGCTATTTTTGCAGGTGGGAAGAATTTAGCAAGAAACTTTTCAGGCATGTCCTGCCAACTAGTGATGCTTCCCAGTTGTAGAGATTGTAGCCAACCTCTAGCCTTGTCCCTCAAAGAAAAAGGAAACAATCTCAGTCTAATGGTGCCTTCAGTAACACCATTGATCTTTACGGTGTCGTAAATCTCCAAGAACATTGCCAAATGAATATTGGGATCATCAAGTGGCGATCCGCTGAATTGAGCCTGCTGCACCATGCTAATCAAAGCTGGTTTGAGCTCAAACTTGTTGGCATTAATTGTCTGGCACATTATGCTTGAGTAATTTCCATTCACAACTGGCCGTACATAGTCCTTCAAGGTGCGTGGTAGTGCCTCACGTTCTTCTTCAGCCATGGCTAGTATCTTATTTTTTCTTCGTGATCTAAGAGTTCTTTCAATCTCCAGATCAAAATGAATAATATCACGAGATTTAGCACGGCGCATCCAATGTAAAAAACACACCTGTAGAGCAAAAATAAAATATAAGAACAAATTAATATAAAATTTCAAATTAAAACCAAGATTACTTTGTATCGATATTGACAAAAAAGAATAAGAATAAATCAATCCCCGGCAACGGCGCCAAAAACTTGAACGGTGCAAAACTGCAAGTGCACAGTATCGTAGTTTTATAATAAAGTGATAAGAAGAGTATCGTCCTTAGGGATTGGTACCTTACTTTTGCCAAATACCAAAATTATACTAATCTCGATTTTATATAGAGGAATCATTAAGATTTTTGTAGCTGCAAATTAAACTAAAATCAGCGCAAAGAGAAATATGCAAAGGAAATAAAACTAACGTTCAAAGATCAAATTAATGGGGAAGAAAACTTCTAGGAAATCGATTTCACCTAATTCTTCACTATGCTTTTCTCATCCAACTAATTTAATTTAATTCTTTTTGTCCATTAACAAATCTCTAATTCATCCAAAAGCTTCTTTCGATAGTCAATTGAAAATTATTCTTGTTCATCAATTCACACAAGAATATGCAAATTAAATAATCAAGAAAGCAATAAGACCAATAATTTAATTACTACATAGGTTCATACAAGTCTTTCGATCTCTATACTTACCTATGCTGAAATATTCAAGATCTACCCTATGATTCCCTCTTTCGATAGCAAATCACAAGATTAAATATCATCTAATCAATGGCTAGTTAATTAGAGGCAATAAACTCAGAATAAATCAGATAAACAAAGAGAGAATTGCCTTACATTAGTATAGACAATCAAGTATAGTTCGGAACTAGGTTACATCGCTTTCCTAGAATAAAGAAAATTTAGCTCATGCTAGAAATGGAATTCAACATAAACGAATTCACCATAATTGTTCTGACAATATTGAAAGAAAATAAACGTTGAAAAATACTCCTTGCAGTCGCAACTCGTCTTCAAAACTCAAGAAAATGATTCAATGCTTTTCTCCCATCTGTGCTTGTGTATGATTCCAAGGTACGTGTAATATGTGGAACTCCCTTTCCAAAACAGATGATTTGAATCCTTCTAGCTGTGTTTTTCTGTCCCAAAATGTGTTCTCCAGTCAAAAGTACGGCCAATAAGTGAAAAATCACTTTTTATATGGTGTGACAGCAGAAAACCCTAAATCTGTCAAAATACGATGTTCGCTTGAGCGGGGTGTCGAGTGAGACTCGAGCGTTCGACTCTGCCTGAACTCGCTCGAGCGTCATATCGAGCGTACATCAAGCGTTCAACTCTGCCTGACTTCACTCGAGCGGCCAATGTCTCCGCTCGAGTGATCTTTGTTTTTCCGCAACCCGCTCGAGCTCACTATCGAGCGAGACTCGAGCGTTTGAATCTGCCTGAATTCGCTCGAGAGGCCAAAATCCTCCGCTCGAGCGATCTTGTTAAATCTGCAATACGAAATTTTGCAAGTCATCAAAAAACCATGAATTTAGATCAGCATTCGATCTTGTTCTAAAATCCGTGAGATGAGGGTTCTAATTAATACTTGGGTACTTACTCTTTTGGATTAAACTCTGTAAGCCCCAAAAGCTGGACAATCTATTGGCAAATTAATTAAAAAAATTAGTACTTCTTTCATGCTGTCTCATCTTTGAAAATATATATTATTTAGAGCATATTGGTAATGTATCTTGGATGACTTTATAATTACCTCGAATACTATACAGATAATTTGCTAGATTGGATAAATTTAACACTTTATAAGCCATTTTATAGTTCTCATTTTAATTCATAGTTGTTTAGGGGAAGGTGCTACTAGATGTTGACATTTTGATGGATTTTATTTCATGGTTGTGAATCAATTAAGGAACAGAGTCCCACAAACAAACCTTTTATACAGCTGATTATATGGATTGAAAAACTCAACAAAATTTGTGTTTCCAATTTCTAGAGAAGAACAATGATTCAGGCAATATTTCATTACAATCAAAAGGAAAGAAAATAAATACGAGAATTAAATAAAGGGGGTGTGGTTGAACCTGGTTACTCACTTGGACCACTTAGAAATATCAAAAACTAAATAAAGGTATAAATGTAGAGCTTAGTTAACAATAAATCGCTTTTAAGATTATCTTTTGTTAACATACAGATTAACAAAAATAATTAAGTTTATCTTTTTTTACCTATAGCTTAATACAAATGATGTGATCTCTTTTTAGAGAGATGGGATTTTTTTTACAAGAATTGTTATGCTTTTATATTTTATATTTTTTTGTAGGATTTTCTGTCGAGTTCGGATAGTGATGAACTTGAGATAATGATGAGTAGAAATTGTCCCGAAGTTGAAGATGTTAGTAGTGATATTGAAATTGGAGTACAACAAAATGATATGAATGTGGATGTGGGAGACTGTGTGAATATGGGAGATGAAGTGAATGTGGAAGATCGAGATCGAGCGGTGGAAGATCGAGTGAATGTGAAAGATGGAGTTAATGTGGAAGTGGAAGATGGAGATGAAGTCAATAAGATTTACAGTTTGAGTAGTGGACTTCTTGAACCATTCGTTGGGAAGGAGTTTGATGAGGTAGAAGATGCTCAAGCATTTTACAAGGCATATGCAAGACGAACGGGTTTTGCAATGAGGACCAACCATACTCGATTATCAAAAGATGACAGAAAACTGGTTCTAGTAGAGTATGTTTGCTCAAGGGAAGGATTTCGGCATGAAAGTCGGAAGCAAATAGAATGAAAAATTCCTGAAGCTGCTGAAACAAAGATTGGGTGTAAAGCAACGATGTGTATAAAAAAAGATTGTCAAAAGTGGACAGTATGCAAGTTCATCTATGAACACAACCATGAGTTACTTACACCGAGAAGCACTAGTTTGCTTCGTGGACATAGAGGCGTAACGTGTGTCCAAAAGAAACTCATTCTCACTTTGAATGAGTCCGGTGTACCAACGAGGAAGATAATGTCGGTGTTGAGCAAAGAATCAGGTGGTGATTTTAACATTGGATGCATTGGTAAGGACATGGAGAATTATTTGGGAAATAAAAGAAGGAAATTGTTTGAGGAGGGAGATGCACAAAGGTTGTATGCCTACTTTCTTGATAGGCAGTGTAAAGAACCTGGGTTTGTGTATTCCATGCAAGTTGATGAGAATGGGTGTATGGGAAGTTGTTTTTGGGCAGATGCAAGATCAAGGGCTGCATATCAATATTTTGGAGATGTCGTCACGTTTGATGCGACGTACTTGACAAATATTTATAAGATGCCGTTTGTGCCATTTTCAGGAGTTAATCATCATCACCAAACTATAATGTTCGGTTGTGCGTTGTTAATTAATGAAACAGCTGAATCCTATATTTGGCTATTGAGAACATGGCAAGAGGCCATGCTTGGGCGTGCCCCTTCAACCATAATTACTGATGATGACAAGGCGATGGCGAAGGCCATTAGTGAGGTACTCCCAAATACAACCCATAGGTTGTGCCTGTGGCATATTTTACAAAAATTTCCAGAACATTTGGCACATGTGTATAACAAGTTTCCAGACTTTCAAAAAGAGTTTCGTCATTGTATCCATGAGACAATAATGACTGATGAGTTTGACTAGGAATGGAGTTCAATACTAGCGAAGTATGGTCTAGTGGATAATGATTGGCTGCAAAATCTTTACAACCGACGGGATAAGTGGGTTCCAGCTTACTTGCGAACCACGTTTTGTGCCGATATGTCGACAACTCAAAGGAGCGAGGGCATGAATAAATTTTTTAAAGATTATGTTCGTTTGAGCACAATGGTGAGTGATTTTGTGCATCAATACGAGAAAGCCTTAGATGCATGTTATTTCAAGGAGAAAGAGAAGGACGTGAGAACAAAATCGACACATGCGATTATGAAAACCTTATGGAAAATTGAAGAAGATGTGGCCTCAATCTATACAAGGAAGTCGTTCATTATCTTCCAGGATGAGCTATTCAATAGCCAATGATACATTCCAACCAAAGTTGGACAAGATGGTGAAAGTAAGATATACAGAGTCACATCGAATGACAAAGAAAAACCTATTTATCATGTGACCTTGGAGAGTGGAGAATTAAAGGCAATATGTACATGTCATATGTTTGAGTTTGTGGGGATTCTTTGTTGGCATATCCTATGTGTCCTTGGGAAGAAATTGAAATTAGATTTGTTGCCACGTCATTATATTCTAGAGAGATGGAGCATCAATGCTAAGAGCCGGGCTATTCTTGACATACCAAATTCGGATGGGCATGTACTGACACAAGATGATCCAATGTTGAGAAAAAGTAAATTGATGATGCAATTCTATGATATTGCCGAACTTGGCTCACAATCAATCCAATTTTGTCAACACCTCTCTCTTGCCTTAGACAAGGTCCACAAGGAGTTACTCTTAATGGAACAACTTGAAGGAGAAAAAAATTTAGAAGATGGAAACATGTCAATGAATGATTCACAAATGTTCAAATCACAAGTTGTATCAAATTTTTCACAAGTTTTACAAGATCCACCACGGGTGGCAACTAAAGGTCGACCAAAATCGTTGAGATAAAAAAAATCCGAAAGAGACTCAAGCCACGAAGAAAAGGTGTTGTAGCCTTTGCAAGACTGAGGGTCATGCTAAGAACAATTGTCCTTCAGTGAGGTTGGTTTAAAGTTTGAAAATTTGTGTTGTAAAATTTTAATTAGTACATGAATAATTTTTTATGGTTTAATATCGTTTATGTAGGGATCTTGGAAATACAATTGGTAACATATCTAAAAGCTTGGACCCATCAGTTCAAATATGAGGTTGGTGTGCAAGTTCGTGTTATAAATTATTTTTTAGAATCGAAGGTGATGGGATGGTTTTTTTAAAATATTCTGATTCGATATATAATACATATTTTTTTGTTACAGTTAAAAAGTGTGAAAAAGCACTTGGTTGTCTTAGAGGACTGCGTTGGAGGAGTGCGGTAATTAATAGAGCATGTCAATGAAGTATACATGTTATGTTCATAATGTAATGGAAATGATTCATAGGTTGTACTATGAGATTTTGGAGATGTTAACATGATATTCATCATCTAATGGAATTGATATTGGTAATGTTATGTGAAAAGGTTGTATGTTTATTTTCAGATTTTTATGCCTATAGAACCCAGGAAGTTGTTATGTTTATTTCCAGATTCTGGTATTGTTATGTTCATAAGGTTGTAAGAATTGTTAAGTTCAAATTATGATTTTGGTACTGTTATGTTTAGATGTTGTAATGAAATATTAAAATCTGATAGTAATTTTGGAAATGTTGAATCTGATAGTAATCTTGGAAATGTTGAATCTGATAGTAATTTTGGAAATGTTGAAGATTTTAATATTTCGTTGAGATCATGTAATGGAAATGCTTGCAGGAAATTACTATCAGATTCTGGTACGGCCTGTGTTTTCAGATTATGATGGTGATGGTGATCCTTGAATACATGCAGAAAGTATTGATTCTGTAATGGAAATAATTTAAGAGTTAGGTGTATTTTCAGATTCTGTAATGGAAATGTATAACAAGATTCAGAAATTCAGATTAAGAAATCCTCATGTATTTTCAGAAGTACATCATTACATTTCCAAAATAAGTATCCTTACAAGGAAGTACATCATTACAATTCCAAAATAACTATCATTACATTACTTCAGTACTAGGAATCTGAAACATTACAAAGATATTTCACAAACAGCCTAATGCCCATAGCTTGAAACAAGAGGCCGAGTTACATCACATAATTGTTGCTAGGAGACAAATAAATTACAGCCAAAATCAGAACAAAACAACACCATGACCAATATAAAGCTTTTAAGGTTCCCTTATACTTCTTCTCCATAGCGGTAAATTTGGCCTCTTCAGTCATTCTGAGCTTTGGAAGGCAGTGAAGAGAGCATGTAGATAAGGCAAATCCATGGACCAGAAACAAAACCAAAAAACATGAAAAATTATGTTCTACAACTACCACCAAAAGAGGCAAATCCTTTATCCCAACATGGTCTATTCATAACCACCACAATATTCAATCTAAATACATGAATGCAATCTGTCCCTTGCTAATTGAAATTGTGAGGAAAAATTAACAGAGCATGTACAAATAAATGGATTTGCATTCTGAGCTTTGGAAGGCAGTGAAGAGAGCATGTAGATAAGGCACATCCATGGACCAGAAACAGAACCAAAAAACATGAAAAATTATGTTCTACAACTACCACCAAAAGAGGCAAATCCTTTATCCCAACGTGGTCCATTCATAACCACCAAAATATTCAATCTCAATACATGAATGCAATCTGTCCCTTTCTAATTGAAAGTGTGAGGAAAAATTAACAGAGCATGTACAAATAAATGGATTTGCATTCTGAGCTTTGGAAGGCAGTGAAGAGAGCATGTAGATAAGGCACATACATGGACTAGATACGGAAGCAAAAAACATGGAAAATTATGTTCTACAATTACCACCAAAAGAGGCAAATCCTTTATCCCAACCTGGTCCATTCATGACAACCACAATATTCAACCTCAATACATGAATGCAATCTGTCCCTTGCTAATTGAAAGTGTGAGGAAAAATTAACAGAGCATGTACAAATAAATGGATTTGCATTTTGAGCTTTGGAAGGCAGTGAAGAGAGTATGTAGATAAGGCACATCCATGGACCAAAATAGAACCAAAAAGCATGGAAATTATGTTCAACAACTACCACTAAAAGAGGGAAATCCTTTCGGGATAAATATTGCTGGATTCATCTATTCCGTCAAGTTGAAATACTTTATTGGGCTCTTAAAAACAAAATTCATAAACCTAAATATAAAATCTACAACTACAAGGACGAACATGGCTGTTCAACATTAATCCATGGCATCAATAAAATGCAAACAAAATAATGAAAATGGAAACAACAAAACAAATAATAGCAAGGAAAAGAGCTCGCAATCAGAAGTATCGACAAACCCAACAATGAGAAATAATTGGTATTTGGTATCAGGGGCTCTGATTCGATGGGAGGGAAGGAGGGGGTCAGTCTCGAGGTCGCTATGAGGCAATGAGGGGGCTAGGGCAGGGCACTGGTTCGATGGGAGGGAAGGTGGGGGTGGGGGGCTAAGGGTCGAGGGAGACTAATCAATGGGTTCCTAAGGGAGAGGGAAGGGGNGTTCCTTCTTTGAGCTAGCTCCAATGTCATCTTGCAACATGTGTTTAGTTCCATTTCAAGATCTATCCATTGAAAAAATCCACATTGCTTGTTGATCTTATAATTTCGACAGTTGTAAAACCGCCTGCCAAAACTAGTAGCCTTGCATGAAATCCTCAGCTTGGATGGAATCCCACAGTAGCACAATGGACTCTCAAAATTGGCACTACTTTCACTAGCACTACTGTCATCATATTTCATAGTTGCTTGATTCTGGATCACTAGGAGCCCAAGTAAAGCACAAGTAAAGCACAAATATTGCAACTATTGTAAGCATATTAAGAAAGCAGTTCAGATCGATATTGATTCACAAGGCAGATCCATGGAAAATTAACAAAGCATGTACAAATAAATGGATTTGCATTCTGAGCTTTGGAAGGCAGTGAAGAGAGCATGTAAATAAGGCAAATCCATGGACCAGAAACAGAACCAAAAAACATGAAAAATTATGTTCTACAACTACCACCAAAAGAGGCAAATCCTTTATCCCAACATGATCTATTCATAACCACCACAATATTCAATCTCAATACATGAATGCAATCTGTCCCTTGCTAATTGAAATTATGAGGAAAAATTAACAGAGCATGTACAAATAAATGGATTTGCATTCTGAGCTTTGGAAGGCAGTGAAGAGAGCATGTAGATAAGGCACATCCATGGACTAGAAACAGAACCAAAAAACATGAAAAATTATGTTCTACAACTACCACCAAAAGAGGCAAATCCTTTATCCCAACGTGGTCCATTCATAACCACCACAATATTCAATCTCAATACATGAATGCAATCTGTCCCTTGCTAATTGAAAGTGTGCGGAAAAATTAACAGAGCATGTACAAATAAATGGATTTGCATTCTGAGCTTTGGAAGGCAGTGAAGAGAGCATGTAGATAAGGCACATACATGGACCAGATACGGAACCAAAAAACATGGAAAATTATGTTCTACAATTACCACCAAAAGAGGCAAATCCTTTATCCCAACGTGGTCCATTCATAACAACCACAATATTCAACCTCAATACATGAATGCAATATGTCCCTTGCTAATTGAAAGTGTGAGGAAAAATTAACAGAGCATGTACAAATAAATGGATTTGCATTTTGAGCTTTGGAAGGCAGTGAAGAGAGTATGTAGATAAGGCACATCCATGGACCAAAATAGAACCAAAAAGCATGGAAATTATGTTCAACAACTACCACTAAAAGAGGGAAATCCTTTCGGGATAAATATTGCTGGATTCATCTATTCCGTCAAGTTGAAATACTTTATTGGGCTCTTAAAAACAAAATTCATAAACCTAAATATAAAATCTACAACTACAAGGACAAACATGGCTGTTCAACATTAATCCATGGCATCAATAAAATGCAAACAAAATAATGAAAATCGAAACAACAAAACAAATAATAGCAAGGAAAAGAGCTCGCAATCAGAAGTATCGACAAACCCAACAATGAGAAATAATTGGTATTTGGTATCAGGGGCTCTGATTCGATGGGAGGGAAGGAGGGGGTCAGTCTCGAGGTCGCTATGAGGCAATGAGGGGGCTAGGGCAGGGCACTGGTTCGATGGGAGGGAAGGTGGGGGTGGGGGGCTAAGGGTCGAGGGAGACTAATCAATGGGTTCCTAGGGGAGAGGGAAGGGGTGAGGGGCTAGGGCTTCGGAATTGATGGGAGGGAAGGAAGGGGTGAAGGGGCTAGGGCATTCCGATGGGAGGGAAGGAGGGGGTGAGGGGAGGGACTAGGCCATTCCGATGGGAGGAAAGGAGGGGGTGAGGGGAAGGGCTAGGGCTCGAGGGGGCTTCGGAATCGAAGGGGTCTGAGGGAGAGGGGAGAGAAGAGGTTGTGGGAAAGGAATCAAATCAGATTGGGCTTCCTATGCAGTGCAGTGACATTGGAGCTCAATGAGGTGTCTACGTGTCTTGTTTTTATTGGATGCCGATTTTCAAAGCAGACCGGATGACTTGTACGAAGATTTTCTCATCTCCAAATATTTTTCTGTCCTAACTAGACAAATGTACCTTGCACACTTCTCTACGGCTAGCACATAAATATATATATATATATATAACTTGTTAGGAGAGTTTTAAAAATAGAAGCCCACGAGCTTTCAAATAGAGGTCCAACCAGCCCCTTATCCATGTGTGAATGAGGCCCACGAGTCATGACAAGCTTCCTCCAGCATTATTCTCTCTTGATGTAGTTAAAACTATCAGTAATCATTAAGATTAGTAAGTAGCTTGAATTGTTAATCCTAAAAGGACAAGTGGAAGGCATGTATACGTTATGTATTTGGCGACCCGCTCTTTCTTTTTTTTTTTTTTTTCACAATTTGCTACAGACTTTACTAGTTTCACAGTTTTCTTTTCGCAAATTGATTTACAGATTTTTATTTTTCTCTCACTCACTATCTATCTTGATCCTCTCTTCCTCTCCCAAGCAAAACAAAATCACAGCAAAAAAGCGATAACAAGTGAGTGAAAAAGAATAGGAACTGAAAATTTCGGACCAAAACGTCTTTTCAGCCCAAATCGAAACAAGCTGGAATGGAAGGAATTTGACCCAGGATGAAATAGTAACTTACCTTGCGCTAGTTACTACTCCAGCACAGAAACTTCTAGCTGGAACGAAACAGATTTTAAAACCTTGCTCTCGATTCCTATTCAAAAATCTATAGCTTAGTGCCCCATAGGTGCAAGCTAGAGAGCCTCAAGCATCTATCCCATGCTTCTATGTTTCATTTTAGAATTTGACCCAATTAAATCTTTTCTATACCATACAAAACAACATCTAAAATTTATAGGGTACATCCGAAAGACATACCACACCATAGGAACTTTCCACCATTTCTTTGTCAACCTAAGACCTTCTTTTGGTACTCATCAAAACTTATTTTAACACATTGCAAACCATTATTTCTATTTCACACTCTAAGGAACTAAAAATAGAGGTCCAACCAAAGCTCAGCTACCTTAACACTTTCATATATTGTGTTAGACTTAAGGTTTTCTTAGAGAACGTTGCCTTCCCTAAGGTGGTTCACTTCATCTAAAATGATACATTTCATCTATCAAGCATAGATAGTTGTTTTTAATAAATAAAGTGGTTGACTCTTGCTAGTTTTTTATGGATGAAATAATGAGGGTACGTAGCCTAAAAGTTTTAGGAATAATAAGTAAGGATCCCTAGTCTTACCTATATCAAGGGGCATGTGTTTTCCATTAGACTCACCCATAAAATTCCAAGGCTAAATATTAGAAGTCTATTCCCTACAGAAAATCTCTACTCTCTTTTGTAGGCTTTTCATTTCTCAAACTCAAATGGTTGGAGGTAAATATTCTAATCTCTTTATTCTTTTGAAAGTTTTATATATTGCACATACATATATATATACATATATGTATGTATGTATTCGAAAGGATGGTCCTCTCTCTCGATGAGGTGAGGTGATTTTGTCTCTCTACCTGGGAGGGAGGTGAGTCTTTGCTTTGCAAAGAGGAGTTAAGTTGACGTGAGGTAAGAGGGTGTGCGAGGATGGAGGAGGCACTGCAGAGGCAATGGGAAGGGCTTACCCTAACAGAGCAGGAGAATGATACGATGAAGGTAAAGAGGGAGGTCCTAAAGCCACTCGTAGCAAAAGGGAAGAGATGCTTGCTCATCCAAGTAAATGCAGATAGGGTAGTTAACAGACAAGCCTTCAAATCAACCATATCGAAGGTATGGAAACCTGATGGATGGATTCAGTTTAAGGAGTTGGGAGAAAACAGGATGCTGGTCGAGTTCCAGCAAGAAAGGGACAAGGATAAGGTCATACGCGGGAGGCCGTGGTCTTTCGACAGGAATCTCGTGTGCCTACAAGAGCTAGATGGAAACTCCTCTCTACAGGACACTGCTTTCTCCACGGAGTTCTTCTGGGTCCAGGCGCATGGGATGCCTCTGGCATGCAAGACGAAGGAAATCAGAAAGCAACTTTTTTCCGGGATGGAAAAGGTGGTGGAAGTCGAAACAGACGAAACAGGGTGCGGCTGGGGGAACTCGTTGAGAGCCAGAGTGGAAGTGAATATTTCTAAACCGCTTATTAGAGGAAGGTTCATAGAGGTCGAAGGGGTGCAACACTGGATCCCGTTCAAGTATGAAAGGCTACCACTGTTCTGTTATGAGTGTGGAGCAATCAAACACCAAGAAGGAATCAGGCCACCAATACGGACCTTGGTTAAGGGCTTCTTCGCAACGACCAGAAGGTGCTACGAACCAATGCTACAGCGGCAACACGGACCAGCTACCACCCCAGGGGCACCAAGCCGAGTGCTCGAGATGGACATCCCGAAGGGAACCTCAGGTGAAGATGCAGAGCTCAAGGGAGGGTGAATGCCTAAGGAGGGTAGTGCCAGAAGAGGTACAACGCGATGTAGGGGACCATAGGGTAAAGCAAGAACCCCCAACAGCTTTGGGTCAGGAAGAGCGAAAGGTGGCAACAAACATTCCTATTTTAGTACAAGAATACTTACCAACTAAGGAGGGTCAACTTGCACCAGAAGGGGACCAAAAAGTTGTTAAGGAAAAACAAGTAAGGGGTGCAACCGAGGCTTCACTCTCTCACAACAGCTCATTGGCTAGTCAAATCAAGTCTCTAGACAACTTCCTAAATCAGCAAATAAAGGAGTTGGCAGACACTAGGCAAACACCGACCTGGAAAAGAAGGGCACGCATCAAGCCAACAACCAAGGGTACACAGAATACTCGAGCCACGGTGAAACAACAGGGATCCAAAAGCCAAGTTCAGACCGAGCCTGGAACAGAAGGCAAGGTAAATCACAAGAGGTCCAAACACGAACATGAGGACCACGAGGAAGAAACAATGGCAGAGGCTGCTGAGCAGCCCTGCCACCATCCATGATTTTCTTAGCATGGAACTATCGGGGGCTTGGGAACCCCCGAACAGTTCGAGAACTTCACCTAATGGTGAAGGAGAAGGTCCCGAGGGTGGTGTTCCTGTCTGAAACTAAATGTAGGAGGGACAAAGTAGAGAAGGTAAGGGATAAACTGGGGTTCGAACACAGCTTTGTAGTGGATAGCGTGAGCAGAAGCGGTGGCCTAGCAATGATGTGGAAACAAGAAGTTCTAGCAGAATTGTGCTCTTATTCAAATAATCACATCTCCCTAACTATGACGGGTATGGAGGAGGGTGCCCTCTTGGGGAATATTACTGGTTTCTATGGAAATCCAGTGGCAGAAAGGAGGAAAGAAAGCTGGGAACTCCTTAAACTACTGAAACCTCCCAAGACATGCCCGTGGCTATGCATGAGCGACTTTAACGAGATCCTCTATAACACGGAAAAAGAAGGAGCAGTGCCGGGTCCTTCACACAGATGGAAAGGTTTAGAGAAGCCTTATTCGAGTGTGAATTAACAGACTTGGGTTATATTGGACCAAAGTTCACATGGAGCAATAAAAGGGACGGCCAAGCTTTCACGAAAGAGAGACTAGATAGAGGCTTCGGAAATAACTCATGGCAACAGACTTTTGAGAAATCTTTCTGCCATGTACTGCCTACTTTAACATCGGACCATGCCACTATACTAATCTCTTGCTCGAGTAATGATGGGATTGGAGTAGTGCAGAGAAAGGTCTTTAGGTATGAAGCCCCCTGGGCCAAAAAGCAGGACTGTAAGAGAATAATCCAGCTCGCATGGAACCAAGGTGGAGCTAGGAGAGGAAGGCTGGAATCGGTTAGGACTGGCCTAAACAGATGCAAGGAGTCACTAAGAGTGTGGGCGAAGGTGTCGAAAGGGATCCTCAAACAACAATTGGACAGCAAACGTGACAGCTTACAGCTACTACAGGCAAACAATTCTGGTCAAGATAATGGGAAAATCAAAGAGCTATAGGTAGAAGTTAATAACATCCTAGAGGAAGAGGAAATCAGATGAAGACAGCGGGCAAAACAACTGTGGCTTAGAGACGGGGACAAAAATTCCAGGTATTTACACCAATGTGCCAATCAAAGAAAGCAAGCCAATACCATCAAAAGAATATCAGACGAGAGGGGCAATGAGGTTAAAGAAATGAGGGAAATTAGTAGACTTTTCCAGACTCATTTTATAGACCTGTTCAGTACCTCCAACCCCAGCCACATTGATGAGGCTTTGAAAAACTTAATACCTGTCATCACAGAGGATATGAACTGCACCCTCAGGAAGCCTTTCTCGGTAGAGGAGATCAAATCAGCAGTTTTTGAGATAAATCCCATGAAATCACCTGGCCCGGATGGGTTTTCAGCTAGGTTTTACCAAACTAACTGGGAAGTAGTGGGACATGATATTATCTCTGGTGGGGATCTCAAAGCGACAAAACAAACACCCATTGGTTATCATGGAAACAGCTAGGCAAATCAAAGAAGGAAGTTGGCCTGGGTTATAGAGACTTTGAACATTTTAACATTTCCTTATTGGCAAAACAGGGATGGAGAATCTTGCAACAGCCCCACAGCCTAGCTGCCCCGTGTGCTAAAAGCCAAATATTTCCACAGAACTAGTTTTTTACAAGGGAAGCTAGGGAGTAACCCATCATTCTTATGGAGGAGTTTCTTAATAGCTAGGCCAATTCTTATGGAGGGGTTGGTGTGGAACACAGGAAACGGGGAGAAGGTGAAGATTTGGCATGACAAATGGATTCCAAAACATACCTCCTTTAAAGTCCAATCAACAAGGAAAGGTTTGGAGGAAAATGCATGGGTCAGTAGCCTCATTAACAAAAACAGCTATACCTGGAAAACTACCTTAGTTCACGAGCTATTTGAGGAGGAGGAAGCAAATTTAATCTGTAGAATTCCCTTAAGCATTACCAATGCCCCTAATAAGCTGGTGTGGAGATGTTCAAAAGATGGAAAGTTCTCAGTAAAGAGTGCCTACCATCTATTGAATGAGTGGAAAGACGTGGGACAGGGTCAACCTTCTGCATGTAGCCAAAAGGGGACCTTATGGACAAGAATCTGGAAACTAAGGGCTACAAATGCATCCAAGATGCTGCTATGGAGGGCTAGTCTCGAGTCTCTCCCGACAAAGCTCAACCTCTATAAAAGGAAAATTGTGGACTCCCCTTCCTGCCCAATATGCTTGACTGAGAATGAGTCGATAACTTCACTCGGTTTCGAATGTGCTTCCAAGTGTAGAAGTGTCAAGTTGTACCAAGGATAAGTCCAGGATCGTATTCCACAGGGACAATGGGTTATCAAAGCGTATAAGGGATTTTGAGTAACAAATGAATCGAGTATGAGAGATGAAAATAAAATTAAAATGCAATGCAAAAAATAATCAAAGTTGAAATTAGAGTTTCTAATCAAAAAGGAAAAATATCAAACACTTGGGTTGGGTTTGAGATTCTTTTTATTTCGGATTCTAGATAATTTCTCGATTAACAATCCAGTCAAGGTATTGATATTCGGAAGATAAGAAATTAAGCTCAAGTTTTTGCAATATTTTCTCAAGAAATTCTCTAATTTACTAGCCAAATTTATATTTATAATCAATCGAAGGAAGCCTTGATAATTTCAAGCTTTTGTTGTGCCTTACGTCAACAACAAAACAAGAGCAAGAGCCGCAATCTATTTTCTATTAAAATCCGACTGGTAACTTAGTGAAATCAATATTAAACAACAAAATATTGCATCAAACTAGAATCTAAAATAAATTAAATCTCATTCCACAACCCAAGCTTTAGAAATTAGTTACACATAATATTTTTAGTAACAAAAATAAATCTAAGTTGAGTCATAGTAAAATCTGAGAAAAAAAAATCTAAAATAAAAATAACCCGCCGAATGAAAGCTAAGAAGAAAACAAAGAAAAAATCTGCTGACCTGCATCCATAAACAAACAACGAAAGAGAAAAAAATAAAATGCTCAACGCTACAACCGAAAAGAATAAAACTAAAGATGAAAAGAACAACTATAAAACTGAAAGAAAAATTAAATGCTGAACTGAAGAAAAAAAAATCCAAACGCCGAACGGAGAAGAAAAATAGTAAGAAAAGAATGAAAAACAGAGTCTCCGTCTTTTCTTCAGTTCCCTTTAGTTCTACTACCTTTAGCGTAAACGAACAAGAGAAAAAACTAAAGCTGCTCTACGTAAACTGCAGAAAAATAATATGAAACCGAAAACAAGAAACTGCCGCTTGGTTCTGCAACCTTCAGCGTAAACGGAAAAGAAACAAGAAGAAATAAAACTAAAAACTGCCTCCCATCCGGTCTAAAACGAAGGCTTAAAAAAATAAACTGCTGCCAAATGAGGTCTGGAAATGCCGAATGAAAAAAATAGAAAATGAAACAAGAAAATAGAGAGTTTAAATTGCAACGTAAAAAAAATGAATACAAGAAAAAGTAATCCAGCTGCCTCCCATAAGGTCTGTAATGAAAACAGAAACAAAAAAGAAAAAGAAACCAGCAAAACAAGTGCTGCTGCAACGTCCCTGTGCAGAATAAATTCAGTGTGTTTTTCTAAGCTTCCAACCCCTTAGTTTTATAGGGTCTGCATGTGTGATGAGAGCTGCCGAGAGTTGCTGTTTCTATCCGTGAGTGATGCTGTCATTCTACTGCATGTGCTGAGCTTTAACTTTCTGCATTGAGGTGCCGTGAGTTGCTTTGCATGTGTGCGTTCTCTGCATGTGTTCGGTGCCTACTTATTCATGTGCTTCCCCGTATACGTCCAGACCAGCATGCCCCTTCTCTTTCTGTAAATATTGACAACTTGCTTCCTTATTTCTGATTTTATTCTCTGTTCCAGTTCACTCCCAAGTCACGTAGCAGCTCCTCCTGGCTTTCCGTAAAACTCAACTCTCCAACGTCAACTCTCTCAAGCCGAAGAAAAATAAAACTTTCCCACGTCTCTAAAAAAAAAACAACTGCTCTACTAACGTCAACTTGGTTTCGTCTGAAAACAAAAATCCTTTTCTGTCCGTAAACTCCCTACGTAAAACTCTCTCAAGCCCCCGACCGTTCCCTTTCCGTAAATGTAGCTCTTGGTTTCTATGTAAAACAAAAATAGCTGCTGTGGTTGTTGATTTCTGTGTTCAGTCCATGGATTCCAGCCGTGATCTTCTGTCAAAACTGAGGTGCCGTGATTTGCTTTCCTTTCTTTTCATTTTTTGGTTGCTTTATTTTTCTGCATGTGCGTGTAAGCTTTCTGCATGTGTGAGTGACTTTTTGCATGTGCTGTCCATGGATTTCAGGTTGGTGCCATCGTGATCCCAAGTTCCTGCATGTGTGCCGTGAGTTCCATTTTTTCTTTCACTTGCTTTTATCTTCATAGATTTTTTTAGCTATGTAGGCAATGGCTTCACTCTTGGACACCGACCAAGATTCAAATATAAGTTTTTCGTAAGCATTAGTCGGCGCCACATCAACATGCACGCATCTATGTTTAATTAGGGGTAATATCTTATTTATCATGTCAAATAAAATTAAGTCACATTATCTAATTAATACTCTTATTTTAGCTCATAAAGCACTTTTAACTCAAGATATTTAAGAGTATTAATACCACATAATTGACCATTTATCACAACCCCACTAGCTTTTTGCTAGACTCTAGCAAATAAAGCGAATGAATTCATGCAAAGGTGAAATTACCAACTTGAGAAAATCTGAGAATCACATGCCATGAAATAGATTTGTTGAGTTTAAGAATACTGGAAATAGATTAATCTGAATTTTGTATCAACTGGGAGATTTATACACAATTTAGTTAATCAACCAAAAGGAATTACATGGAACAAAGCTTGCTTTCTTTCAAGTGCATGGAGATGGGGTTAGAATTCCAAGATCGACTACCAAGAGACATTAACAGTTTCAATCACAACAACCAATTTGAGAAAACCACATGGTCTTACTCTAATTCAAAACCATTGTAGTGGCGGCTTTCACGCTATTACACTTTGAAAGGCGCCTACTTTTTTTTTTGTAAGGACCCCGGTAATAGGCAACCTTTTCCACTACACAAATGTAATTTTTATTTTTTTTGTTTTTTTGTTTTTTTTGTGATACCTGGCTTGTCCCTTTTCTCATTTAATTCAGATTTCTTCCTAAGCCATTAGGATATGGTTCATTAGAGTCTCAAACAATTGAAGTGTAAATCAACCAACAATGACTCAATGTAGTCTTTCTAGGCCTTCCGGGTATGTGTTGTGTGTGTTTTAGCAAAACTTTTAACATATTTCCCTTGGTTTAACAAGTAAATAAAATGGATAAGTCCCTCTTTTGACATATACTCATATTTGCACTACATTCCACATGTTCCATGACCTCAACAAATCTTCTTCTCTTCTTTTTATTTTTTATTTTTTTTATTTTATTTTTTTTAACACTTTCCAGCATGTAAAATTCAAGAATGGAGAATTTAATCTGCTTTCAACTCATTACTAGTACTCCCCAAGGTGGACCAAAATATATCTAAGGCATGCAAACAGAGAAATAAATTCTCTTCCACCCCCCAACTAGATTGTAGCATTGTCCTCAATGATGCAAGAGAAATGAAGGAATTTACACAAAGAGAGCAGTTAAGGGGCAAAATAACTAAAAGAAGAACCGAATATTCAGAGAAGAACTGAAGGAAAGAGGAAAAGGAAGTACCTGGACAGCTTTGAAAGGAGTGCAACCAAACTAAAAATAAAAACTTAAGAACAAAAGAAAACAATGAAAAGAACTGGATAAATCAAGAACCATTAATTATGATCAAGCAAAAGTAGAGTAGATTCCTCAGGTGCAAAGTTAGAAATAAAAGGCTTGAGCCTTTGACCATTAACCTTAAAAGCATTTCCATTTTGAGGATTGACAACCTCAATAGCATCATGAGGGAAAATAGTTTGTACCACATAAGGCCCACTCCATCGAGACCTTAACTTACCAGGATCAAAAATCTTACTTTGGATGTGTTTGTTGGCTAAACATCTTCGAAACATTTGGTGAGAACAATATTTAAACAAGTAAAGGTCATCATAAAAAAAATTATTCAACCTCAGATTTGAATTTTTGAATGTTCTGAGTGCTCCAATGAGATGGTGTCTGTCATCTGAAGATGGTTTTATGGGTTCTACCCAAGGTGGCGACTCTTCAAACATTGGTTGCCAAAACACCCCATGCCCGGTTCCTGCGAAAGAAACATGAGAAGTATCATCAAGTATATTGACATCACTTAGCACACTTTCTAATGAAAAATGTAAATCAATAGAAGGAAGATTCAAGTGAAAGTCCTCATCAAGGATATTTTCCAGCAAATTAACTTCCTTAACTTCTTCTAAATCCTGAGGTTGCCTGCAAGTATTAAAGATATTCAGCTCCAATGTCATGTTTCCAAAACTCAATTTCAAAATTCCACTTCTACAATTAATGAGTGCATTAGAAGTAGCCAAGAAGGGTCTTCCTAAGATAACAGGTGCTTGGAAAGTAGAATGATTAGTCAATTGCATGTCGAGTACGACAAAGTCTACTGGATAGTAGAATTTGTCTACTTGAACCGAAACATCTTCCACAACACCTCTAGGAATCTTTATAGACCTATCAGCCAACTGCAATGTGATAGAAGTAGATTTCAACTCACCCAATCCAAGCTGAACATAAACATTATAAGGCAATAAGTTCACACTTGAACCTAAGTCTAATAATGCTTGGCCTATTTTTGAGTTCCCTATCATGCAAGCTATGGTAGGGGATCCTGGATCCTTGTATTTGGGAGGAGTGTTGGTTTGGATAATAGCACTAACCTGCTCAGTAAGAAAAGCTTTCTTTTGCACATTCAATTTTCTTTTTACGGTGCATAAATCCTTTAAAAATTTAGCATAGGTAGGAATCTGTTGAATAGCATCTAACAATGGTATATTTATCCTAACTTGCTTAAAAATTTCAAGGATTTCAGCGTGATGCTTATCTTTGTGCAAAGGGGTTAACCTTTGAGGAAAAGGTGCAAGTGTAGTGCTTGGGACACTTTCAGATTCCAAAGGATCATGTGCCTATTTTCAGAAGGAGGTTTAGAAGTGTTACCATTGTTTTCTACCTCTTGAGCTGGAATGCCAATCACCTTACCACTTCTCAAGGTTGTAATAGCCTTGACTTGCTTGACATTTGAATCTCCTGCCATACTTGAAATTGCTGGTTTTGGCTTTGGGGATTAGGCTGAGATTGTGCAGGGAACTTCCCTTTCTCTTGAGCACTCATGGTTGTGGTCAACCTTGTGACTGACCCTCGAATATCAGCAATAGCTTGTGAATTTTGACTGTTGATAGCAGCTTGGCTTTGCATGAATTGCTGAAAATTGGTGGACAGCTGCTGGAAGTTGGTGGACAATTGCTGGAAATTGTCTTCAAGGTTCTTTTTCTGAGCTGGGACCATGTGGTTGGCATATTGAGATGGTCCTGAACCTCCTGGGGTTGTGTAGGGTGCAAATTGTGAAGGACCAGCTATGTTGGGTGCAGGTACAGCAGCTTGTTCACCCCTCCAACTAAAATTAGGGTGATTTCTCCATCCCGAATTGTAAGTGTTGGAATAAGGACCTGAAAAAGATTTAGCAACCATATTAACAGCATTAGATTGATCCAAAAGAACTTCTTTAAAAGCTGGAATGGTTGGGCAATCATTAGTTGAATGCCCTTGGCCCTCACAAATATTACAGCTCAAGGTAATCTGAGGTACAGCTTGTACTTCATTCACTTTCTTCAGTTCTATGGTTTCTAATTTCTTAGAAATCATAGCCAACCTAGCATTCAAATCATCTACTTCTCTCAGATTATATTTCCCACCCCCTGAAATTTTCCTCGAACTTTCCGACCTATCATGAATATCAGATGTATCCCATGATTGTGCATTTTCAGCTAAATAATCAAAATACCCAAAAGCTTCCTCAGGTTCTTTGTTAAAAAACTCTCCATTACACATGGTCTCCACAAATTGTCTCATCTTTGGTTGCAACCCCTCATAAAAAAAACTAATGACCCTCCAATTCTCATATCCATGATGAGGACATGCATTTAAAAGGTCTTTGAATCGTTCCCAACAATGATAAAATGTTTCCACATCCTTTTGGCAAAAATTCATGATTTGTCTTTTCAAGGCATTGGTTCTATGTATGGGAAAAAATTTCTTTAAAAATTCAACTTGCATTTCTTGCCAAGTCCCAATGGATCTTGGTCTTAAGGAATTCAACCATGTCTTAGCCTTGTCTTTTAAGGAAAATGGAAACAGTTTCAATCTTATGACCTCTTCAGTGCATGTTCTATCCATGAATGTGGAACACACTTCTTCAAACTCTTTGATATGCAAGTAGGGGTTCTCAGATTCCATACCATGAAAGTGTGGTAACAATGGAATCATCCCAGGTTTGAAATTAAAAGCATTTGCATTAAGAGGTAAAATGATGCAAGAAGGTGCGCTAGTCCTAACAGGCTGAAGATATTCTCTAAGTGTCCTGTTTGGATTATCCACTTCCCTATCATGATGCTCATTTTCAGCCATGATGCTATCAGTGTCGGCTGATGATTCAACGGAAGATGATGCAGAGCTAAAAGATGTCAATGATTCTGTCTTAAACAGTCGAGATGTATGGTCTCTAGTCCAACCAGTCATACAAACAAGAGCAGATGATCAAGGACAATGAAAAATAAACAGAGAGAATGGAAAAAGATTAGATGTCACCCAGGCTGTGAAGAGGTTCACAGCTCCACAAACGTCCTCTCAGCAGTAGAGGAATGCTCTAATAAGCACCAGTTGTCCCCGGTAACGGCGCCAAAAACTTGACTCGGTTTCGAATGTGCTTCCAAGTGTAGAAGTGTCAAGTTGTATCAATAATAAGTCCAGGATCATATTCCACAGGGACAATGGGTTATCAAAGCGTATAAGGGATTTTGAGTAACAAATGAATCGAGTATGAGAGATGAAAATAAAATTAAAATGCAATGCAAAAAATAATCGAAATTGAAATTAGAGTTTCTAATCAAAAAGGAAAATTAACAAACACTTGGGTTGGGTTTGAGATTCTTTTTATTTCAGATTCTAGATAATTTCTCGATTAACAATCCAGTCAAGGTATTGATATTCGGAAGATAAGAAATTAAGCTCAAGTTTTTGCAATATTTTCTCAAGAAATTCTCTAATTTACTAGCCAAATTTACATTTATAATCAATCGAAAGAAGCCTTGATAATTTCAAGTTTTTGTTGTGCCATACGTCAACAACAAAACAAGAGCAAGAGCCACAATCTATTTTCTATTAAAATCCGACTAGTAACTTAGTGAAATCAACATTAAACAACAAAATATTGCATCAAACTAGAATCTAAAATAAATTAAATCTCATTCCACAACCCAAGCTTTAGAAATTAGTTACACATAATATTTTTAGTAACAAAAATAAATCTAAGCTGAGTCATAGTAAAATCTGAGAAAAAAAAATCTAAAATAAAAATAACCCGCCGAATGAAAGCTAAGAAGAAAACAAAGAAAAAATCTGCTGACCTGCGTCCGTAAACAAACAACGAAAGAGAAAAAAATTAAAATGCTCAACGCTACAACCGAAAAGAATAAAACTAAAGATGAAAAGAACAACTATAAAACTGAACGAAAAATTAAATGCTGAACTGAAGAAAAAAAAAATCCAAACGCCGAACGGAGAAGAAAAATAGTAAGGAAAGAATGAAAAACATAGTCTCCATCTTTTCTTCAGTTCCCTTTAGTTCTGCTACTTTTAGCGTAAACGAACGAGAGAAAAAACTAAAGCTGCTCTACGTAAACTACAGAAAAATAATATGAAACCAAAAACAAGAAACTGCCGCTTGGTTCTGCAACCTTCAGCGTAAACGGAAAAGAAACAAGAAGAAATAAAACTAAAAACTACCTCCCATCCGGTCTGAAACGAAGGCTTAAAAAAATAAACTGCTGCCAAATGAGGTCTGGAAATGCCGAATGAAAAAAATAGAAAATGAAACAAGAAAACAGAGACTTTAAATTGCAACGTAAAAAAAATGAATACAAGAAAAAGTAATCCAGCCGCCTCCCATAAGGTCTGTAATGAAAACAGAAACAAAAAAAGAAAAAGAAACCAGCAAAACAAGTGCTGCTGCAACGTCCCAGTGCAGAATAAATTCAGTGTGTTTTTCTAAGCTTCCAGCCCCTTAGTTTTATAGGGTCTACATGTGTGATGAGAGCTGCCGAGAGTTGCTGTTTCTATCCGTGAGTGATGCTGTCATTCTACTGCATGTGCTGAGCTTTAACTTTTTGCATTGAGGTGCCGTGAGTTGCTTTGCATGTGTGCGTTCTCTGCATGTGTTCGGTGCCCACTTATTCATGTGCTTCCCCGTATATGTCCAGACCAGCATGCCCCTTCTCTTTCCGTAAATATTGACAACTTGCTTCCTTATTTTTGATTTTATTCTCTGTTCCAGTTCACTCCCAAGTCACGTAGCAGCTCCTCCTGGCTTTCCGTAAAACTCAACTCTCCAATGTCAACTCTCTCAAGCCGAAGAAAAATAAAACTTTCCCACGTCTCTTTCCTTTCGTTTCTGTCCATCCAGCCAAGAAGTCAAAGAAAAAAAACAACTGCTTTGCTAACGTCAACTTGGTTCCGTCTGAAAACAAAAATCCTTTTCTGTCCATAAACTCCCTACGTAAAACTCTCTCAAGCCCCCGACCGTTCCCTTTCCGTAAATGTAGCTCTTGGTTTCTATGTAAAACAAAAATAGCTGCTGTGGTTGTTGATTTCTATGTTCGGTCCATGGATTCCAGCCGTGATCTTCTGTCAAAATTGAGGTGCCGTGATTTGCTTTCCTTTCTTTTCATTTTCTGGTTGCTTTATTTTTCTGCACGTGCGTGTAAGCTTTCTGCATGTGTGAGTGACTTTCTGCATGTGCTGTCCATGGATTTCAGGTGGGTGCCAGCGTGATCCCAAGTTCTTGCATGTGTGCCGTGAGTTCCATTTTTTCTTTCACTTGCTTTTATCTTCATAGATTTTTTTAGCTATGTAGGCAATGGCTTCACTCCTGGACACCGACCAAGATTCAAATATAAGTTTTTCGTAAGCATTAGTCGGCTCCACATCAACATGCACGCATCTATGTTTAATTAGGGGTAATATCTTATTTATCATGTCAAATAAAATTAAGTCACATTATCTAATTAATACTCTTATTTTAACTCATAAAACACTTTTAACTCAAGATATTTAAGAGTATTAATACCACATAATTGACCATTTATCATAACTCATGCATTGTGGTCCTGCAAATCAACCCAAGACGTATGGGGCATTAGCTCCCGACGATTACAAAAATTCCAGACATTCGAGTCCCCATTCTCTGAGCTCTTATCCCAAATGTTTAATGTTTTGGATGAAGAAACGATGCAAGAGGTTGCAGCCACAGTATACCAAGTATGGAAAAGAAGGAACACCTTCATTTTTGAGGAGAAATTTCGAATCCAAAAGAAGTTGTCAAGTTGGCCCAGCAAGCTTTACAAGATTTTCAAGCAGCAAACCACGGGAACATTGGAACACCAAGTATGCATAACCAACCTGAGCCTCAATGGTCTACTCCACCAACAAACTACTACAAAGCAAACTGGGACGCAGCGGTGGATAAGACTAAATGTAGGATCGGAATAGGGGTGGCGATCACAGATTCAGAAGGAAAGGTCATAGCAAGTTTAAGAACCCAAAGAGACTCTTTCCTCGACGCTCAGTTGGCAGAGTCATTGGCAGCCCTCAGAGTAGTTACCCTATGTCAGCAACTTGGTCTCGAAGATGTCATTCTGGAAGGAGATGCACAGGTGGTGGTGAAGGCCATACAAGACAGTAATGAAACTTGGAATTCTACAGGCATGATAATACAGGATATCAAGCAGTTACTCACACAGATGAAAAGTTGGACTTTCAATTTTATTCCTAGGAATTGTAATCAAGTGGCACATAATCTAGCTAAGGATGCCCTAAAACTCTCTAAGGAGAGCATTATCCTGGAGGATTTACCTCCATGTATTCATCCTTTGTGATTTTATTGAATCAGATGATTTCTTTTCGAAAAAAAAAAAATATGTATGTATGTATGTATATACACACCTATATACATACACATACAAATATAAAAGCCAAAAGTCATCATGATTATAAACCAAGCTTTTGATTCATCAAATATAATCAATACATACACTTATCCATAGAGGCTAGAGGGGCTGAGCTGCATAGAGCTAACACGCCATAGTGAGTTCTCACTACGATAGGATAATTCGAACCTAATAGGAGAGATTTCTGAACACTGTAAGAGCTCGACGTACCACCAGGGGTAAGGGGACCCAATATGATTAAGGCCTCACGCTTCTGTGGAAGGCACTTCCAACGATCGATGGTCAACCAGTACCTTATGCTAACTTGGCACCAGAACATTTCCCAATCGAGCACTCTAGGTGGTGATGTCCACCTTGCCCTCTTTTGTTTTTGCCAGCCTCCACCAAGTGACTTCATGAGGATGCTTTAGGTCTCGAGTCGACGTGCCTCTTCATATGGGCTGGCCTATCAATCCGCACAAGTAGGCCGAGAAAGGAAAGCTTCTGAAACATCGGAGTTTTTGACCATGAGACGATTATGTCCTTCTCCAACCTTCATTCGCACTCTTATGAAGGTTTACCCTATTCCTTTATCTCATATGGCTTAATTTGGTTAACCTCGAGAATTTCACAATGTACATTTAATCCAATAAATTAGAAACTTACAATTAAGAAGTCAAAAACTTGTCTTTTCGGAGGAGCCTCCAAAGACAGAACATAGATGCATGTTCCTAACAATGGAGAGCTTACATATATTAATCACTGCATCTCTTTACACAACTGTTTGTTTGGCTAGTTGAGAGAAATGAGTCCACATTTAAAGCCAAAAATCAGTAATAGTTCCAAATGTTGGGCATACCCACTTCAGATAAGTAGCTCTCCGAACTCCCTTCTCCAAAGCTTGGCGATTCTTTGATAGTAAGATTGCAGCTATCCGTATTGCTCAGTCGATTCAGGACAGCTTTTAGTACCTTTTTTTCGCAGGATAAAGGATCAAAACAAGTACCAAAACTTGATATTCCCTTGGACGTAGTTTCACTCTGGGTAGGTACGTTTGGTTCAATGTTGGAGATATGTGTGAAATTTTGGTTGGCCTGGTTTTGGTTGAAAATGGAGAAGCAGGGCACTTGCTGATACCCATCAACAAAAGGGTGAGCTTGGTCAAAAGTGATGTAAGAGTCCATTAAAGCCGGGAGAGATGAAGAGCCTGTGTCATCATAGCAGCTTCCCATGCTAGGTTTGGCAGCAGCTTCTCTATTTTTACAGAACACCTTACAAAGAACCCAATCCTCCTGAAGGAAACCAATGAAAACCTTCTAAGTTTAATATGTTAGTTGAAAAAAAAAAAGAAAAATGAAAAACAAGAAGACTGATGAAATTAATAGGATTGAAATTAAAAGAAATGATGCATGATAATCCAAAATAGGTCAGAATATCCATTGTCTCATATGAAATGAATGAAGCCATAAAATAAGGAAGAGATATTGATATGATATCCTATATATAACTGCCAGTTGGTTGGTCTATACATATCCTAGTTGATATGTAAAAGAAAAAAAAAAAAAATTGTCTCTGACTTGCAATTCATAAACGTCAGCGAAGTTGTCTTGGTTTGAAAATCAGAGTTAGGCACTACAGCTAAGAAAGAAAGAATGAATCATACAGACTTTGATTAAGATACTCCAAATTATAATATTGAGAAGGATCTTCTAATTAATTAGGCCATCTGCCAAGTGGTGAGAGTGGACTTAAAAAATTCACATAACAACCGGTGACGAACGAGACAGCAGGCAAGCATTGTTGAATTTCATTATTCGTACTGAACGCATGTATGTTTATAAACTCCAACTTGCCCCGTGACCTGAGGCAAAAACTTCCTACCATTCAAAGTGGTAGTTTGCCAAAAATTTAATTAATTTTACTGGCCTGAAAGTTATCTCAGTTTTAAGAAAGGCAAACACTACTTTGCCGCCTCAAGTTGCCCGCTCATTAATTAAAAAAAAAAAATTGTTTTTCCTTTTTACTTAATAATTAAGAAAATGATTTTTAGTAGATTGATATATTTTTTTCAAATATTTAAAAATATTAAAAAAATGTGAATAAGAAATTAAACACTAGTACTTTTACACAAGCGGCACAGTAGTGTTACTCTTTAAGAAATGATGTAAACATGCATGAACCGGGGCTATAAGAAAACTGATTAAAATAGAGAGCAAAATGCAAAGAAAATTGTTGGCGTAATTATAAATATGAGACATATTATTGTTGGCCTCGCACATTTTTTTATGGTTGCCTATTTAAGTGAAAGTGTACGAAACTATTTATTAAAACATGTTGAACCAACAAAAACAATTGAAAATGACAAAATTTAGAATTAAAGGCATCATTGCACGAACCTTGAGAGAAGAAATATGAGGAGGAGCATGGAGTCCTTCAATCCGGAATTCATGCATAACCCAATCAGTTTTCTTGCCTTTGGGGGCTCTGCCTTGGTAGAAAACCAATGTTTTTCTCATACCAACGAGGGAACCTTTGCGAAGGATAGGCCTGTCCTTCCCTGTCGCCTTCCAGTAGCCGGATGCGGTTGCACGGTTTGTTCTAAGTCCGGTTGCATATTTTCGGTCACGCTGAGTGTAGAAGTACCATTCTTTGCCTCCCACACAAGCTGTTTCTATATAACGACAGAAATAAATAAATTAATTAATTAAAATAAAATAAAAAAAGAATCACAGATTTTCTATCATTACGAGATTGTCTTGACTCTTGAGTAATACAAGGGAAAGCCATCGACCAACCAGATCAATCTATACCAAAACAATTAGAATGAATCTTTCGTGCTCTATGTAGCCAATTCCCCGAATTTCATGAATCTATTGCTTTATAATTTTTTCTTTTATCAGCAGTTGCTTGGTTAAATGAACAATTAGACAGTTTGAGAATAATTTGAGACATCATTAGTGAAACTGTGAAAAAATGCTTCATTTTTCTTGTTAGTATAATAAATTTCTTTAATTGATCGAAGTTATGTCTTTACTGTGCTAATTTTCCTTGGAAAATAATGTATGAGTGATTCAACTTGTTGATAACCAACGCCTAGCGGACGGAGCACTGCATGGCATCAATTAATTAATATATTGGGGGCCAAGCCTCCCAAAAATGCTAGTGGAGTCTTTTAAAATTATCACTTAAGTATTTAGTTTATTTTGTTTAAGGGTTAAAGAAGTTACTATTAGTGAAATTGTATATCTTTTTCTTAACTAATAAAGATATTAAAAATATATTTAAAAGAAAATTCAAAAAAAAAATTGAAATGCACTACCAGTATGGTCAGTGATAACCACTGGTCAGCCCAATAGCACTAATATCGATAAATAAAATAGCCCCTTCGGCTCTAAATAAAGATTGGAAAAATGGTATTTTTGGCGTTCAAGAAATGCAAAACCTGAAAAACCACTTCCATCTAAAACTAAAATTATTTGAGTATCCTCAAATGTATGAAAAAAGTATATCATTGTTTTACAATGGACCATATACGTATATAGAGATACATAATAAGTATATATATAACAAATATATATATATATTAATCACGATCTTAACGAGCCTAATTGGTCCTTAAAACAAGATTTTTTGCTCCGATCCACCACTGATAGGGTGCCATCTTTGAGTCAGGGAGCTAGGAACAATATTATTACAAATATCTAATTATTATGCTGTTGAGCCGTCAATATCTCTTGACCAATAATAAAGAGGAATCGAACGTAATATTAATGGTAATTGGCCAAGTCAAAAACACAGGCTGCTTTTCTTACACGTATGGCATCGATCATGTGTGGGTCAGGAACTTTAAAATATATAGTTGCTCAAAAAATATTAGAGGTAATTAATTTTAACAACAGTCGGTTTTAAAAAGGCAGATTTAATTTCAATGGTTGAAGATGGTCACAAGCCTTTGTTGGATTTGGTAAGAAAGGAAAAAGAAAATCCACTAATTACTTCCAACCTCAACTGTATGTACACGCGTATGGCTGCAAAATCTAGTTTAAGTACGACAATAAGGATCTGATGACTTTTGGGTTGTATTGTTGTTTCAATCACTATCATAACTTTTAGTTGGGGCAATTCCAATAATGTCAAATTCTTCGAAAAGCTATGAATGCAACGTATTTGGTTTATTAGGAAAACTAGATATGGCAGCAATCAGTGAATTTCCTCCGGATCTAGATATTATTTGGGAGTCCGATCTAGTGGAATTCAAATAAATTCAATATCTTTTTCTTTTTTCTTTTTGCAAGTAATTCTTGATTACACACATATGTGTGTGTGTATATATTTATATAAGTGTGTGCATGTCAAAGGGTAAACCATGCACCATGGATCTAATAAGTTATAAAGCCTGTTGGCGTGTTTGAAAGCCACTTGGCACTGAGACCTATCAAGTTACATGACCAAGTACTAATTATTCGTTTTCCTTAAGAAAAATAATATTTCGGAACTCCCTCAGCTTTTAGAAGGACCAATCATGGCTTTTTTATACCAAGGACAATATTTTTCACTTATACTTGCAGTACATACATATGTATGTATGTATGTATGCATGTATGTAAAGAGCCGGTCCAAGTTTCAAACAGCATAGTGCGGCTTTGACGACACATGCAATAACTAGATTCCGCCGAAAACAGTATTCAGTGGATGTGATAGTAGAACTATTTATCATCCATCTCAGTTTAACTAATTTCAACAATAATTAGTCATTTTCCCATCTTTCAACATGATATATATCTTATCTTTGTCGTCGATCACATGTATATGGAGCAAGTAGACGGCCGCCATGATAGTATCTATTTATGGGCCAGTCCGGTTGCTATCACTTCAAAGTTCAAAGCACAGCCAAGAAGAAGAATATCCCACATCGCATTTTCAAGTAAAAGATAAAAAGAAAAAAAAATCGGAATTACCGACAAAAAAGAATATATTTATTTATATAAAAACAGAAACTGGCTAAGCAAAGAATTATATTCGGAGATGATAAAAGTTTGACCTGCAAAAACTGAAAGTACGATGGAGATGCCCTAACTAGACTCCAGAGAACAAACATAGAAATATATCTTAAAGAGAATCGGAATTTAAGTTGGGTAACCAAGATGAAGATGAGTGGATCGATGAATAAATGAACTAAAATAGGAATAGATAAATACCTGGGATATCCCAGGGTTCGCACTTGTTAAGGTCAACTTCAATAAGAAGAGGAGAGCCAGAGTGCGAGGTGGCCTTCCCCATCAAGTAATCGCATACAAGTTCTTCATCTCTTGGATGAAACCTAAATCCCGGAGGCAACTTTGCCTCTACCATGCTTATGTTGCTCATGAGAAAAGTTCTTCTTTCTCAGAGAGAGAGAAAAAAAGAGAGAGGAGAGTTCTTTTGCTCAATAGTTGGAAAGTTTATTAGCTTTGAGATCTTTAAATAAAACAAGGCAGTTGGGAGGGGAGGTGGTAAATCAGATATAAATTAATAAATAAAGCTACAGACAGAAAGAAGAATTAAGGGACGAGTCAAAGTGGCATTTCCGTCCAAGCCGGGAAGGTAGCTTAAGCTTGGGCTTAGGCCAGGCTAGGGGGAGGCACGTCTCAGGGTTCTTTCAGTTGATTTTTTATCCTATTTTTTAAAATATATAATTAAAATACATTTTTTTATTTTACGTATTAATTTTTACAGTATATTGTATATCAACTTATTTATTTCTTTTATATCATTTAAATATTATATTTTTAAAAGTAAAAAATAGATAAAAAAATGAATAAAAAGTATAAAAAGTAGAAAGAAATGAATTGAAAATTTATACAAATGTAAACAATATTTTATAAATATGGAATATGTACTATAACAAACTGTATATTAGAAAAAAATTACATAATCTAATAAAAGTGTCTTTTAAACATATTTTTTTATATTTTAAACAAAAATCTATTTTATAAGAGCAATTGACTGCTCTATAACTAAGAAAAAACACTTGCCTGCTCGTTTTGTTGAGGTGGCCCAACCACTTGCTGCCGAACTGCTGACATGTATTGCCATGGCCATGATTTTGATTGGATTGGACTTGGCCACATGGAACGTGGGACCTGAATTACACACGGGGCCCACTTTTGAAATTTTGTCCATCTCCTTCCATAAATTACATTTTATTATTTTTATAATTTCTTCACCAAATATTTGTACCTAAGCTGGTATACATTACGTATTTTTTCTTATAATTATTACTATTACTATTATGTTATTATGAAAATGCTAAATGTACTTAAAAAAATCTACTAGAATTTACTTATCTACATAATAGTTATTGATATGCTAAGAATTATAATATTTAAAATTCAAAATTTGAGTTTAAAAAACAAAACTAATAAAATGAGTCTTGTAAGTAAAATAGTAAATAAAATTGTAAGCTACATGTGCTTATAATTTTATTTACAAGATTTATTTTACAAGTTTTCTTTTAAAATCAAAATTTTGAATTTCAAAGTTCATGATTTTCAGTATATCATTAACTGATTTGTAGATAAATGAGTTTTTGTAAGTTTTTCTTAATTATTTTTAGTATTTTTTGTATTATATAGTCTTCCTTTCAAAATTGCAAATTGAAAAATTCTATTTATAAGCTGATATGAATAACACACATAATAAAGTGTTTAGATAACATAATATGATTTGGAAGAAAAGTTTTAAAATTTAAATCTTACAAATCAAATCTTATTATTTAAGTTATGTGCATGAATAGTATGCCATATACACCAGTTTAAAAATAATATAACTCTTGCAAATTAACCCTATAGTTTAAGGCAACAACATTGTAAGTAAACCTATAAATATGTATAGTTTTATATGACATATTAGATCTATTTTACAATAAAAGTTATTTTAATTAACGTATCGTATCAAGATAAATGATCAATTTATTGATTTATTTTTATAAAATCTCATTATAGCCATGAAAGCTTTTTCCTTATAATTTAAGTAGCGACCTTTGGAATCCCATTAAGGATTGATTACTAACAGAAAAGATCTTCAAAATTAGAGGATGTTATCCCTTTTGGTTGGAACTAGCTAATCGATTAATCTAGTTAACTTGGAATCCATGACCCTTTACATGCATGATTCCAATGCTATGCAGTTCAGTCGAAAAAACAAATTAAATTATGCTATTGCGAATATTCCAATGACAACCAGATTCTACAAATTACTCAACTCTAAGAAATTGTGCAACACCCTTGATAACATACAGTAGCATGTTGGTGATTTTTCTCAGGAGTACTGTTATCCATTAAAACCTAAGTGTACATTCATCACCCCCCCAAAAAAAAGAAAAACAAATATTGGTGAAAAAGGTTCCAAAAATTGTTGAAAACTTAAAAAATATATCTTTGGATGCATTCATGCATTTGATAGATAATTATTCAATTCCATCTCTTACAATAATATTAATCGTTCCCATAACCTTTTGAATTCCTAACTACATTAAATTTTTCAGAAAGTCAATCTCAGTCTCAAATATTTGTGTAAAACCTAGCATAGGAACTCTGCTTACCTGTCTTCTGCAGCGTATTATCTATGCCTTGAAATCAACCACTAAAAGTCTCATCACTTATTCATAAAATTAAAAAAAAAATACACCAACTGTTAAAGACCAACAACACAACTACGATCTAAATAATTAAAACCCATAATTCCAAATCATATTTATGGATATTAACACAAACCAAATAGCCACATAATAATCCCGAACAACCCACACTTCAACCCAAACTACCATATACCAACTTCAATACTAACCTATACATCCATCAACCGACGGCAAGCTCAAATAATTGAAATATCAACACCAATATAGCAGCCCATATCTCAAAAAAATCACAAACTCAACCAAATAAGAAATACACTCATAAACCTTTTCTCCATTCACAATTCCACAAAATAAAAAGTCCAAATCTTCTTAAATCTTAGCCCACACTCATCGAGATTCACTACTGTTTATTCCCAAACAAAATCCAGTTCAGCAAAATTTAATCATCTTGCACCTATACTCAGTGAAAAACAAAGGTTTGCTACAGCACAAACTGCAAGTAAAAATTTATTCAATAGAGTTTACACTAAAACATGGAATTTATCAGGGAAAGAAAAAGAAAGAAAACAAAACTTACTAATGAGAGGGTCAAGACAACCCCAAAAGTTAATACTTTGAGATTTGAGGATTTAGACTTTACAGTATTTAAGAAATGATTTTCAGTACTATGAGAAAGAGATAAAAAATCGCATTGAAGTGAGAATCACAGCATTTTTATAAACACTTTTCAATAGCCTAAAACTGAAACTTGAAACACCCTAAAAATTTTCATGAAAAAGAGGACAATGCAAAAGAGGGAAAAAGGCAAACATACTTACAAACTACAGTGCTCGACTACCCCAACCAAAAACACTCACAAGGGTCAATTAAAAAAAGCATACAAAATCAACCCAATCTAGAAGAAAAACTGAAATAAAAGAAGAGAGGAAAAAAAGACCAAGAAAGAACCTATTGGTGGGAGGCTTGAAAACGGGAACAAATCTAAAATTCCAAACAAAAACTTGAAGAACCAAGAGATCACCGAAAGAAATGAAGCGGCGCGTGCGCTTGAGAGAGAGAGAGAGAGTCTGATGAGCGAAAAATTTCTGAGAAAGAGGGAAAGAAAAAGCAGTTGAGAGGTTGAGAAGATGAGGGAGATGAGGGAGAGTGAAATGCGGGACTAGGAAATCGAAATAAAGGAAAATAGAGAGGGAAACAGTGGAAACCGACGAGAGAAGAAGAAAAAGAAAAAGAAAAAGAAAATGGAAAGGCATAAGCCTTACCTAAACGACAACGTTCCTGAGGGTCAAAGGGCTGGGTTCTTCTAAACTGGGCCTTAAGCTCGAGCTCTACATCCTCTCCTCCTTATAAAAATTCTGTCATCGGAATTTACTACAAGTTATCAAAGTTCTAGTCAAAAATTTGGGGGTGTTTATCTCGCATCTTTTCCTCAAGTTCCCAAGAAGTTTCATTTGTAGCGTGATTTTTCCCCAACACCTTAACCATAGGAATGGTCCGAGTCCGTAATACATGTGCTTTCTTTCCTAATATTTGCACTGGTTCTCCAGCATAAGTCAAATCTTCTTGAATCTAGGTGGGGTCGGGGACGTACTTCCTCAACATGGAGACATGGAATACATTATGCACCCCTACAAGTAAAGGTGAGACCCTATAAGCCACCGGTCCAACCTGATCAAGAATCTTAAAGGGTCCTATATATCTTGGCCTCAACTTGCCCTTTTTCCCAAACCTCATAACTCTTTTCATTGGTGCTATCCTCAAAAACACTTTATTCCTGACCTCAAACTCTAACTCGCATCGGCGATTATCAACATAACTCTTTTGTCGACTCTGAGTTGCTTTCATTTTAGCCCAAATGATATCTATCTTCTCTATGGTCTTCTAGATGATTTCTTGCCCCAAAATCTTCCTTTCACCCACTTCATCCAAAAATAATGGAGATCGGCACCTTCTACCATACAAAGCCTCGTAATGTGCCATTCCAATACTGGCCATCACATAAGACCACGACATGTCTTCTAAGATCTGAATAGTCCTTTCTAACTGCCAATTTGTCTGAGGGTGAAAAGCAGTACTAAAGTTCAACTTAGTACCCATTACCTCTTGTATGCTTTGCCAAAACTTGGAAGTGAAATGGGGGTCTCTATTCGATACAATGGATATCGATTCCCCATGCAACCTCTCTATCTCTTGCACATACAGTCAACTAGTTTCTCCAGTTTGTAAGAAACTTTAATAGGCACAAAATGAGTAGTCTTCGTTAAGCGGTCTACGATCACCCAAATAGCATTTTGTATGCTCGATGTCCTTGGTAGGCCTGATACAAAAGCCATGGAGATATGCTCCTACTTCCATTTTGGAATCTGAAGTGGCTATAACAATCCTGCTGGTCTCTGATACTCTGCCTTCACCTGTTGGCAAATTAGACACTGTTCCTGGCAATTTCTCTTTTCATACCATTCCACCAAAAAGACTCTCTCAAGTCCCGATACATCTTGGTACTCCCCGGTGAACTGTGTACAAAGAGCGGTGTGCTTCCTCAAGAATTACCCTTTTCAATTTGTCATTAGCTGGCACACACAGTCTACCTCTAAACCGCAAGACTCCATCCAAGCCATAACCTTCCCGTTTTGCATCGATACACACCCCAATCCAAGCCTGAATGCATCGTTGTAAACTACAAATCCTCCCCTAGCAGTGGGGACTGTTAACACCGGAGTTGTCACTAATCTCTATTTCAACTCTTGGAAACTTTCCTCACAATTTGTTGTCCATTCAAACTTATTATTCTTTTTGTGAGTGTAATGAGAGGAACTGTTATCCTAGAGAAACCATTAATGAATCGATAGTAGTAACTTACCAATCCCAAGAAACTTCTAACCTCATGAACATTCTTCAATGCCGACCAATTTACTACTACTTCCACTTTCCTTGGGTCCACTGAAATACCATCTTTTGAAACTACATGCCCCATAAATGCGATTGAATCTTGCCAAAATTTACACTTCGTCAATTTAGCAGATAACTTTTTATCTCTAATTGTCCTGAGTACCAGCTTGAAATGTTCTTCATGCTCAGTCTTGCTTTTGGAGTATATCAGTATGTCATCAATAAAGAAACCACAAACTTATCCAACAATTTGTGGAACACCATGTTCATCAAATCTATGAATATTGCTGGGGCATTAGTCAAGCCAAAAGGCATGACCAGAAACTCATAATGGCCATAACAAGTCCTGAAAGCCATCTTAGCCATGTCTTCTGCCCTGATCCTTAATTGATGGTACCCAGATCGAAGATCAATCTTAGAAAATACTTGAGCACCTTGGAGCTGATCAAATAAATCATCTATACCGGGTAGAGGATACTTATTCTTTATGGTCACTCGATTAAACTCCCTATAATCAATGCACATTCTCATCAATCTATCATTCTTCTTTACAAAAAGAACAAGAGCTCCCCAAGGTGACACGTTGGGCCTGATAAAACCCTTGTCTAATAAATCTTGCAACTGCTCCTTGAGTTCTACTAATTTAGACGGTGCCATCTGGTAAGGTGTTTTCGAAAGGGGTGTCGTGCCTGGTACTAAATCAATAGCAAACTCTACCTCCCACTTAGGCAGTAGTCTAGATAAATCTTCTACAAAAACCTCTGGATAATCATTCACAATAGGTATCTGCTCTAACTTCAACTCCTCTTTTGGTGCTTCTACCATGCAGGCTAAGAACCCCTAACAACCATCACGTAACAGTTTTCCAACCTAAACAGCAAATATAGTAGGCAAATGCAATCTCAACCTTGTAAACTGAAATTCACTTTCTTTTTGGGGTCTAAACACCACTTCATTTCCTTTGTCTAAAAATGTCCCTTCTCCTTCCACCTCTAAGCTTTTTCTAGAAACTTGGTTGCATACTTGCTAAGTGTCAAGTTTTCTTGTCAAAACCGAAACCCCTTAAATGATTAAGGCTTAGGGAAACTCAAGGGTCTCTTCTTGCATTGGGCACCTCTTCCATATACCAAAACCCTAAATCCTAATGGCCAAAAATCACTAGCTCTCTTGTGGTCTTGGGCTCCTATCTCATTAACAAAAAAAGTTGTGTTCATGTCACTTACTAGGTTCCCATCTTCACAATCCATTAGGCTAAATTCTAATTGGACTAAGAAAGAAAAATAAAAAGTAACAAATGAGGACTTAGCTAAGTCCGAGTTATCACAAGGAATATCCTAGTGGAAATTTTTTGTCTACTCCAGAATGATTAAACTAGAAGTGGTAGCCCCTGGTTTGACAACAAACCGTCACTAGACTTCGAATGGGCTCTTTCTAAAGAATTTTGGAGTGGAAGAGTGCCTAACGCTAGTGGGTACAACATATTAAAATACGGTGACGACATATTTGTGAACTGTCGTATCATATTGATAAGAACCTTAGACGCATTCATAACTAGTCAAAGGATCAGCAATGTGATGTGGTAACTAATGGGAGGCCACGGAGAATACGGGGAGTTGTGAGGTGTCCATCCATATTGTTATATTGATCTCTATTATATGTATCTTTGTTATATGTGATAAGCAATAAGTGTTATAACAAAATGGCAAATGGTTTTATGTGCCACATGTTCAGTATTTTTGAAAAGGAATCTAGATGGAAGAAAAGGGTGCCTTTGCAAAACCCTGCATCTATGCTCATGCATTCATACTCATGTTTACCTCTTACATGATTATGTTATCTCTGTGTGTTATTGATTTAACTTGATGAGATTTTCTTAAAAAATCAAACTGTGGTAGTTGGTAGAAGTTTTGACAAGGTTAAAAGATAGCCAACAGGATGGATGAATGGTCTGACATGATCGAGGATTGATATGCAGTAGAAGCCCACTTTAGTATAGTTCACACTCATATGGAGGCCATTTTGATTTTACTTAAGGATATCCAGAACATCCTAGATGGACCACATTGGACCAGAGAATGGGAGGAAGCCCTCACCTTTGATATCCGCTTCGATTATATAGACTATTACATGGAGATCATCTCTAAGTGCCTATCTAAAGTCCATGACCTTATGAAAGCTCATTGGGGTCTCAATTAGGTTTGACGAATATTTAATGGTTATAGTGTTAAGAACATTATTTGGTGGTTTTGGAAAAAGGGTCGTGGTTTAGACCCTTATCTTTTGTATTTGGAGATTTTGAAAAAATGCTTTTGGGTTTAATAGATAGATATTTGGTACCCTATTACTTTGCTCAAAACTTTACCATCTTACGTTATATTTCTGCGGCGATTATTGTATAATTCTAGAATATGTTAGGTGCATTGCATATTAACTATCATGAACGAAGGGTATGTAGTGTTTTGTTATATATCTCGACGCTTTAGTCTTCATCAAATTCCAAGTGGGGTCTAGGGGCATCACACCTTCATTGCTTGCCCAAAATGCTCCCTGTGTGAGTAGGTTAAGTACACACCTTGCTTCACCCCGCAAATCCTTGCTAGGGTGGGCTAAGAGTGTAACACCCCAAACCTTCAAGTTTCTAAAGTAGGAAACTTAGGGTTACACTATAATTAAAATTTCTAGTTTTATAAAGTAAATTTGGACTTAGCCCAAAAATTGGCCCAAGCTTAAATGGGCCAAGCCCACCAAGACCAAGGGAGGGTGAGCAAGCCCAAGCCCTATGCCTTCTACGTTAGTTAAAAAAACCTACTTTAATTACAACTCATAATCCAAGCATAACTCCTAGTTCAAATAAAACTCTAAGTTTAAGCTTAGTTGCTAATTTAATCATAATTCCTAGTCTAATTACAACTCCTAATCTAATTAAAAATCATAAGGCAACCACACCCGAGGCGCTCCTGGGCCTCGCTTGTGGTTTAGTTGTAGCTACAATGTCGGGATATTGGCCGCTTGGGTCATACACCCCTCGCACAATGTAAAAATACACCTTGTGCTTGCATGCTCAAAAAATGTGTACAGTTAATTTGTAGTGGAAGATAAAAATATAGTCATTAAAATCTAACCATAAGTCACAAGTCTTCATACCATAGACAAAAGAATATTACAGTCCTCCAATAATTACAAAGAGGCCTTATGATCCATAAAGATGGGGCTTGAAAGGCTTGCAATTCCCATCTTTATGGATCTTAAGGCTTTTCATGACCTCTTAAAATCTGGAAGCAAGGCCTGCCATCAACCAACACCCAAAGCCCATAAACCATGCAACTCCCACTCATGGACTTTTAAGCCCAACAAGACCTAAAGTGTTCTCTTACAGTTTTCACCCTTCGATTTTAATCTCACATACACCATACCATTGGTTCCCCTCAAGCCCATATTGTACCCCCATGCCCTATGGATTTCTTTTGACCCAAATTAAGTTTTGAACATGAGTTTAGGGCATTAATCAACTTCCACATGATTAGTGACCTCTAAATCATGCTTTAAGCTTAATTTCCTTTTTAATTACTCCTCACCGTTTTATCTGGATTTTATTACTTTTATTATTATTTTTAATCATTCTTAGACTAAATTAGAATATAGGTCTTAATCAAACATATGTCATTAGAGCCAAAGACATGTCAATGCCCAAAACATCACAATCGGCATCGTAATGCATCACTTGGTGCATTGGGCCAATTTAGCCCATGCCAATTCTATTCTTTTCTACAAGGGAATTTATGTATTTTAACATATCACATTACCACCCTTAGTTTGGTTTGAGTGATGATTAGTTTTGCCCCATGGAAACTAAGCCAAAGAAGTCAACCGAATTCTATTGGAGGCCTAGTTTGAAGCAAAACCGAATGGCTTGTGTTTGGATGCACTTTTGCACATGGCTGAGCCACCATCACACGCCACCTCCCTCCTCCACCAATCCTCAAGAGCCCCTCCAATCATCATGAAGTACCTTGAATCAAAGCCACCCCAAGTAGAGCCAAAACCAATTGGCTTTTTGTGCAAAACACCACTAGGCAACCACCCCAACTCTATCCTCTTTTTTAAGTTGCACAGATATCATCACTTGGCAACCAATCCTCCAACATCTACCACCTAAAGAGGGCATCCAATAGTGTCATTATACCTATACATTTCAGCCATAGAGATAAAAAAAAAAAGGGTGTAAATAAAGGAAGTAAAAATCTGCCTTGATTTTCATAACCATACCTGGCGGCATCATGGCATGACTCCATGACTCATTTTTATATCTTTTCTCTCTTCTTTACTTGATGCACCATGGTAGCCCTACCCATAACCTACTTGTAGTACCTACGATGATGAGATCATGGTAGCTTAGGGTACTATTCACACCTGCAAAGGATTTCACAAGCTGGAGGTCATCACCACCACCGCCCCCTCCACCAATAACAAGGCTCTCCTCCAAGCCATGACCCGCGCCCCCTCCCCTCTTGAGGCCTATAAAACCCCCATCCATTCCCTCATTTCTCAACACCACTTCTCAAACCATCTCTTGAGTTCTTAAGAGCTCTTCTCCTCCTAGTGTGCAAGAGAGTCAAAGCCGAGTAGGTGTGAGAGTGATCTTGAAGTGAGTGAGTTTGAGAGCTTTTGAGGCCAAAAGGTTTGTAAGTATTCTTGCTTAATCTCTTGCCAAGTATTAGAAAAACATGTTAGGTTTTAATTTATGCCATGAGAATGAGTTTTGATTGAGTTTAATTAATGGATAGCATGCTAAGTTTAAAACTGGGTCAGATTTGATGTTTTGTTGGAGTTAATTTTTGTTGGATGGAATTTTAGCCATGGCAAGAGTTGGTATGATTTTATGTGATTCATAAATCTCTTAGAATGATTTTTGAAGGTTTAAACTTGAGGTTGAAAATATGCCATGATTGGTTTTAATTTTATCTTGTGTTCATCAACCAAGCATGCTTGGTTTTGATTAAATCATGCTTTACTTGTGAAGTTTTTATTTATTCCACCTAGGCTTGGAAATGAGCATTTAGAAAACCTTGTGATTGGGATGAAGTAGGAGTGGGAAAGATTTACGGTACTAAGATCCTTCAATTAATGAAGGATCAAATCCAGATAATAAAGGAAAGGATGAAGGCTACCCAAGATAGATAGAAGAGCTATGCCGAACTTCGAAGAAGGAACCTCGAGTTCAAAGTTGGCGATTGGGTCTACCTTGAAGTATCGCCCATGAAAGAAGCTTTTCAGTTTGGGAAAAGGAGAAGTTAAGTCTGAGATATGTGGGACCCTATGAGATATTGGAAAGAGTAGTAATGGTCGCTTATAGACTGGATCTTCCCGTTGAATTCCAAGGAATTCATAACATATTCCATGTATCTTCCCTCAAGAAGAGCTTCGAGAAATAAACACCAACAATTGTGGATATGAAGGATATTTTACTATAACCTGACCAAACTTATGAAGAAATCCCTATTTAGATTACGAACTAGAAGGATAAGGAACTTCGGAATTAGAAAATTCCTTTAGTTAAGGTTTTGTGGTGGAATCACAATATTGACGAGGCTACTTGGGAAAAAAAGGTCAATATGAGGAACAAATACCCCTATTTGTTTGGCTTATGACTTGTATGGCATCACACTACATCATGGCATTCGCATCCATTCATGCACACATGGCATCCATTGTTATTTCACCATGTGACCCACATTCTTTCTCATCATTTATAGTCGCACCATGGTCGGAAATGGTAAACCCTTATTTCTTTGCAATTATTGTATTTATAGGATGAATTACATATTAATTGTCATGTATGGGGGTATGTAACTTTGTGTTACATGTCTTGATGCTCTAAGTCTTCTTTCCATCCCAAGCCGAGGTCGGGGGAGTCACACTTGGGAACTCAAAGGTCCCATTCTTGCTTGGATCTAAGTGGCATCTCCCACATACACACAAAACCCTAATGGCTTTTCCTCAATTCCTAAACTCCTTTATGGCCAAACTTTACTAGACCTTGGGCTCTCTCTTGGGCTTGGGCGGCTATCACACTAACAAAAGATAAGGTCCATTTCACTCACATGGTTCTAGTGTTCGTAATCTATTGGATTTAAGTCAACTTAGGTCAAAACAGAAATTAAGTCTTAACCTCACGAACCTAGCTTGGGCAAGGAACATTATAGCAACACAAATGCCAAAAACATCAACTACTAACTCAAATAGAATCATCTCTTGACGTCTAGGTCTAACACCTTCCATACAACTCCAAGTACTCCAAAAGTGCATAAGAAACTCTTCTAACATGTTCCACATTTCAACCTAAGAGATGGCATGTTTGATCAATAACTGAAAATCACAAAACATTACATGAAACAATCAGCTTGTAACAAAACGTCAAAACCGAGTTTGGTATGCTTTTGATCTTGAGACAAAACACTAGATTCTTGATTTTCGTGGAATAAAACTTCAAGAAATATAACCATAGACTTCACATTCAAGTTCTAAATTGTTTCTAGAACCAAACCTAGCATCACATGGCAAGAATCTCATCAAAATACAACCATTAACCTGAAAGCTTCAAATTTGAGTTCTAATCAAACATTTGCATGTAATACATGCTTTCAACAAAGATTCAAACCAACTCTCTTAAAATACGAACTCTTAACACATAAATAAAATGCTTAAGAACAATTCCTTCTTTAAGGTTGTGATGTTTATTGGTTCTAGAAAGTCCAATGGCTATAAAATGCTAATACTATTTGGAATTTCATCATATGTTATCTACCCCTAACTTTAACAAAACTTCATCGAAACATCAAGATTTCACACCATCATCCAAAATGTCGCCTAGTATGACCTTTGCATGTTCAAACCATATTTTCACCATTCAAAGTAAGCATTATTTTATACTGTAAAAATATACTAACATAAGTTTTCATTCATGCATTTATCATTCCTCTACATACTTTAACATGAAACATTACATGGTGGGTTTTTTTTTGCTCTAAAAAAGTTTTCATTCCTCATAAAAGCATTTCTCACCTTGTACATTCCTTTATAAAGAACTAAAACATTTTATACATTCAACTCTTATCACTTTCCTCTAGAAAATACACACTGTTATGCCCCGTGTGTTGTAGTTAGTGGTCTTTTCAACCCAATTCCCCCTGTGGCTGAGAGTTGGAAATCCCTCAGTCAAGATGGAGCCACTGGGTGCACTACCAGTGGAACTAATTTGGCATTCCAATTTATCATTACGTAGTTTCATACATTAAAACATTCATTTCTTTTCCTTTCATTCCTTTCAATCATTTCCTTTTCATTCATCAGTTCATTTCATTTCATAAACCGTCATTTAATAACAAAGCATAAAACCTCATCATTTTGTTTCATGGAACTATGACGTCCCTAGCCCCCGTTTGGGATTGGACAGTGACTGAAGTATCGAGACATGCAATACAAGACTATATACCCCTCGTACATGATAGTTAAGATGCAATGCACCTATTAATCTAGTAGTATACTATATATCATAGTGGAAATTCTACTTAGGTCAAATAGAATAAAATAGATATCATGGTACCGAAGCACAAAATCCCAAAATAGCAAATTTCATAAAATCTTTTAAAAAACATAATTGTTGCAAAGACTCCCAAAACATGGGACCAATCATTTTATTGTCATTAGAACATACTATCTTTCATGATCTTAATGGTCCATTTAACAAAACATCTTCTAGCAAGGTCGATCCTACTTGGCCTTGTCTTGGTTTAGAATCCTTCTTAACTCCTAGAATAGCTGTAGTACTTCAGTGATAAACCAGTCAACTAATTCCAACCTCTCCAAAATGGATGGCTCTGGAGAGCCCTCATGTCTCTTCGAAGTCTCCTTAGATATCTGGGGAGCTGGTCTCTTGTGCTTCCCCATGGTTTTCCTCTCGAGATCCTGTCACAATTTCTACCATTCCGAGTGAGGGAATGGTAGTGGAAACTACCACAGTGAGATTTCAAAAAATCTTAGTAAGTAAAAAAATAATGTACAATAGATATCATAAGCATATGAGAGCAAACCAAAGAGAATGCATGGACATGAACCTGTACTCATGCACTTGACTTTTGGAAACACAATGTGTAATAGATCTTTAATAACTTTTTCATCAAATTTTTTTTCCATCATTTCATTTTTGAACATTAAACATACATATGAGCTCGGGCTCTTATTCATATAACATAGCATAACATGTCTTTGAGCTCAAGGACTTTTAATCTTGACTTTAACATATAATTGGATACCTCACGGCTCTCCTATGCACTGTGTGTTTCCCATTAGTTACCGCATCAACCATTGGGCCACTTTGACTAAGGTGACTACATCTTATTCTTAATCATACTTAGTACAGTAGTTCACCTATTCACCTTTACCGTGTGGCACCCACTAGCTTTAGGTGCAACCCCACTCTGGTATCATTTTCATTTAGGAATCATTCGAGACCCATCAACTATACTTCATCGACCCAAGGGTCACCACTCCATTTTAGTCACTCCTAAGTAGATAGAGGAGTTCCACTAGGTCATTCCCCCATCCTAGCATTTGGGGTCGTGACAAAACTTTAAATGACTCTTTTCTCTTTGGTAATAATTTCACAAACCCAATGCATGTGACATGGATTATGAAACCTTGTACTTTTATGAGATACATACTAATGCATGCTGAAACTCAACATAAACATACATTATGAAATCATGCACAACTATATACATTTTGTGTTATGGCTTGAAAATATTAGAACATGTGACATGGTTTTAATCAATAATTCTAAGACATTCGAAAAACAAATAAGGAACAAAGCATTCATATTTTCACATGTACTATGCATGGCCGAAACATGCAAACCCTAGCATGCATGAATATTTGTTTAGAACTTCAAACACACATTGATAGCACATCATCCATGGTCATGGCCGAAACTTATCATCATTGAAATACACATTACACCAACTTTTCATGAACTTAGAATCTTCTAAAGTATTCGGTGGAATATAATCAATGAACATACATGTGTAGCCAAAATCATACAAGTGAATATATATATATATATATATATATATATTTATATATGAAAAAGCAAGTATTTCATGGACTAGAACTTCTAAAAGATTCGGTTATGCAATAAGTATCCACGAACATTTTAAAACATGCAAGTTCGAACCCTAGTTGTGGCATCACATTTCATTTACATTATGTAAATCAAATAATAAACTATTTCAATAACATGGTAAGCAAACATGCAAGAAACCGATTATATAACATGGTAGAGTATTAGGGTGAACTAATACATGCTTTTTCTTCTTTCATTGGTACATGTTCAAATAGTAAGGCTGAGCTCTTAGCTCTCCTTCATGGGCTCAAGGTATGTAAATCTTTAGCTATTGTTTATGTTGCCCAGATGACTAACACAAGAGGGGGGGTGAATTGAGTTGTATTTAAAAAAAATAACAATTATAAATCAAATATACAATATAAAATATAAACAAAATATAAAACAACAATAAATATAAAGAGTAAGGGTAAGAGAGAAGCAAACTCAGTATGTTAAAGAGGTTCGGCCCCACTGCCTACGTCCTCGCCTCAAGCTACCCCTTGAGGATCCCCGAATTCACTATTCAACCTCCTTCAGGTGGAGATAGAAACCTATTACACCTTTGAACAACACCGCTACAAAGGATCCGTGTAGAACACCCTCTACACTTGCAATCACCTTACACGTGGTGATTCAACGATTCCCTGTGTAGAACACTTTCTACACGCACAAGGGTTGTACACACCCTTTTACTGATACAAGAATTGATAGTGGGTAGGTTATCAGAAAACACTCCTCAATGAGTGAAATAAGAGCAATATAGCACAAACTATATCTCTCAAAATGAACAAGGGTTAAGACTCAATGCTTAGAGAAGAGAGAATGAAAGCTTTGAATGAATGTTGTATGCTCTTGGTGTTGTAAATGTGAAGGTCTCAAATGATCTATTTATAGGCATATGAGACTTCATATTCAAATTTAAAAAGATTCACATGTCAAAGACATCATCATTCACTTTTCAAAAATTTCAAACCTAATCTTTTTACTTTTTGTATGTGACAAAAGGAGCACACTTTACTTTTCAAAAATTTCAAACCTAATCTTTTACTTTTTGCATATGAAAGAAGGAGCACACTTTGCTTTTCAAAAAATTCAAACCTAATCTTTTACTTTTTGCATATGACAAAAGGAGCACACTTTACTTTTCAAATTTTTCAAACAAAAACATCTACCTTTTGCATAAGTCAAGAAAAGCATCAATCACTTTTAAAAATATTCAAATAAAACATGCACATGTGAAAGATGACAATCAATCATTTTAATATTTTCAAAGTTCAAACTTTTAATCATGTCATGCACATGTGAAAGATGACAATCAATCATCTTTCAAAATTTTCAAAATATTCATGCACATGTGGAAAATGTATTTTAATGCTTTATGATAAAATATTAATTTTGAGCCTTAATCCTAATTTCGAATTTTAAGAGATTTACAACATTACTCTATGACTTTAATATAAACTTGTTTCCTTCTTGCTCATGTTTGGTTCCTTGATGTGCTTGACTCCATTGTGTGGACAACTTGAGCTTGAGACTCCTTTATTCTTTGAATTCATTTGTTATCATCAAAATCCATGTGTAGATTTATAATCACACGAAACTTGAAACCTTGGGTTCAACAGTTTATGTTGAAATTGAACTTGATTCTATGATTGTTATTTCTTGGTGGAGGAGTAAAAGATGTGGGGTGTGATACTTGGAGGATTTCTAGGAGGAAATCCTCGACATTATGGGTTCTATGGTTTGCTCGGTTCATCATGTTTATTGTAAGGGTAGTAAGGCTGCTGATTGGTTGGCCAAGCATGGGGCTTCTGGTGAAGAACTGGTCTTTTCCCAGTTGATGGAGACTCCCAGAGGGTTGCGTGGATTAATTCGCATGCACTACTCTGGGATACCTTCGTTACGTCTTAGCTAGTCTCGTTTTGGTTGTTTGTGTTGTTTTTACACGTTTTTTTCCTTTCGATATTGTGTTGGTCTTGTTTTGGTCCCCTTTTTGCATGTTGGGATTTTTTGAGTTTGTCAACCCCAAATGCTTGAATGTAACCACGGTTTTCCTCCGCTACAAGTGAGAGCTTATTAATTAAATTGGGGATGGGCCACTCTTGGACAGGTGGCTCTAACTCTGTCTAAAAACAAAAAATACATGGTAGAGTATCATTATCTCAAACACAATCATATAAACGAAGAAACAAATGAGTTCACATAACATATACATAGGATATCTGAGTGCAAGTTTGAAATTTACTTACAAAAATCCAACGTTCAAGTAAAATAAGCAAATCTAAAAAATCTAATAACAAGGTCATGATCTATTCTTTTTAAAAACTAAACCATGCATGAGTGAGTGAGTGCTCTAGGTTTTTCTTGAAAACAAGAGAATGCCTAATTATCATGGTTCTTTCATAGGGCCGAAACTTCTAAAGAACAAACCCTAGTTTTTTCCAAAAAATTATGCTTAGGTCGTGGCCTTCCTTTCCTTCCCAAAACATTCATCCTCACAACTTTACCAAAAGATAGTTTGGACTCTCACTCTTAAAAGAAAACCCTAAGCATTCCGAATATGGTGTGTGTCCTCATGTGGAAGATCATCTCAAAACCAAAAGCATTCTCCTTCACATGGTCATGTGTGTGTGTGCATTTGTTCATTAAGAACATATGGGAAAATGAAGCATTCCCTCTCTCTTGGCCTTGTGTGAGAAACAAAAAATGAGATGGTTGGTTCTTCCTTACCTCATGGCTTCCCTTGAAGAAAGATGATCCCAATCTTTGCAAACACTTACAACAAAACTTGAGTGCATAGATGGTGTGAATGGTGTTTGAGTGATGAGAAAATGGTAGAGAATCGGGAGAAAGTGAGTGACCGAAGTTCTCTATCCTTGTCTTCAAAAGTCCAAAAAGACTATTGGTCTTTTGGTTCCATCTTCTTATAGGTGTGTTCTAACTCCTCTAGAAACTGAAACATGGCGCATGGATACCAAATGACATCCCCAGCGTGTGCCTCTTCCCTTTCCCTCATCATCAGATTGTGTTGGAACTAGAACAAAATCCTAAGTGGTGTGTAAGACCTCCAAACCAAAACACAGTTCCATCTTTGCCCTTTCTTCAAGTGTCTAGGTTCATTGTATCAAGTGGTGGAAGGGTAATTTTCAAAACCCTAAATCTTCTACCTATGTGCATGCTTGTCAAGTGGCAAGTGGAGTGTGTGTGTGTGTGTATAGTGGCTATCAAAAATCTCTTCAACTCCCAAGGTGGCCCTTCATCTTTCCAAAGTTTTGGAGACTGTGATTGGGAAATGTGGGTGGCAAACATCCTTCCCAAGTGCCGCCCATCCCAAGGATTTCCAACCCAAATGCTTCTAGAAACCCTAGGCTGCCCCTTCATTTTCCCAAGTGGATTTCGCATGGCAGTTTTTCTTAGAATATGGAGAGCCACACACCTAAAGGTTTCTAGAAGAAGCTTGGTGGGAAGCTCATGAAGTGGACTACACTAGGGAAGGGTGCATGCCACCCACATTGCCCAATCACACTCTTTCCAAGACTTTGGAAGATGAAAGATCATCTTGGAGGTTGGTAGCCACCTGCACACAAACACAAACTTCACTTGCCACTTACCAAGCATGCACACGGGTAGTGCTTCAAGGTTGATCTAGGATTTGGAGATTGATCCCTTTTACCACTAGATTCAATGAACTTAGACACTTGGATAAGGGTTTAAGAGGAATTAGGGTTTTAGTTTTGGTAACCCACATGCCACTTGTCCAATAGTTAGCTTTGGGTTCCCAATACAATCTAATGATGGGTAAGAGGAAGAGAAACTGATGGTAGTGATGCCATTTGGCATCCATGCACCAAGTTTCAGAATTTTCTGGAGGGAATCACATGCCTATAAGAAGGGGAGCCGAAAAACTAAGAGTCATTTGGACTTTTTGAAGAAAAACTTAGATATTTTTGGTCACTCATTTTCTCTCTACTCCCTACCATTTTCTCTTCACCTAAACACCATTCACACCACCCTCCATCTACTCAAACATTGTTATGAGTGCTTGCAAGTTGGAGCCATCATCCACAAAGGAAAGCCACAAAGGTAAGGAAAACCAAAAACTTCTTTCCTTGTTTCTCACACACGACCAAGAGAGGGAATGTTTCAGACTTCACAAGTTCTTCATAAACAAATGATCAAGACACACACATGACAAAGAGAAGAAAAATGCTTTTAGATTTGATGAAGATTTTCCACATGAGCACACACACACTCACTTGGGTACTTAGGGTTTTCTTCTCCAAAGAATGAAAATCCAAACTTCATTTGCAAGTTTTGAGGGTGAATACTTTTGAGAGGAAGGAAGGCCACAGTCTAAGCATTCATTTGAAAACTAGGGTTTTCATCCTTTAGAGTTTCAGACCTATATGGAAGAACCTTGAAAATTAGGGTTTTCTTGTCAAGAAGAAAAACCTAGAGCACACTCACTCACTCACACATACACAGATTAGGAATCAATTCTCGTGAGTCTTATACTATATTTTTCAACTTGCTTATTATTATTGGATGTTGGATTTTTGTAAATAGACCTCTTACTTACCCATATGTGTGATGTATTACCAAATGTATGTTTGAAGCTCTATGTGTATAAAATGAATATCCAAGCATATTAGGATTTGCATGTTTCGGCCATGCATAGTATATGTGAAAATGTAAGTGCTTTGTTCCTTGTTTGTTGTTCAAATGTCAATTATTGAATAAGAATATGGTCACACGTTCTAATATTTTCAAGCCGTAACGCAGGTGGTATATAATTGTACATGATTACATGAAGTATGATTTGTGTTAAGTTTTAGCATGCATTAGTACATGTCTCACGAAAGTGCAAGGTTTCATAGTTCATGTCACATAGTACATGTCACATGCATTGGGTTGAGCATTGTTTTTAAAAAAAGAAAAGAGTCGTTTAATATTTTGTCATGACCCGAAATGCTAGGATGGGAGAATGCCCTAGTGAAATTCCTCTGTCCACTCAAGAGTGATTAAAATAGAGTGGTTCCTAAAAGGAATGATACTACAGCGAGGTTGCACCTAAAGCTAATGGGTGCCATACGATGAAGGTGAAAATGTGAACTGCCATACTAAGCATGATTAAGAATAAGACGTAGTCACCTTAGTTAAAGTGGGACAATGGTTAATGTGGTAACTAGTACGGAATACACGGTGTATAGGGGAGCTGTGATGTATCCAATCATATGTTAAAAGTCAAGAATAAGGCCTTCAGCTCCAAAACAAGAATGAAAAGATGAAAAGATGTTTTGTGAAAAAACCATAAGTTCTCTTTTAAATATTTTTAAAAAGTCAAAGTGCATAAGTAAAATTTTATGTCTATGCATTCATTATGGTTTGCTCTCGTATGCTAATGATATCTATTGTATGTTACTTGTTTACTTACTAAGATTTCTTAAAATCTCACTGTGGTAGTTTTCACTACCATTCCCCACCGGGAATGGTAGAAGTTGTAACAAGATCACAAGAAAGAGACCATAGGGAAGTGCAAGAGACTAGCTCCCCAAATACCTAGGGAGACCCCGAAGAGCCACGTAAGCTCATCGGAGCCATCCATTTTGAAGAGATTGAAACTGCTGACTAGTTTATTACCAAAGTGTTATAGTTCTTCAAGAAGTTGAGGATTCTAAACCAAGACAAGGCGAAGTAGGAATGGCCTAACTAAAAGACATTTTGACAAGAGACCATTAACATCATGAAAGAAAGATTATATTTGCTAATCTTTTGATGGTCTCGTGTTTTGGGAGTATCTTTTGAAACAATTATGTTTTTGGAAGATTTTATGAAATATGATCTTTTGGGATATTTTTGCTTTAGTACTATGATATTTATTTTACCATTTGACCTAAGTAGAATTTTTCGCTATGATTTACTACATATTGCTAGATCAATAGGTGCGCATTGCATCTTGACTGACATGTTCGACGAGTATGTAGCCTTGTGTTACATGTCCCAATGCTTCAATCACAATCCGAAACAACACTTGGGGGACTCACAGAGCAATGGTATCATAGAAATTACTTATCTGGGTAAACAACAAGTTGTCCTAGGAATACATGGTACCTGATGCTAGGATTGGAATCTAGTAGCGATAGGCTTGAATCTTATAGCTATAGGTTTGAATCCTTAAGGAGGCACATTCAGAAGAGAAGTATGCAGTTTAGACTACAACTATGAAGTGGAGAAAAAGTAGTTCCTCATTGAGGACAAGTTGATGAGCATTGGTTTTGTGTGTATTAGGAGGTGAAGACCTAATGGTGCGCAGACAATGTGAGGATGGTCTCCAAGGTCACGAGATTAGGAGGCCAAGAACCCTCCATTGGAAGGAGCATAAGCAATAGTGGAAGCTATCCTTCAGATGACAAAGGTAGTAAGATACCAGATGGAACAAGGACAAAATGCTAAGTAGGAGCCGCCTGGACGTGAAAATCAAGGATTTTCATTTTAGCAATTTATGGTGTATAGGTATCCAAATTTTATGGGTACAGAGGGAGCTCTAAGAGCCAACAAGTGGCTCATTGACCTGGATAGAACCTTTGATAGCAGTGGATGAACGGAGGAACAAAAGGGTCCAGTATGCCAAACCTACTTCAAGGAGAGGGTAGCATATGGTGGGACACGAAGAGACAGCTTTGGCCCCGAGAGTGGGGAGACGTAGCTACTCTTACCTGGGATCAATTTAAAAGAGAGTTAGATAGTCGTTTCTTTTCAAAGATGGCCAAGCAGCAGAGGGCATTAGAGTTTGGAAGCTTTACACAAGGCAATATGACGACAAAGCAATATGCAGCTTGGTTTATTGAATTAGGAAGATTTTCCCCTCACTTGATTGGCATGGAGAAGATGCAAGCTATAAAATTTGAAGACATACTACAACCAAGGATCTGAAACCAAGTCGCTTGCTTGTGGATCAAGAACTTCCAACAGTTAGTTAAAGTTTCTTGAATAGTAGAGGCAGAGAAGAGGAGCCTAATTTCTCAAGTCCATAATGATCAAAAAAAGGGAATGCCTTGCTCTTTGGAGAAGAATGTGGGAAAAAATAAGGTTCCCTACACCATGGACAAAGGAAAGGGGAAAGTAGTCAGAAATGTGGTGCCCGTTACAACACCACCACGTTGGAGTTGTGGACGAAGACATAGTGGTCAAACTTTCCATATGATTTAAGACTGTCCATGTAATATGCCTGGAGAAACAGTAATGCCAAGAAGCAAGGGTAAAACCTCTGTAAATGCTAAAGTTTATGCTATCTCACGCCAGGAGAAGTGAATTTGGAAACTCAAGAAGCAATGGATGTTGGAGTGATTACTACTAACGTTCCAACCCTGGTTTAGTTGATAGCTTGTGTTTGTTAAGAATTCCCGAGTAATCTTAGTTGCCCTTTTAGGTAAGGTTAAGTTGATGCAACATATGGCTTGTGCTCTTAAGTTGACTCTGGAGCATCGCGATCTTTTGTGTCTTATGATTGTGTGAGAAGGTCTAAGTTGAGTGTGGAATCCTTGTCTCAAAAATTCTTGATGGCTATTTCGGATGGAAAGATAGTTATATGCACTGATATAGTTAAGGATTGTCTATTGGAAGTCATAGGACTAACCCTAACCGTAGATTTGATCGTTTTTCATTTAATGGAATTCGATCAATAGGAATGGATTGGCTATCAAAGCATTATGCTAAGATAGATTGCCGAAGAAGGAAGGTGATTTTTTATTTACTCTCGAAGGATAGGATCTATTACATGGGGGAAGTAGTTAGGTTGATTCCGTCAGTATTAACGGCAGGACAAGTAAAGAAAAGTATGAAGGAAGGAGTTGTTGCTTATCTTGTAGTTATGACTAGTTCAATAGAGGAACCTAAAGGAGTCAAAGGGATTCCTGTGATAGAAGAGTTTCCTAAGGTTTTTGACGATGATCTGCCTGGATTACCCTTGAATCAGGAGACAGAGTTTGTGATTGAACTAGAGCCAGCAACGGCTCCAGTGCAGAAGGCACCTTATCGAATGGCCCCAACAGAATTAAAAGAGTTGAATGTACAAATGGAGGAACTCCTTAACAAGGGATTAATTCACCCCGAGTTCATCACACTAGTCCTGTTTGTGAAGAAAAAGGATGGAACCATGAGGATGTACATCGATTACCGGGACTTGAATAAGGTAACTATTAAGAATAAATACCTCTTACCTCGAATTGATGACCTATTGGATTAGTTGCAAGGAGCATCAATATTTTCTAAGATAGACCTACGATTAGGGTATCGTTAATTGAAGATTGACGACCAACACGTACCTAAAACAGACTTTTAGACTCATTATGGACACCTTGAATTCTTCGTGATGCCTTTCAGACTGAGGAATGCCCCAGGAGCATTCATGGATTTGATGAATAGGATCTTTAGGCAGTACTTGGATAGTTTTGTACTGGTATTCATTCACGACATATTGGTATATTCTTGAAGTAATGAATAGGATAGGAAGCACTTGAGGATAGTGTTGAGGACTTTGCAAGAACATCAGCTATATGCCAAACATAGCAAGTGTGAGTTTTGGCTTAGAGAAGTAAAATTTTTGGGACACGTCATTTCCAATGAAGGAGTGGCTGTAAACCCTGCTAAGATAGAAGCAGTAATGGAATGGCAGTGACCGTCCAATGCCCACGAGACACGTAGTTTCCTAGGTTTGGCAGGATACTACAGAAGGTTAGTTGAAGGATTTTCTAAATTTTCTAGTCCACTAATGACATTGACGAAGAAGAATTCCAAGTACATTTGGAGTGAGGAATGTGAAAGGAGTTTCCAATAACTCAAAAGGAGGTTAGCCATAACACCTATGTTGGCTTTACCTGAGCCTCATAAGCCTTATGTGGTTTATAGTGATGCCTCTAAGATGGGTTTAGGATGTGTATTAATGCAAGAAGAACGAGTCATCTCTTATGCTTCTCAGCAACTCATGGATCATGAGTGAATTACCTTACTCATGACTTGGAACTCATTGTAGTAGTCTTTGCACTGAAGATCTAAAAACATTATCTTTAAGGAGAAAGGTGTGAGGTTTACACTGATTATAAAAGTCTCAAGTACTTATTTAGTCAAAAGAACTTAAACATGAGACAGAGAAGATGGGTCGAAGATGGGTCGAGATGATTAGTGATTACTAGTGTAAAATTAAGTATCACCCTAGAAAAGCCAATGTGGTAGAAGATGCCCTAAGTCGTAAGACATAGGCTGACATGCCATCGCTTTTGGCAGGAATGAGGGAATTACTAATTGGTAAACTGCCAAGAGATGATATGTTAACAGTGGTGTAGGAGATTGTACCAATAATGGAGGATGGAATAATCAAAAAACAAGGCAAGGACAAAAAGCTGAAGAATTCTAATATTCGAAGGGCTGCAACATTTTTTGATTAGAAAAGGTGGAATGTTGTGTTACAGGGAGAGGAAAGTGATTCCTAATGTTCCAGAATTAAAGGAGAAGCTTCTGAAGGAAGCCCATTGCACACCTTATACTGCACATCCTGGTAGCACCAAGATGTATCGAGATTTGAATGGTCAATTTTGGTGGGATGGAATAAAAAGAGACATGGTGGAGTTTGTTCCAAAATGCTCAATTTGCCAACTGGTGAAGGCTGAACATCAAAGATCAGCTGGAGCGTTGCAACCATTGTCGATCCCATAATGGAAGTGGGAAAATGTGTCTATGGATTTCATGAGAGGTTTGCCAAGAACATGGTCAGGGAAGAATTCGATTTGGGTCATAATTGACTAACTGACCAAGAGTGCACATTTTCTACCTATTGCTAATACAGACTCATTGGACAAGCTTTCTTGAGTTTATGTTAAGGAGATAGTCAGACTACATGGAGTACCTAAGTCTATAGTGTCCGACAGGGATACACGATTTACTTCTCTTTTCTGGCAAAGCTTGCAGAAGATGTTAGGCACGAATCTGAGGTTTAGTAGCGCTTATCATCCACAAACAAATAGACAGACACATGGAGCATACTATTTCAAACATTTGAGGATATGTTACGTGCTTGCATGATGGAACTAAGTAGCCATTGGGAAAGCCATTTGCCATTGATAGAATTTGCATATAACACTAGCTTCCAAGCCACGATATAGATGGCGCCTTACGAGGCATTATATGGAAGGAAGTGTAGATCCCCTTTGTATTGGGACGAAGTCAGAGAAAGGAGGTTGTTAGGACCAAAGTACTTGCAGGACATGCCGAAGCAAGTAGCACTAATCCGGGAAAGAATGAAAGCGGCCCAAAGTCATCAAAAGAGTTATGCCAATAAACGATGAAGGAATGTAAAATTCACCATAGGAGATTGGGTGTATATTAAAGTCTCCCCCATGAAAAGAGTCGTACGGTTTGGTAAGAAAGGAAAATTGAATCCTCGATATGTAGGACCATTTGAAGTTATGGAAAGAGTCAATGCAGTAGCATATCGATTAGATCTACTAGCCAAAATGCAAGGAGTGCATAACGTCTTTCACGTATCATCATTGACGAAGAGCTTTGGGGAAAGACAACCTGTAGTAATAGAACCGATAGTATATCACTTCAACCTAACCTATCCTATGAAGAGTGGCCAGTGCAAATTATGGATAGCAAGGAGCAGGAGCTGAGGAATCAAAGGATGTCTTTGGTAAAACTGCTTTGGAACATCCCAACCCTACAGGAAGTAACATAGGAAAGAGAGGATTTAATGAGAACTAAATACCCTTATTTGTTTATATCTTAGAATTGTGTATTCATAAAACTTGTGTATGATTGGTTGTACTTTGGTTGTTTTATGCAAATATCTGTGTTATCGTTGGATCTTCAGTGATGATGAGTGCACCTACCATACCCATGAACAGGGCATGGCTCGTAGTAGAAAAACCCCACGTATGTCTGTATCCTCTGTAGCACAAATTAGAGAGAGACGTGAACACAATCGCATGAATTAAAGGGAGAGAAAGGATCAAATGATGACTGCTCACTAGCAGCAAATGAAAAAGTTTAAGCATCATCCTAATCACGTGGTGGACATGGATTTTCAAGAAAAATATTTTACTAAGGTGAGCCCTACTACACAAAGAGCAACAACCCCCACATGACCCATTGGAGTGGAAAGATGCAAGAAGATTACGTCTGCTCAAACTCAACCACAAGGTACAATCTAGTCACATTGTACAAGCTCACGTGAATAGATATGTGCCATCTGAGACTTTAGATACATCTATTGACTATATTCGTTATCATGAAGGACAACCAATCGAAGATACCGAACTCGAGATCGAGCATAATTTAAATGAGATGCGGGTAAACATGTATCATGTTTATGACTTGGACGTGATATTTTATCTATCACAAGATTCGGTGACAGAAGAGGAAAATGATGTACCACATCCAACATCATTTGAGGATTCTACAGTAGCCAATAATAGAGGTATTGATCAAATTTGTATTTTTTGTCAAGAGCTTTTGTTTGTTGATTGTGGTGCCAGTTTCGAGAATGAAATCTATTTTTTAGAGGGGAGGATGTGATAACCAGGACTTAGCTAAGCCTCTTAGTTTATTTTTGGTGTATTGTTTTGGGCCAAGCAAGGTGGAATAACCCAATTAGAACTTAGGCTTGGTACATTAGGCATGTAAGGCCATGAGGAAGGCCCACAAGGCCATGTGAGATTAGGCCTCTATAGAAGAAATAGGGTTTTGAAGCCCAAAGGAACTAGGGCACAAGCCCAACCTATCTCTTTGGACGTCACATGTCTCCAATGGAACCTACCCTACTTAATGAATCTGGACTGAATTGATGGAAGAGAGAGGTGAGAGAGCTTAGGGTTTGAGCCTTACACGCCTACCCTAGAGAACCATCTACCTTTTTGCCATGTTTCATGCATACAAGAAGACTTCCTTGTAAAAATAAATATTGTGACACTTGTCACTAGCAGAGAAGGGCTTCTAGAAAAGGAAATGATGAGGTTATGGGGAAGTGGCGCCTAGGTAAGACCAAGGGACAAGAGGCACGACAACCATGGAGAGAGAATTTTGGTTTCAAAGAAGGTTTGCCATGTGTCATGCATACAACATGGAAGATGAAGAGATTGCATTGGGAATTGGCAAAATCTACGAAGAAGATGAAAAGCCACATGCCTAAGGGTTTCTGGAAAAGGCTTGGTGGGAAGCTCATGAGGTGGACGGCACTAGGGAAGGGTGCATGCCACCCACATTTCCCAATCACTCTCTTTCCAAGACTTTGGAAGATGAAATATCATCTTGGGAGTTGAAGGGGTTTCGGTAGCCACCTACACACACACACACTTCACTTCCACTTAGCAACCATACACATAGTTAGTGCTTCAAGGATGACCTAGGGTTTGGAGATTGACTCTTTTGCCACTCAATTCAATAAACTAGACATGTGGAGAAGGGCTTAAGAGGAATTAGGGTTTTGGTTTTGGTAACCCACAAGCCACTTGTCCAAAAGTTAGCTTTTGGTTTCCAACATAATCTAATCATGGGGGAAGGGAAGAGACAAGCATGGATGGTAGTGATGACATTTGGCATCCATGCACCAAGTTTTGGATTTTCTAGAGGGAATCACATGCCTATAAGAAGAGGGAGCCGAAAAACCAAGAGTCTTTTGGACATTTTGAAGAAAAACTTAGATATTTTCAGGTCACTCATTTTCTCTCTACTCTCTTCCATTTTCTCCTTACCCAAACACCATTCACACCACCTCCATCCACCCAAACATTGTTCTAAGTGCTTGCAAGTCAGAGCCATCATCCACAAAGGAAAGCCACATAGGTAAGGAAAACCAAACACTTCTTTCCTTATTTCTCACACATGGCTCAGAGAGGCAATGTTTCAGATTTCACAAGTTCTTCATGAACAAATGATCAAGGCACACACATACACGACTAACAAAACAGAAATGCTTTCGGATTTGATGAAGAGTTTCCACATGAGCATACACACACACTCGTGTACTTAGGGTTTTCTTCGCCAAAGAATGAAAATCCAAACCTCTTTTGCTTAAGTTTTGAGGGTGAATACTTTTGAGAGGAAAGAAGGCCATGACCTAAGCATTCATTTGAAAACTAGGGTCCTTTAGAGTTTTGGACCTATATGGAAGAACCTTGAAGATTAGGGTTTTCTTGTCATAAAGAAAAAAAAAAAACCTAGAGCACACTCACATATGCATGGATTAGGGTCTATAAGAAATTGATTCCTATGAGTCTTATACTATATTGGGTCTTAACTCATTTGGTTGGGCTAGTCTTTGGGCCTCATTTTGGGTCTTGGCTCATTTGGGTTTGAGCTTGGATAGTGGGATTTTCATTGGCCTTGGTTGATTCCCATTTTTGGGCTAGTTGTTGGGCTTTCTATTGGGTCTTGGGCCATTTGGTATTTGGGCCTAAAATTTGGATCTCACTTTTGGGCTTCACCTTGGGCCCATTCTAGATTTCCTCAAGAATTGGAGCCTTCAGTTTTTATGCTTAAGATCACTTCCTTTTTAGCTAAGATCCTCACAATGTTATGGGTTTTATCCTTAAGCCCACCAAGGTAGTAAGTTCTTCCTTGACCTATTCCTAGGGATTAAAAATTGTTCTCTAAGAATTCTTAAGTAAAAGATGATGAAGGTTACTCCAACTTCTAGCTCTACGTGTCTCATATACTAAATCCTTTACATGATCAAGACTCCATGTTTCATATGGTCTCTTGGTATGATTTGGTAGGGTATTATAGGTACCATATTTAATTGCTCAAAATTTTACTTAGAAATGAACTTTTTCCATTGTGATTATTGTATACTGCTAGAAATATGCTAGGTGTGTAAGCTTGAGTTACATGTCACAACACTTCAGTCTTTGTCTAATCCCAAGCGGGGTCTGGGGCATCACACTTTGTCACCATAGTGGGTTGAAATCAGACTATACTGACAAACTAAAACCTAATCGGTCGTTTGGTTTGTGAAATCTTTTGGAGATTTTACAATGTTTCTAAGGTCTAAAGAAATTCATCCACTGAATTTCTTGTGGGTCATTACAATTATAAAATTAATGGACCTAGGGCCCGTGTAGCCAAAAGTTTCTTGCTAAGAAGTTTATTTCCCTACATTTTGGAGTAGGTGGCTGTCCAAGCTCGTTTAGGCTTTAAGCCTTGGTGATTTTTGGATGTTAACATGAAGAAGACATTTGGCATTCATGCAAGGCGTTCTTCAAAATTTCAATGAAGCTTCTCTTAGAAGGAGGAAGGGTGCTGGGGTTGGCTAGGGTTAAGCCACTTGGTGCTCATGTTGTTTGTCCCTTAGAACTCCCATGAAGCAAATGATGAAGGAGAGAAAGGAAGAAGAGCTTAGTGTGGCCACTTGGCACACAAGCCTCGAGAAACTGTGTGTCCATTAAGATGGCATGAGAGTGGGCAATGATGAGGAAGAGAAAAGAGTGTTCGGTTTTGGAAAAGTGGTGCCACTTGGCACTCATGCAAGGGTATCTTTTAGGGTTTCGAGGAAGCAATTATGAGGAAGCTGAAGGGATGGCTCAATTTGAATATGGCTAAGACACTTGCTGCCCATGCAACTTATCCTTCAGTGTTCCAGTGGACTAATGATGAGGCTCATTAAAAGAGACTTGTGTGTGCACCTTGCCACCAATGGGAACCAATCGGATTCAGATAAATAGATCTGGTCATGATAGAGGAATTTTATTGGACAAGTTATAACACAAAGCATGGGGAATGGGAAGAGGCACTCAAATGGCACACACTATATACACGACATTACACCTTCTATGCCCCAAAACATCGCTTGGCACTCATGCACAAGTTGGCACCTTGGAAATAAGCATCAGGGTAACAATTAGGGGAGATGATGGACACCAAGATGGATCTAGTCTTAAAGAGCCATTGCAAGTTCCAAATGGGCCAATTACACGATCAAGAGCCAAGAAAATCAAGGAGGCAATACAAGGATTTGTGAAATCTACTTGAGATGAAGCTAGCAAAAGCCCAACACTCAGGATGGGCTTGAAAGAAGGAGAACCAGTTTTGATCTATTTGATACAAGTTATGGGAGAGAGCAACAGAGCAACATTACTTGAAGGCTTTCAATTTAGTTATTCATTTAAAGGACTTATTTTATTAGTTTAGAATAATTGAGTTTATTATGAGAAGGACTTAAGGCTATGTTGGAAAAGTTATTATTTTGTTGAACTATGGTTTCAAGGAGTTACTGTAGCGCGGAACTATTCATGGTATTGTAGTGTGACACTATTCACTTAAGGCTATTTTTGGGAGGGGGACTTATTTTGGCCTAGGGTTATTTTTGTTGGGGAGTATTTGAACATATTTGACCGCCCACTTCAAGGTTAGACGATTTGGTGATTATTTCATTGTGAGTTGAGTTTTATCTTCTCTTGTTCTTCTTGAACTTTTGAATTTATTAAAAGTAAATCACAACCTTCATGACATTCCTTCTTTATAATCTGGGTTCTTGAGACAGGTTCTTCAACGACTCTAATTTTAAAATAATATAGGTTCTTGAAACGAGTTCCTCAACGAGTCTGTATTCTTCCATTCATTTACTTAATTTTGACTTCTTGGTTGAGTTTTCAAATTGATTATGCGTTGAAGAGATTCTAATTCCTCGGATTCATATCAGGAGAAAAACTCGAGATTGGTATAAAGGAGAAAGAAAGAGCTGAAACACATGGCAACCATGCACATGGGGAGAGTCAGTTGCCACTTAGGATTCTACAGTAGTTCAATGATGGGGATGACAATCCTAGCTTTCCGCTTGGCATCCTTGCGTGAGGTCAACAGATTTTATTAATCTGAAGAAGAGTAATGATAGGGGGGGAGAGAGAGAGAGAGAGAGAGAGAGAGAGAGAGAGACATGGGAAATAACAAAGGGTATTTAAACCCTGGCCATTAATGACTGATGAGCTACACCCTAGAGGGAAAGATGAAGACTCATTTTACCTTCTCTATTAGATTTCTCTCATTCTCACCCAACTCCAAAGAAAAATGTGATGACCCGCTTTTACGTGTATTTTCACTGAATGGTTGTTTTAATTTAATTAATATATTGGTTTATTTATTTTAAATTAATGTATTTTAATTGGTTTTTAATTTATTTGATGTTGTGCTTAATTTATTTTAATCGTTTTACGGTTTTTAAAATCGTTTTCGGCGGACCTGTTTTTGATTTTCGGAGTGAGGATTGGCCCTCATTTCTTTTCTTTTCTCTTTTTTCTTTTTCCCTTTTCCTTTTTCTTTTTTTTTTCTTTTCTTTCCTTTTTTTCTTTTTCTTCTTCTTTCCTTCTCAGTTTCTCTCTCCCCGTGCAGCTCTTCTTCCTTTTCTCCTTACCATCGGCATCTCTTCGACCGCCTGGTTCTCCTTCATCCAACTGCCATGTAGTGCACCACCCCACCATTCTCTTCCCCTCCCACTAGAGATCATCCCCACCAATTTTCAGAGCCATCGGACCAGCCGTTAGCCGCCACGCACGGTTGGAAGTCACGGCACCTGCCCTGTTTTTCTCCCCTGTCGCCGGTTACTTTTGCAGCCCAGAACCGCCGCTCACTGGCGGCGTGGGCTACACCACCCACCCAGTTTTCTTCCCCTCTCACTGGTGAACATCCCCACCAAGTTTCACCTCCATCCGAGCCACCGTTAGCCACCACGAGCTCCTCCAAGCCACACGGATTTTCACCGATTCTGGCGGTGTCGCACCACCTCTGGCCACCATCTCTTAACAGCTTCTTTCTCTACCTCTTGCCGACCTAACCCACCTAATTTCAGCCCCGATCCGTTCCCGGAGCAGCTCCCACGAGCTCAACTCCGTTCAGCCCCTTTTTGGCCTTCGACCACCATTTCCACCACCACCCTCGGCCAAAACTCATTTCCCTTAACTTCATAAACATCTCAAGACCTTTCCCTATCAATTTCGTACCTTGGTTTGTCCCCGTTTGAAAGTGGATAATTTATTACCCACGGCCACAGTGTAAAATACACTGTTACGTTGCTTTTCCTCCACCGTTTGCAACGCCACGAGCTTTCAAAAAATACCGTATAGCGCTGTAAGTATTTTCCAGACTCTACTTTTAGATTTAAATGTATTTTGCTCATACAATATATATTTATCTACTGGTTGGTTGATTCCGGACTGAGTCCGAGGAGTTCGGGGGTCGGATGGATTGAGGACGGAGTTGCTTGGTTTGTTGATTTATGGTTGGTTGGTTGTGTTGTGCATTGATATTGCATTTACATGGTGCATGCACGTGCATTTTATTTAAATTGAGAAAAAATCCTGTTTTATTGGCGTAAATGGATTTTCGGGTGCGTGTGTACCACGACCCCAATCCGGGATGGGGTATTATCTTGGTGGAGCTCCTTTGGTCACTCGGGAGCATAATATATTGAGTGACGTCCCCTGAGTTTTCGCTGGGCGACGACGGGAGCGAGGGCTAGAGGATGCTTGGCTACGAACGCGCCGGGCACGGAATTGGGTATCGCTCTACGCACCGACTCCATGGCCCTTCGCTGGCGAGGGCTAGAGGATGCTTGGCTACGAACGCACGGGGCGCGGAACTGGGCATCGCTCGTTTAGGTGTCATACGCGTGGTCGTTACCCGCGGTGTGGCACAGGAGCCAGGGTGTGCGGATGACCCCTAGGAGAGGTCATGGTGCATACGGATTAATTGGTTAATGGATTGAGTTGGATTGGGCCAAATGAGACTTTTGTCGTGATATTTGGAAAGGTTATGTTTTTGGTCCAAATGGGATTTTTGGCGTGCGTGGAAAAATATGATTTTATAAGTTTTGTGCATTGGCATTCTTTCATGCATATTGTTTGAGTTTTAATATGTTTTTATCTAGTGGTGTTTGGATTTTACTTACCTGTGGTACCATTTTTGGTACCGTAGATTTTGATGCAGAGATCGAGGAGGAGGAGGAGGCTGAGCTCGAGGATGCGGCTCCACCGGAGTATTGAATTGAAGTTAATGCTTTGTATTTGGCTTTGAATAATATTTGTAGTTCGTAATATTTTATTATGTATGTTTTAAACAGTTTTGTATTAAACTAAGAAAAATTCTGGTACTTAGTTATGACTTTACTATCCGCTGCGTGTCGCTTCGTGCACATTTGTTGCTTACACACACTTGGCACTCGTCGATAGGATGGTGACCCGTGTTGTCACCATCCAGACGTCTCGATTTCTCCGTGTCCCTGCGTGGGGATTTGGGGGCATCACAAAAAAACCCTCCCCCAGTTTTCCTCTCAACCAAACACCATTTACGCACATCTCTACATGAGGGACTTGGGCAACATGTGAGGAAGCTTAGCTTGGTAATTAAAATCCTAACCCTACTTATATAAAAAAAATGCTTAGATTTAGACAGCTTTTACAACGTACAATGCATCTCAAACTAATAAAAGAAGAGTGCTACAAGCACTAAAAAACAATTAACAATGGACAAAAGCTTGTGAAGACAATAACAAGAAGCATTATGATCAACCAACTAGTAGATGAAGTGAGGCTGACGGCAGCCATGCAGTGTATAAGAAGAGCACTAAGGTAGTGAAAAGTAAACAAAATGAGTCAAGAAGATTTGCCCAATGCTCTCATCGGTGACCAATCCATGGTAAACATGTAGTGGAGGTCCAAATAGCTAAAGTGGAACCATGTGCATCTCCGGCCATAACAAAGAGGTGGTGCATCCTTCCCGGCCCCCGCAGCAGTGCCGTTGAGGTGGGCTAGTCTTTGGGCCTCATATTGGGTCTTGTCCACAGAGGTGATTGAACCATTTTCGAATGAAATCCTAGTTTTCTCCCTTGTATTGGGAGAGAGGTGAGGTCATGAGCGACTGTAAAATCTCTCATTATTAATATTTATAGATTTATTTATTATTAGGTCCATAGATTGATGAACGTTCAAGCATAGTGTTGACTTCCAAACCATCATCGTGGGCTTTTGAAACCACATCCTAGGCTAGATTGATTCTTTCCTTCGTTCCGGCCTGTTGGGCAAATTTATGCATTAGCACATATTCCTCTTATCTTATCCTAAATTAAAGAACTATGGATTCTATGTCTAGAAATAGAACACTTTGGAACATATGGTGAACTTGACGTCTGTCCTTGATATATATATATATTATATATCATAAAATTACATATATATGGTTATAAATCAGTTAGCTAATGTAGGAAAACTAAAAAGAGACCTAAAAATGGAGAAGATTTAATATGGGCGGAGGTCCAATTAGATGAATTTGTTTGGCAAATTAAAGTCAGCAATATTAACCCCATTCGAAAAGGACAACATGCACGCCTCAATGGAACCCCACAAATAAAAATCCCAAAGTCCTTAACTGGAGAACATGAATGCTCGAAATAGTTTTAATAAAGATAAGAATGCCATCCAGTACACTAAGTACAGTAGTGTCAAAATGAAAAGGAAAGTTGGATTGAATGGTCGTGAAATTTAATGAGAAATAACCTGACACTCAACACACACTGACAAATTGACAAATAGGGTTTTACTTTGAGTGGGGGGTTTTCCCTTGTGGACCGAGTCCGTTTGAATTCTGTGTCGATCGACAGAGATGTTCTTTCTATGTCGTATCGCTCAAAACAAAGGATTACGTTATCTGAAAATAACATGGACGTCACTGTCCCGAGGAAAAAGCTAAGAACAGCTAGACTGCATGTCCTAAACGACAAAAAATCGTTCAAACATGAACACCTGCCATGCTCTGGAGTTGCCATTTGTTATTTGATGTCGAGCCGTGTAAAATTGGTTACAAAGGCTGGCGCATGGTTTATCTAATATCTAGTTGTCGTTTAACATTGCCAGTATTGGTGGCTATTAAGTGCTGCTAAATGGACAAAAATACAGATCGTTTCAAACCTTACAAGTTTCTAACCAATACATTTCTAGGAGAGTTTTGATATCTACTCTCCCATTCAACATATCATGATAGGACCAAATAAAAAGGGAATATACCTTTACACCAGGCCTTTCTAGAGTAACATAATCTCACTTACAATACCCACCATGTATGGGAATGCGATCGCCGATTTCTAGTTAGTTTTCATCTCACGGAATTACATGAATTGATGTTGATGTGAGTGTAGTTTTGTGACAAGTCGTCAGGTTTTTTCGTACTGTATATTGCATGTATGAGCCTTATAAAGAGATCAGCTAGGGTTTCTTTTGAGTTCGATATCTCCTGTGAAGTTCCAAATTAATAAAACACGAAACATAAAAGTCTGTCTTACTTACCGACTCATACCGAGTTCGTCACTAACGGTCTCAAGTCTTCAAAGTTTAGGACAATGCTAGGTGTACGAGAGAACTCACCCATTTTATTTTCAATTTTTTTTTTCTAATCTTCTTAGACATTTTTTTTCTCTAAAAAATTTCACAATATAATTAAAAAATAATTATTTAATTATTAAATAAAAAATTATATAAAAAAATAAAATACTAATCGGTAAAAAAACCTCGTGCTGGATTGATCCCGTTGAACGTAGCATTTTCCTTGAATTTATAATTATTGGCGGTCAATTTTGCTTAGAACTGAGGACCATCTCTGATAGCATAGTCCAGGCCGGCTGAATAGCTTATCACTAAAAGCCCACCACCAATAGCATACTCCAATAGATTATATGTTTTCTTGGGCGCAAGCCCAAATCCCAAATGTCTTACTTTTTGTGTTGTATACTAGTATACTACAACCAGCTAATTCCAATTACGCCTAAATAAATTTGAAATTTCTTATTTTATCCACCAACATCAACCACTTGGGCCAAGACAACATTACATTGAACATCAAGTACCTCAAATTGATTGTGGTCTCAACTAAAATCTACGAACCATGATTCTACTAAACTTTTGATCGCTTGCCTAAAACTCACCCTTTAATATAAAAAAATCATTTCTGCAAAATATTTCTAATGCCTTTAATTCTAGTAAAGTTCCATTATTTTTTTTATTCTTAAACAGGGGAGCAACTATTCAATATTTTAGTAAATCGACGATATTTGCATGGTTATATGACTAGTAACCTTAATTCCCAAGCAACAGAACACCAGGAATTTACATTCTAGTGACCATAACCTGCATTGGCTATTCAAGTATGAACTTCCTTCTTGGGACCATATCTTGAAAGAAACATCTCCACAAGTCACGAATACACCCATTACCACCATTCTATGGTTACATGACCACAAAAAAAGGATATAAAACTAGAAAATCCCAATGTCTGTTAAATCAAAAGGAAACCTAATATTAAACAACTACGATATTTTCCAAAGACTTTCCGACCATGTCTATTGTTCGCATGAAAATGTCTGCAAGTGAATAGAATCGTAACAAGTAGTAAAGTGTTTTAAAGAAAATGGATATCGAACCAACATAAATTAATTATGCTATTGAGTACTGAAATTTTCAAAATTAATTACTATTTGGAAAGCTGAAATTTAAAGAATAGATTATCTAAATTAAACTGAAGAAAAGAGCATTAAAATTAAGATTATAAAGATAATAAGAATAGATCTAGAGCGTTTGATTTCACCTAGCAAATCCCACATAGTTTATTCTTCTTCGCTATAAAATTCCAAATTCAATGGCTCGGGAAGAATCCATAACCCATGTAAATCGGATACAATTATCAGGACCAAGATGGGACATTACAGGGGAAGCACGGGAAGCCAAGCTGGAGGAAGGAGAAGGATGCACGCCAAGAGGAAGGGACCGAACTCAAACTAGCACTAGAAGATCACGCTGTATTAAATGAGTTCATCAGACAATCACGCCACATTAATGGTTGTTCCTAGAGAGCCACGCCACATTAAAGATAGTATGGCAGATAGAGCTCCGAGAGGACTTCCCTTCACCCTAGGCCACAGGGTATGGTATATAAGATCCCTCAACCTTCAGGTAAAAGGATTGGCTTTCACTCTAATCAAATCTTCCCACTAAAACTCTGCATTCAATTTGAATTCTCTTACTCCTTAGTAATTTATTACTGACTTACGCATCAGAGGTTACCCAGGCCACCCTTCCCAATTCCATCTTCCTTGTTGTAAGCCCCATAAGCAAAAGACCTAGACCGCTGAGAGCTTGGTCCAAAGGTGTACGAAACACGTCGTTAACAAATCCCTTAACTATTCAATATATTCTCTCGAATAAGATTAAAAATATCTCCAACTAATAAATTCATATCTCTATGTGAATTTAACTAATTGGAGACTCATTAAATTCTTTGGATTTTTCTTGAAAATCACACTAATCACAATAAAGTATCTCTACTTTTGCTCAACTAATGATGCTTAATCCTATAGCTCTAATCACAAATCACCTCTCGGTCTCATTGCGATTCAATAGATCAAACAGTAACTAGCCAGAAAATTGCATGCATTAAGAACAAAGAATAAACACTCAATCATGGAAAAATTGAAAATAAAATAGCTTGGAATATAAATTGTGTGTTCAAAGCTAGACTAAATCAAAACTCTAGAAAAATAAAATTAGTTCATAATGAAGCTAAAAAGAAAAAGAATAAAACTAGTGTTCTTCGTTGGAATCGGTTGAAGAAACATGCGGCTATCGCTTTTGCTCTCCAGATCTACCTCCTCCTCAAAAAAATATAGAATAAAAACTAAACTAAGAACTGGACTCCAGAAAATCATCAAATGGCCATTCCACTACCCGCTTGTAGAAAGTGTGGCAGGAAGCATGGTGGCGAATGTAGGCTCGCTTTATGGACCTATTTCAACTATGGTCAACTAGGCCATATGAAGGGAGACTACCCCTCTAAGCCTTGACAAAGTAAAGATACCACCAATAAGAGTTAGGCACCGACCACATACCCAAATTGTAGAGAGTGCGATAAAAACCATGGAGGCAAGTGCAAACTTACTCTAAGACTCTGCTTCAGGTGTGGCCAGCCAAGCCATCTGATCAAAAACTATCCCAAAAGAACTCAGAAGAATAGGACCATTCCCAACAAAGCTTCCAAATCAAAGTCACAACCTCAACTACTAGCTCAAGTGTGTGCAACCACTCTTGGAGAGGTAGATGCTAACATCTCAAGAATAGAAGAAGCAGATGACATCCCTGTTAACCCTCCAAACCTATGTATTGTTAAGCTTAATTAAGATTGATTGGATTGCAATTGATGGTATTATTGCATTATTGTTGTTTTGGGGTAATGTCAAGCCATTAAGGTTTGTAGCAAGTATGCTGTTTGTTTCAAGCAAGTCCTTGATTTAAGTGATTATGGTATTGCACAAGAGTTCAGTTTGAAATCCAAATTATTACCAAGTGTTAAGAATAACAATTTTCATTAAGAGTATTTATTATCATATCAGTGTAGATATAGAATACCCTTTAGCAGTTAGAGGAAGGATATTGAAGGTCGATTAATTCAGTATTCTACGTATGGGAGTTAGTTTTCGATGAACAAATGAAACAAATTATAGAGGATGCGATGGAGTTTTTGTTCAGGAGAGTAAAGTGATTGGGAGAAGCTTTGGCCTTAATAGGATTCACTTATGACAATAGTTCTACCCAGCCGCCAATAAATGGTTTCTGGTGAAGCATTGTGTGTGTGGATACATAGATTGCCCTTATATTGGAGAAAAATGTATGGGAAGTAAACTCTTGGTCTTGAGGATTTATGTGAATAATAGGAACATATCTTTTTATTTAGAATTAGAATAAGAGGCAGCTCATAATGGATAGAAGAGTTAAGCCAATCATAAGAGAGAAAGTCTTGAGATTAGATTAATACTTGAATGATTATCGAGGTACCACCTAGAAGAAGGAACGATTCATTTTGATTATGAAGGAGTAACCTATTGATTATGAAGGAGTAAGCTAGTCCTAGGAAAATAGGATTCCCTAAAATAGAGAAAGTGAATTCAGTTTTGTATGGATTAAATTCTTGCAAATTGAATTGCACAAATACTTGAAGTTTTAGATTTAAAGAGTATGTCAGTACGACTTAACCTACTTTGTGGAAGAATTCCAGTACAAACTATTGATTAGAGAGAGAGTTAAGGAATGGTAGAATCTCGGTGGTAGAAATATCTGTGGTGAATAACTCTTTGTGCAGCAAGGAAAGTAGTTATTTCACTTAAGCAAGGATTCAGTATCGTAGAAGGCTAGCCTAGAATTTATTAAATTTAGGCAGCAACCTTTGTGAGTGTTATATTCTCCTTTTATAAGGTACCTATTATCTTTTGCAACCATGTAATGGTTATAGATAAGAATTTTGTAGGCTATGAGATCAAGTCTTTGCCTCATGAAGAATGTTACCCGCATTTGCACTCAACTATGTGGCTCGGAAAAGTTTCAAGGCAAGGATGGCACTGGACCAAGTTGAGTCCTGCAGAGCAATAAAGGAGTGTGCCATGGCCGTCAACACTAAGCCTGAAACATCAAGATCATATGTCATTAACTCACTGCAGATGATTGCTAGTAAAGGGTCGAGTACCAGATGGTGACAACGAAGAGGTCAAGTAGCACTGCGGCCCAAGACATTTTGGCAACGTGGCATATTATTCAGATGACGATGTGTTCTACTACTAACCCCATCACGTCATGCCGATGAACATCAGCGCACTACCAACGGCACTGACCAGCGACGTTACGTCTAGTGATGGACAGTAGGTTTAGTGAGCAGCATCTTCTCCTTAGCTTGTTGATTGTTACTACTTGCGTCGATTTTGAGGACGAAATATTTTTTTTAGGAGAGGAGTATGTAACAGCCCTCTAGAAATTTAATGGTAGAATTTCTAAAGGCTTTAAAAACCTCGTGAAAATCCCGTAAGTTTTCACGAATCGACCAATCGTATGTTTTAGTTTTTTAGCGTAGTCAATGTTACCAAGTGTCAGTCTATGGTGCTAGAAATGTGATCTTGTTTATTTGAGACAGTTAGAAGTATCAGAATATGATATGGTCTGCGCCATTAGACCCAGTTGATCATTTAGAACTTTATGGCGCAATAGTTCTACTATCAGTTTTCGGACGAAACACTTGTTCAAAACTGTGCTTTGTTTATTTCGAGGCACTTCAGGGTAGAATTTTGATAAATAAATTGCACAGCTAGATTTGTATGAACATTTAACATTTTAAAATGCAGTTTATTGTTCACTTTCCATGAGTGAATAGTAACCTCAATAGTAGTACCAAATGTAGTGTTTTCAAAATCACAGTGTGAAATGTCCAAATCAGATTAGAGAAATTTTATTTGGACACTTGGCAAGATCTTAGTCACACTTGGTGACTAAAATTAGACACTTGACACCAAGAAGAACCATTAGATGGATTGTGAAGGAATCAATGTGTGAGATTATGTCACCTAAGCAAAACTCTATTATGCCCCGACCAACCAAATTGTGTTAAACCAAAGGGTTTCTAACCTAGTAAAACTCTAAATGGTTGGAATCCAATTGAAACTCCAAAAACTTGGTTGAAACCCTAAACGGTTTTTCCCAAACCCTAATTGATCCAATTTCTAGCATTGTATGTAATCACTTGATTAAATCACTTCCACATGCTATTAATTTCTCAAATTCATATTATAACATCATTATCCAACTTTTGAAACCTTGAAAATTTGATTGGGCCAATAAAAATTAAATTTGGGATTGATAATCTAAAAAGTAGTTATTTCACTTAAGTAAGGATTCAGTATCCTAAAAGGTTAGCCTGGGTGATAATCTGGAGAGTTTGATACATTTTGGAGTTTTTGTCCAAACTAATGGATAGATCATGGTCCGAAACTTTTATAGAGTGTTTTCAAGATGTGTATATGAATGTTGATTGAGGATTTGTTGAATGATTAAAGCTTTTGATGAAAGATTTTTTTAGATCTAGAAATTAGAAACTAGAAGAAGAAAAACAGTTTCTGTTTTAAGAAAGTTTGGATCTTTTGTGGTTTAATCTTACTCCAATGACTTTGATATATTTATTTGATGATCCTAAGCCTCTTGTATACATGTTAGGATGTTATTTTGAAGATTTTTGGAAATAGTTTCAGATATATGAATTTTTATGCAAGAGAATACTCAGTTAGGTCAAAGGTTTGATGTTTTTGACTAAATCCATGTTTTGGTTTATTTTTAGCCGTATGATTTTAAGTTTAATGCTTAAATCTACCTTAGGACACATTTTTAAACCATGTTATATTTTTGGTTTGAAGATTTCATCATTTTATGCTATGGATCAAGTGTTTGATCAAAGCTAGTTAAGATAAAAATTATGTTTTTGGACTAAGTGTGGAGCCGAGTACTTGAAGTGATGTTTTGAAAATTTTGGTGATTTTTATGTGATGATTCAAAGTATGTTAGTTCTTAGGAATGTGTTATGAATATGTTGGAAGAAAGATCTGGTATTTTTTGAGTTCTTGGAGATATTTTTAATTAGGTCAAACTTTGTGATTCAAGAGTATTTATTTTTAGTTAAAAAGTTTGGATCTTTTTATTAAAAATTTTTGTGTTGATGATTAGTAAATTTTTGTTGGATATTTTAATTATGTTTTTAAACTTAGGATATGAATACCTTTGTTGCAAAATTTTGAGTTGATCATAAGTTTTGAAGTTGGAAGAATTGCAAAAATAAATCAAGAGAAATGGCCCAGGATGTTTCGGCCATAGTATGTTTTTCAAGGTTGTGATTTGTTTTAAAATTTTCTACGTTGATATTTGAGGACAAAATTTACACGAGGGATGTAAATTTTTGTAATTTTTGGAGTTATTATGTGAAATATTTAAATTATGGATAAAATGGTCATTTTATTCTAAGTTAGTTTTTTCATGTTTCTAAATTGTTTGTGATAAAATTTTTAACTTTTAGAATCCCTACAAGAGTGATAAAGTTCCGTGCTTGATTTCTTGTAAACATGATTGTTGTACCTAACTTATTATCAATTTACTGCATATGTGTGATGGGTAAATGAACTACAGTTTATGTATATATGTTATCATCTATGGCATGCCATGCTATATCATTACATGTTTATCTGTTACACATGATTTATTTTATCATTAAGTACTTATCTGTTACAAAATCTATTGTCCCGTATTTCTATCTATGTCAAGTATGTTATGTTATGCCAAATTACAAAATATTATATGTTACATGTTATGACATGTTATGAAATGTTGTCTGTTACATGTTATGTCATGCTATAAAATGTTTTCTGTCTCAATGTAAGTCATGTCTTTCATCTTACATTCATGTCATGTTATGCTATGCTAGGGCTTCAGTCCTGTCATTTCATGTCATGTTTCATCTCGAGTACGGTTTTTATATCTGGGGAACAACCTTTCAAGTCATGTCAAGTCTATTTATGTCTATCACGACCCTAAGTGTTAGGATGGAGTAATATTCTAGTAGAACTTTTTTGTTCGCGCAAAAGTGTCTAAATTAGTGTGAAATCCCCCTGGGATGACAAAGTAAAGTCAATGGGCTTCGAATAAGGCCTAAATAACTAGTAATTGGAGCGAAGAAGGGGACTAACATCGATACTGCCCCCATACATTTCAATTTCATGATTGCGTACTCACACGAGTGCAGATACCTAACAAGGGATACGTATAGTATTTGTGTCCAAAGCTAGAGCAGATACCTGTGAACTGGTAGATATATTAACGTACTCATAGGTGGTATAGATATATGTGTTATGATGCAGTAATTGGTAGGGACACATGGTTCAAGGGGACCCGTGTAGCACTTACATTTCACTTTCATTAATCACGCTTATTTATTGAACAAGCTTCCAAGTTTATGTATTTCACGTTCACGTCAAGTTCAAGTTCACATTCATGTCATGTTTTAAGTCCATTTTAGTCATATCAAGTTCACATTCTTGTCAAATTTCAAGTTTAGTTCACGTTTCAGTCCAAGTCATCTCAGTTGATGCCATGTTACAAAGTTATGCTATGCTTACTTTTATGACTTTGGTTATATATTCATGCCTTCAAATTTCAAAACTCATTCTGAAACCAAAATTTTGCAACAAAGATCTTCCTATCCTAAGTTTAAAACTAGTCTTAAAACATCCATTTAGAAAAAGCTAATAATCAACACCGAACATTTTGTAAAAAGATCCAAACCCTTGAATCACAAGTTTTGACCCTAAATCAAAACATCTCCAAGAATTCCAAAAAATCAAATCTTACTTCTAACATATTCATAACATCATTCTAAGATCAACCATGCTTTAAATCATCAAACTAAAGTCACCAAAATCACAAAATAACACTTGAAGTTTTTGGTTTTACACTTAGTCCAAAAAGGGAAACTTTTTATTAACTAACTTTGATCAATCTCTTGATCCATGGCTTAAAAATATGAGATCTTCCAACTAAAAATCACATGGTTTAAAAATGTGTCCTAAACAATATCCAACCATCAAACTTAAAATCAAATGGCTAAAACTCAATAAAACATGGATCTAACCCAAAAACATCAAATCTTAGGACTAACCGAAATCCTCTTGTATAGAAAATTCATATCTTTAAAAATAATACTAAATATCTTCAAAATAATATCCTAAAATGAAAATAAGAGACTTGGGATCACCATATAAAAATATCAAAGCCTTTAGAGTAAGATCAAACCTCAAAATATTCAAACTTTCTCAAAATAAAAACTGTTTTTCCACTTTCAGTTTTTAAGTTTCTAGATCTAAGAAAATCTATCATCAAAAACTTTATTCAGGCAACAAAACCACAATGGAAATTCATAAAAATATGCTAAAAACACTCCATAAATTTTTCAGACCAAGATATGTCCATTAGCTTGGTCAAAAATTCTAAAACATAACGTACTCTCTAGTTTCACGCCCAGAATGACCTTTCCATGGTTAAAAATACTTTTGACCACTCAAATGACTATGTAATTATACGAATAATATTTCTATGGAAACTATACTCAAATAAAAACAACTTTTATGAAAGAGTCATCATGTGAAAATACCTACAAAGGGTAAAAAATCTCCATGCAAAGAGACCTAGAAATATGCCCGAGAGAGCTCTTTTGGGTTTCTCTCCAAGAACGGGGTGAAAAAGTGATTAAAAGGAAGAAGTGTGTCTTGCATGACTCTATACCTCTGTAGGGGAAGATATGGGCTTGAATGACCCTTGATTGGAGGTGGCTTTGTGACATAAAGTGGAGAATGGTGAGTGGCAAAAGACTGCCTGCAGAAGCTGTGAGGTATGAAGATTGATGAGGTGGATTCTCCTTCACATCAAGGCACTAATGGTTGCAGCCAAGGGCAGTGGATGGTCTTCCATGTGTGGGAGGAAACTTCTTCAAGAATTTTTGCCAAGGTGGCCAAATTCGTGGGCCTCAACCAAGTCGACTTCAATTGGGGGAGTTTGGTTAGGTTTTGTGATGCTATCAAGCCCAAATCCAATTTTTCTTGGCCCAATCAAATTTTCAAGCTTTAAAATATTGGATAATGCTTTTATAACAAGGATTTTCTGATTTAATATCATGTGAAAGTGATTTAATCAAGTGATTAAATACAATACTAGAAATCAGCTAAAAATGGGTTTGAAGGCCAACTTTATGGTTTAGGGAAACCGCTTAGGGTTTATGTTTTCAACAAGTTTTTGGGGTTTCAATTAGATTCCAACCATTTAGGGTCTCGCTAGCATTGAAACCCTCTTTGGTCTGGCACAATTTAGTTGATCAGATGAAAAATTTGTTGCCTAGGTAGCATGATCTCACATCTTGATTTCCTTCACAAGTCCATCTAATGGTTTCTCTTTGTGCCAATTGTCTAATACTATTCACTATGTTTGACTAAGATCTTACCAAGTGTCCAAATAAAACTTTTCTAACCTAATTTGAACATTCCACGCTGTGATTTTGAAAACATTGCATTTAGTACGCTTATCGAGGTTACTATTCACTCCAAAAAAATGTGTAATAAACTTAGTACTAAAAAATCCTAAATATTCATGTTAACTTACAGTGAAAATCGTTTACCAAAACTCAACCCCGAAGTGCCCCTAAAAATAATTTTACAATTTCAAACAGGTGTTTCGTCCGAAATTATGAAAACTGGTTATTGCGTCATAAAATCTTAAGTAATCAACTGAGTCTAGTGGCACAGACCATAACATATTCCGATACTTCTAACTACCTCAAACAATTAAAATCACATTTCTAGCACCATAGTGAGTGATAACATTGACTATGTTGATAGACTAAAATATTTGTGATTAGTCGATTCGTGAAAACTTACGGAGTTTTCACGACATTTCCAAAGTCTATAGAAACTCCACCATTGAATTTCTAGCGGACTGTTACAATTAGATGCTATCGATAGTATGCCGGTACGACTTAACCGACTTTGTAGAAGGATTCCAATACAAATTGTTGATTACAGAGAGAGAGAGAGAGTTAAGGAATGGTAGAATCTTAGTGGTAGAAATATCTATGGTGAATAACTTTTTGAGCAGTAAGGAAAGTAATGATTTCACTTAAGTAAGGATTCAATATCTTAAAATATTACCTAGAACTTGTTAACTTTAGGCAGTAATCGTTAACATTAGGCAGTAACCTTTGTGAGTGTTATATTCTCCTTCTATAAAGTACATGTTATCTTGTACAACCATGTGATGGTTATACATAAGAATGGTGTAGGCTATGAGATGAAGTCTTTGCCGCATAAGAACGTTACCCACCTCTACACTCAACTAGTGGATGGTTCATAATAGTTTCAAGGCGAGGATGGCACGGGACCAAGCTGAGTCTAGCAGAGAAATAGAGGAGGGCATCAAAGCAGCCAACATTGAGCCCGCAATGTCAAGACCATATATGTCATCGACTCACTGCCAACGATTGCTAGTTATTGGTCATGTACCAGATGGCGAGAACAAAGAGGTCAAGCAACACTTTAGCACAAGACATTTGGGCAACGTGGCATATGATTTGGATGACGATGCGTTCTACTACTAACCCCATCACGTCAAGCCAATGGATATCAAGGCACCACCATTGGCACCGACTAGCGACGATATGTCCAATGATGAAAAATAGGCTTGGTGAGTAGGATCTTCTCCTTAATTTTGTTGAATGTTGGTACTTGACGTTGATTGCAAGGAAGAAATCTTTTTTTAGGAGGGGAGGATGAAATATTGTTCAAAGATGTGTTTTGCTTTTTTCAAGGCAGTTCAGGGTTCAATTTCAATAAACAAATTGTAAAGTTAGGTTAGTATGAATATTTCAGATTTTATGGTTTAAAGCTTATTTTTCACTTTCCCATAGTGAATAGTAGCACCAAGTGTAGTGTTTGCAAAAATCATAGTGTGGAATGTCAAACTTAGGTGAGAGAAGTTTTATTTGGACACTTGACCAGATCTTAGCCACACTTGGTGAATTGTATTAGACACTTGGCACCAAGAGGAACTATGAAATGGATTGTGAAGGAATCAAGGTGTGAGATCATGCCACCTAAGCAAAACCTTAGTCCATCCAACCAGCCAAATTGTACCAAACCAAAAAGAGTTTCAACCCTAGTGAAACCCTAAATGGGTGGAATCCAACTTAAACCTCAAAAGATTGGTTGAAACTGAAACCCTAAACAGTTTCCCCAAACCCTAAAGTTGGCTTCTAAACCCTATTTGATCTGATTTCTGACATTTTGTTTGATCACTTGATTAAATCACTTTCATATGATATTTGTATTAGCCCTCTAGAAATTCACTGTTGAAATTTCTATTGACTTTAGGAATCTCGTGAAAACTCCATAAATTTTCACAAATCGACTAATTGCACAAGTTTTTAGTCTGTCAACCTAGTCAGTGTTATCACTCACTATAGTGCCAAATATGCGATTTTAATTATTTGAGTTAGTTAGAAGTGTCAGAATATGTTATGGTCTACGCCATTACACTCAGTTGATTATTTAAGATTTTATAATGCAATAACTCATTTTCATAATTTCGGACAGAACACATGTTTGAAACTATGAAATTATTTTTAGGGGCACTTCGGGGTTGAGTTTTAGTAAAAGATTTTCATCGTAGGTTAATATGAATATTTAGAATTTTTCATTACTAAGTTTATTATGCATTTTTTTAGAGTGAATAGTAACCTCGATAAGTGTACTAAGTGCAGTGTTTTCAAAATCGCAGTGTGGAATGTCCAAATTAGGTTAGAGAAGTTTTATTTGGACATTTGGCACAAAGAGAAACCATTAGATGGATTTGTGAAGAAAATCAAGGTGTGCGATCATGCCACCTAAGCAAAACTTTTTTTCATCTGATTAACCAAATTGTGACAGACCAAAGAGGGATTCAACCCTAGCAAGACCATAAATGGATGGAATCCAATTGAAACCCCAAAATCTTGGTTGAAAACCAAAACCCTAAATGGTTTCCCTAAACCCAAAAGTAGGCCTCCAAGCCCCTTTTGATCCAATTTCTAGCATTGTGTTTAATCACTTGATTAAATCACTTCCACATGCTATTAATTCACAAAATCCTTGTTATGACATCATAATCCAACCTTTTTAACCTCGAAAATTTGATTGGGCCAAGAAAAATTGGATTTGGGCTTGATAGCATCTTAAACCCTGACCAAACCCCCTTTAAACCCCAAATTGAAGCCCACTTGGTTGAGCCCCACCAAGGTCCACGAATTTGGCCACCTTGGCAAAGCTACTTGAAGAAGTTTCCTCCCCCACATGGAAAACCGTCCGCTACCATTGGCTGCACTCAATAGTGCCTTGATGTGAAAGAGAAATCCACCTCATCAACCTCCATACCTCACAGCTTCTGCAAGCAGTCCTTTGCTACTCACTATTCTTCATTTTATGTCACATAGCCACCTATAATCAAGAGTCATTCATTCCCATATATCCCCCCCTCCAGAAGTCTAGAGTCTTGTAAGACGCATTTCACTCCATCGCATCACTTCTTCACCCCATTCTTAGAGAGAAACCTAAAAGAACTAGTTAAGAAAAAAGTTTCTGTTTTTGGACTAAGTGTAAAACCAAAAGCTCCAAGTGTTATTTTATAATTTTGGTGACTTTAGTTTGATAATTTAAAGTATGGTTGATCTTCGGATGATGTTATGAATATGTTAGAAGTAAGATTTGACTTTTTGGAATTCTTAGAGATGTTTTGATTTAGGGTCAAAGTTTGTGATTAAAGGGTTTGGATCTTTTTACAAAAAGTTTGGTGTTGATTATTATTTTTGTCAAAATGGATGTTTTAAGTATGGTTTTAAACTTAGGATAGGAAGATCTTTGTTGTAAAATTTTGGTTTAAGAATGAGTTTTGAAGTTGGAAGGAATTGCAACAAAAATCAACAGAAATGGCCTATGGATGTTTCGGCCATAGTGCGTTCTCCATAGTTGTGATTTGTTTTAAATTTTTCTGAGTTAATATTTGAGTTTAGGACAAAATTTACATGAGGATTGTAAATTTTAGAAATTTTTGGATTTAGGAGGTGAAATCCTTAAGTTATGGGTAAAAATGGTAATTTTACTCTAAGTTAGCTTGTTTTCATGCTTCTAATTGTTAGTGATTAAATTTCTAATTTTTTTTAGAATCAATATTTTTAGTTGCTAGTGTTTAGCACTTTATATTCATAGAACGTGACGATCGAGGTAAGTTAACTCTTAACTTACCTATCAGTTTATTGTGTATGTGTGATGGGTAAATGAACTATAGTTTATGTTCATATGTTGTTATATGTGCCATGTGATGCCATGTCATCACTTGTTTACCTGTTACACAAATTATTTTGTCATGAAATACTTATATGTTATATAATATATTATGTCACATGTTGCTATCGATTGCAAGTATGTCACATTACATATGGCATCTGTTACATATATGTCATGTCATGTAATATTCACTGTCACATGTTATGTCATGTTACGAAATATTGTCTTTTACATGTTATGTCATGTTATGAAATATTGTCTGTTACATGTATGCCATGTTATGAAATATTTTCTATTACATTAATGTCTCAAAGTACATCATGCCTATCATCTTACATTCATGTCACGTTACGCTATGTCAAGATTTATGTCCTTTCGTATTCATGTCACGTCTTGTCTCGAGTACAGTTTGTGTATCTAGATAATAGTCATATTAAGTTATTCATGTCAATCGCGACCCTAAGTGCTAGGATGAATTAATATCTTAGTGGAACTCCTTTGCTCATGCTGGAGTATCTAAATAGGTTTGAAATTCCTTGGGTTGACAAAATACAGTCAACAAGTTGTGAATGAGGCCTAACTAGCTGGTCACTGAAGCGCACCAGTCACTAATGCCGATGAAGCCATATTTTATTTTACATGTGTTCAAAACAAGTGTGGCACAAACAATTCATGAACCACAACAACTGTGGAGCATAAAGTATGAGGCGACAACAATAGTGGAGCATACACTACTTGAGACACAGAAATTGTGACACGTAAAATACGAGGGGCCACAACAACTGTGGAGTACTTATTAACGCACTCACAGCTAGTGTAGATACCTATGTTGTAATGCAGTAATTGGCAGGGACACACGGCTTAAGGGGACCCGTGTAGCACCCATATGGTCACTTTATTAATTAAGTATATTGAACACGATTCCAAGTTTATGTATTTCACGTTCAAGTCATGTTTCACGTTATGTTATGTTCAAGTTTACATTCATGTCAAGCTTCAAGTTCACGTCCATGTTATGTTTCAAGTTCACGTCCATGTTATGATTCAAGTTCATGTCACGTCAAGCTAAGTTCAATTTCAGTTCAAGTTATGTTAGCTTATGCCATGTTATGTCAAGTCACGTTATGCTTATTATTTCATGCCATGTTATATCAAGTTATGTTATGTTTACTATTGAATTTGATGGTGCATTCATGCCTTTATTGCTATGCATGCATCATTAACCTGTGTGAAAGTTTTCTGTTAACTTGCTAATTTTTGTAATCAAATCTCATTGTGGTAGTCCCAACTACCATTCCCACCGAATGGTAGGCAATGTGTTAGGATCAGAGCAGGGAGCGGACACCGATAGACTGGAGGAGGTTGATTAGACGACGCAGACGCAATGCAGAGCTTATAGCTTCTGTAGTTAGTTTTTCTGGGCAATATTCTAACCTCATTAATCGAGTTACACGAGTTACTCGATTAACTGGCTTAATAGTGTATTTTGGTAATGTAAATATGGAGTCTAGTCTCCCATATTTTGAGATTATAGTCTTCTGAGACCCATACTGTAATTATTTTGTTAAGTATGCATGGATTATGCTTTAATTATTTGGGATATTATAAGTTTGATGCATAGTATTGCTAAAAAAAAATTATCCGCAGTGAATATTGCATAATGTTATATGCATGTTAGGAACATTGCATTTTATATGTCATGAACGGAGGCTAGTAACCTTGTGTTGCATGTCCTGACACATCGATATCCGTCCGATCCCAAATGAAAACCTAGGGGTGTCACACTATTAATTCCTCAAATTAATGTTATGACATCATTATCTAATCTTTTAAACCTTGGAAATCTGATTGGTCTAAGAAAAATTAGATTTAAGCTTAATAGCACCTCAAACCCTCATTAAACCCCAAATGAAGCCCACTTGTTTAAGGTCCCATCAAGGCCCACGAATTTTGGTCACCTTGGTAAAGCTTCTTGAGAAAGTTTTGCCCCACTAATGGCAGACCAATCATTGCCCTTGGCAACTCAAAATAGTTCCATGATGTGAGAGGAAAATCCATCCCACCAGCTCCCTTCTACACAGCAGTAGTAGTAGCCACTCCCCCTCACTATTTTCACCTTTTTGTGACATAATCACCATCCATCAAAGTTTCAATTAAGCCCCTACTTTACCTTCCAAAAGTCTAATAGGCAAGTAAGACACCATTTCACTCACTTCACAACTTTTCATTCTTGTTCTTGGGGAGAACAACTAGAAGCTCTCAGGCAGTTTGTTTTAGCTTTTTTGCATGCATTTTTTTTAACCCTTTTAAGTATTTTCTCATAATGATTCCTTCATGAACAATGTTCTTCTTGGAATCTAGTTTTGATGGGTATCTTGTTTGTTTCATTCCATGGTCATTTGCTCTATTAAAAGTTGTATCAACTATAGAAAGGTCAATCTGGGCAATAATCTGGATAGTGTATTGTATGTTTGAAGTTTTTGACCAAGCTCATAGATAAATCTTGGTCGAAACATTTATGGAGTGTTTTCAACATGTTTATATGAATTTTTGTTGGAGATTAGTTGCTTGGTTAACACTTTTGATGGATGAGTTTCTTAGATCTAAAATGTTAGAGACTAGAATAGGAAAAACAGTTTCTGTTTAAAGAAAATTTGGATCTTTTGTGGCGCCCCCAAAATCCCCACGTACGGATACGGGGAATTCGAGGCGCCCGGATGATGACATCACGGGTCACCACCCTATCGAAGAGTGCCAAGTGTGTGCAAGCGACAAATGTGCACAAGAAGATTACGCAGCGGATAGCAAAGTCAAATACTAAGTACCAGAATTTTTTCTTAAATAAAATACAAACGGTTCAAAGGTACAGAATAAAATATTACATGATATAAATATTGTTTTTAAAACTAAGTACAAAGCATAACTTCAAATCAGAACTCCGGCGGAGCCGCATCCTCGGGCTCAGCCTCCTCCTCCTCCTCGAACACTGCATCAAAATCTACGGTACCAAAAATGGTGCCGCAGGTAAGTAAAACCCAAACACCACTAGATAAAAGCATATTAAACTCAAACAACAAGTATGAATGAATGTCAATGCTCCAAAACTCATAAATCATATTTTCCACGCACGCCAAAAACCCAACTGGCTTAAAAACATAACCTTTAAAACCAAGCCTCGCCATTATCCCAGATAATGGCCCAAACCACCATTTTCCCCGAAAATGGATCACAAGACCATCGCCATTTTCCCAGAAAATGGCCCATATCCGAAAACCATGAAAACCAACCAATTATGCATGCACCATGATCTCCCCTAGGGATCATCCGCACACTCTGGCTCTGTGCCACACCGCAGGTAACGTCTACGCGTGTGACACCTACACGAGCGATGCCCAGACTCGCGCCTCCAACTCGCGCGTACCTGGCTAGGCCATCCTCTAGTCCCCGCCACTAAAAGGACCACGGAGTCGACACGACAGCGTTACCGTATCGTGCGATCCGGTCGTCGCCCGGCGACAACCCAGGGGATGTCACTCAGTATTATCCACTCCCGAGTGACCAGAGGAGCTCCACCGAGATAATAACCCATCCCGGCTTGGGCTCGTGATACGCACACTCCAAAAAAACCATTTACGCCAATAAAACATGATTTAATCAATTTAAATAAGATACACGCGCATGCATCATGTAAATGCCAATTTCAATGCTCGACAAATAAATTCAACCATAGCACAACAAATCAAGCAACTCCGTCCTCCATCCATCCGACCCCCGAACTCCTCGGACTCAGTCCGGAATCAGCAAACCAACCAATTAAATTATTGAAAGAGTAAAATACATTTAAATCTAAAAGTAGAGTTTGGAAAATACTTACAGCGCTATATAGGATTTTTAGAAGGTTCGGCGCGAAGCGAACGGCGATGCGAAAGCAACGTAACAGTGCAAATGCACTGTTCCCGTGGGTCGCAAAATACCCACTTTTGACCGGGGACAAACCAAGACACCAAATTGATAGGGAATGGTCTAGAGATGTTTATGAAGCTAGTGGAAGTGAGTTTTGGCCGTGGGTGGCGGCGAAAACGCCGGTAGGGGCGGAAAAAGGGCAAATCGGAGTTGAGCTCGTGGGAGCCGCTCCGGTGACCGTTTGAGGCCGGGGATGGGTGGGTTAGGTCGGCAAGGAGTAGGGGAAGAAGTGGTGAAGAGGTGGTGGCCGGAGGTGGAGCGACGGCGGCGGATCGGGCCTCAAGCCGTGCGGCTTGTTGGGATTTTTCCGGCCAAACGGCCGGCCGGTTGGGGCTGGGAGTCGGAGGGGATGATCACCGGCCGGAGGGGAGTCGACCGGCAGGGGTGGCGTCGGGCACGACGCCGGCGAACGGCGGGCCTGGGCGGGAAGGCTTTCCGGCGTGGGTGAGGAGAGAGAGAGAAAGAGAGGGACGCGGGGAGAGAGAGAGAGAGCCGAACGGGAGAGGGAAAAAAAAGGAAAAAGAAAAAAGAAAAAAGGAAAAAAGAAAAAGAAGAGGAAAAGAAAAGATGAAGGAAATTAATGAGGTCCAGTCCTCACGTCGGAAGTCCAAAAACTGATCAGCCGAAAACGGTAAAAACATAAAACGATTAAAATAAATTAACACTACATCAAATAAATAAATAAACACCAATAAAATATTTTAAACACATCAATAAGCTAAAATAAAATAAATAACTAGTAAAAACCAATTATTTAAATTTTTAAAACCAAAAACAAGCCAAAATAAATTAAATCACAATTTAAATCCAACAGCCAATAAAATCCATTTAAAACTCGATAATTTAAAATAAAAGCACTATAAAATATTTAATTAAATTAAAATATCCCTTCAGTGAAAATACACAAAAAAGCGGGTCATCACATCCTCCCCCCCTTAAAACAAATTTCGTCCTCGAAATTTGCAGGTCCGAACACCAACTTGAAACAAGCCATACAATTCCACATAAAACCGACTGCAACCAAGATTAAAAAAACGTACCGTCATCACTCGAACAAGTAGGGGTACTGCTCCCTCATGTCCACTACTCGCTCCCAGGAGAAATCTTGAGCTAACGGATCTCCCCAGGCCACCTTAACCAGATATATCGTTTTAGACCTTAACTGTTGCTCCTTCCAATCCATGATCTGCGATGGAACAACCTCATAAGTAAGGTCCGGTTGCAACTGAATATTCTCTGGGTCGACAAAACGTGGCTCTTGTTGTCCAAAACTCTTCTTTAAAGACGATACATGGAAGACATTGTATATATCCCCAAAATATTCTGGCAAAGCAACTCTGTAAGCGACGGACCCTACCTTCTCTAAAATCTGAAAAGGTCCAACATATCTTGGATCCAGCTTTCTCTTCTTCCCAAAACGCTTAACTCCTTTCATGGGAGAGACCTTAAGGTAAACCCAATCGCCTTGTTCGAAAGACAATTCTCTCCTCCTGGTATCCGCGTAACTCTTTTGACGACTTTGCGCTGCAGCCATGTTATCTCTTATAATCTGAATCTGATTTTGCATATCCTGTATTATCTCGGGTCCAATTATTTTCTTCTCCCCGACTTCATCCCAACATAAGGGTGATCTGCATTTTCTACCATACAGAGCTTCATAAGGAGCCATTTGGATGGATGCATGGAAGCTGTTATTATACGCGAATTCTATGAGTGGCACGTGATTCTCCCAACTTCCTTGAAAATCTAAAGCACAAGCTCGCAACATATCTTCGAGAGTTTGAATCGTGCGCTCTGATTGGCCGTCTGTCTGGGGGTGATAAGCAGTACTAAACTTTAATTTAGTACCTAAAGCCGCCTGCAAACTCTTCCAAAAATGGGAGGTGAACCTTGGATCTCTGTCCGACACTATGCTCTTGGGTATTCCATGTAATCTCACTATTTCCTTTACATACAAGCGGGTCAATTTTCCCAGAGAATCCGCATTATTGACCGGTAAGAAATGAGCACACTTAGTCAGTCGATCAACAATTACCCAAACTGAGTTCTTTCCACTGGGAGTCCTCGGTAAGCCCACTACAAAATCCATAGAGACGTCATCCCATTTCCATTCAGGAACAGGTAGAGGCTGGAGCAAACCTGCTGGTCTTTGATGCTCGGCCTTGACTTGACGGCAAGTGCCACATCTCTCAATATACAAGGCAATATCCCTCTTCATTCCTTCCCACCAATAATTTTTCCTTAAGTCCCGATACATTTTGGTGCTACCCGGATGAACGGAATAGGGAGCTGCGTGAGCCTCCGTCATAATTCGCTCCTTAAATTCCGAGTCCTTAGGAATTACTCTACGATCTCGGAATCGAAGAATCCCATCTTTATCCAAACTGTAGTGCAACGGCCCTCTAGATTTTCTGACCCTTTTTCTAATGTCCAACAGCTTCGGATCTTTTCTCTGAAGAGTCTTCAATTCTTCAAAATCAATTACCCGAATATCAAGAATTGAAGATATCACTTCCTCTTGCTGCGAACTTCCAATAAGGAGCCTTCTCAACCCGCAAAGTAAAGAATCCACTCCAGAAGATTCAGCTTCATCCTCTAAATGTGACTTCCGGCTCAAGGCATCTGCAACTACATTTGCTTTTCCTGGGTGGTATTTAATCTCGCACTGATAGTCGCTTATTAGCTCTAACCATCTCCTTTGCCTCATGTTGAGATTCTTCTGAGAAAATAAATGCTTCAGACTCTTGTGATCGGTGTAGATCTCGCAAACTGCTCCATATAAAAAGTGTCGCCAAATCTTAAGGGCAAACACTATTGCGGCCAATTCCAAATCATGTGTCGGGTAATTCTTCTCGTGGTCTTTCAGTTGACGAGACGCATAAGCCACGACCCGTCCTCCTTGCATGAGAACACACCCCAAACCAAATTTGGATGCATCACTAAAAACAACAAACGGCTCAAGCGGTTTTGGAAGTGCTAAAACTGGCGCAGTTGTCAATCTGTTCTTCAATTCCTGGAAACTCCTGCTCGCACTTGTCTGACCAAACAAACTCTGCATTCTTTCTAGTCAAAGCGGTGAGAGGACCAGATAATCGGGAAAATCCCTCCACGAATCTTCTATAGTATCCAGCAAGTCCCAAGAAACTTCGGATCTCGCGCACAGTCGATGGACGCTGCCATGATAAAATAGCTTCCACCTTACTGGGATCAACTGCCACACCGTCCTGGGAAATTACATGCCCGAGAAATCTGACTTCTTCCAGCCAAAATTCACATTTGCTAAGCTTCGCGTACAACTGGTGCTCTCGTAACTTCCCAAGCACTAAGCGAAGGTGATAAGCATGCTCGTCAACATTCTGGGAATAAACTAAAATATCATCAATAAAAACCACTACGAAAGAATCCAGATAAGGTCGAAAAACCCGGTTCATCAGATCCATGAAAGCTGCAGGAGCGTTAGCCAACCCAAAAGGCATCACTTTGAACTCGTAATGCCCATATCTTGATCTAAAAGCAGTCTTGGGGACATCTCTATCTCTTATTCGCAGCTGATAATATCCCGATCTCAAGTCAATCTTCGAGAAGATAGCCGCTCCTTGAAGCTGATCAAATAAGTCGTCAATTCTTGGAAGAGGGTACTTATTCTTTATTGTCACTTTATTAAGCTCTCGATAATCAATACACATTCTAAGAGTGCCATCTTTCTTTTTAACAAATAAAACTGGTGCACCCCATGGCGAAGTACTTGGCTGGATAAACCCCTTGTCGACCAACTCTTGCAACTGGGCTTTCAACTCTTTCAACTCGGCTGGTGCCATACGGTAAGGGGCTTTATGCACAGGAGCCGCTCCAGATTCTAAATCGATGGTGAACTCTAACTCGCGGACTGGAGGTAACCCCGGCAAATCATCTACGAACACATCGGGAAATTCTCCTACCACTGGAAAATCTGCCAAGGACTTGTTCCCAATTGGCGTAGACGCCACTTGAACCAAAAAGGCATCCGCCCCACAAGCAATATCTTTCTTCGCTTGAATTGCCGATATAACCATCGGCTTCTCTTTTAATTTACTTCCCATAAACTCTAAACAACCACCATCTGGGAGTTGAAAACTGATTACCCGACTTCTGCAATTTATACTTGCACAATACCGATATAACCAATCCATGCCGAGAATAATATCAAATCCCAACAACTTGAACACCACCAAGTCGGCATCAAGGGTCCTACCACCAAAATCCAAGGGACAACCCAACGCAACTTTAGAACAACAAACCATTTCACCATTTCGGAAGACTCACCACTAACGATCCTGGTAGGGGTCCCGTAACCAAATTACATATCCGAGCGAACGTAGAAGACACAAATGATTGAGATGCACCCGAATCAAACAATGTGCAAGCATAAAAGTCATACAACCGGACTCTTCCTGAACCAAACACATACACCCACAAAATCCGAAACCAAGAAACATCAAACCACACCAAACATCAAATCCAAAAATTAATTAATTTAGAACCATACCTGTAATCACTCCAGCATCGTGGGTCGCTGGTGCCTCATCATCCACCTCTCCAGGGGTAAGAGCATACACTCGAGCCTGTGCTACTTGCCTCTGATTAGCTCTTCCACCACGTCGACCTCCACGGCTTCCTTGAACTGTATTAGGACACTCACGGGCAAAGTGTCCCTGCTGGCCACAATTATAGCATCGAGCTCCACCCAAAGTGCACTCACCCGTATGAGCTCTATTACACCTCATGCAGACGGGCATCCGACCTCCTATACGCACTCCTGAGGCAGCTTGTGGTCGAGTTCCAGACCGCTGAACAATTTTCTGAGGCGATCCAGAGCTACTTCCTTCTCCAGTAAAACTTCGCCTTTTATGTCCCGGAGGGGAACCCATACTCAAATTATTCTCCCGCTCCACGAGGGTGGCCACATCCACTAAATCCTGAAAGGTGGATATCCGGTGGCTGACTACCAACCGGCGTATATCGGGGCGTAGACCCTCCTGGAAACGCTCAGCTTGCATCTCCTCTGTGGCGATGAGGTGGGGAGCAAATTTCCCAAGTTCTACAAATCTCGGGAGTACTGTTCCACGGTCATGCTCCCTTGGACCAAGTGTGAGAACTCTCTTGCTTTTTGCCGCCTTACAGAAGCGGGAAAGAAGCGGTTATTAAATTCCTTCTTGAAGCGCTGCCAAGTCACCGCGGCAAAAGACCCCAATTCTGACTCCAGCATTATTCTTTTGGTATCCCACCAATCAAAAGCAGTGCCTTGTAACAGATAGCTGGCGTAGAGAACTTGTTGCGCCTCGGTGCAACCACATACCTCAAAAGTCCTCTCCAAGTCCTTGATCCACTTTCCAGCTTGTAGTGGATCCTCGTCTCCAGTGAAGTGGGGAGTCCTATGCGCCAGAAAGCGCTCATACGTGCACCCCGCTTGCACTCCTCCACTGGACCCTCCTGGTAGCAGCCATGGCCCTCCTTGTTGCCAAGGCCCTCCTTGTTGCCAAGCCCCTCCTTGCTGCCAAGGTCCTCCTTGTTGCGGCCAAGGACCTCCAGGTTGTGGGCTAGGCACTCCTTGCTGAGGCCTAAAATTTTGCTGCATAAATTCTGTCATTTGCCGTATAGCTTGGGCAATGGAGTCATCTCTCTGTGTATCATCCCGTGGCCCTTGTGTAGATTTCCTCGGTCTCACCATTTTACCTGCCACCACAACCTTTGACCCCCTTTTTAAAAAAAAACGAATAAAACCAATAACATAAAACCAAACCAAAACCAATCCACATAACAAGAAAACAAAAACAAATCAGCAGCAATAACATAACTAATTAAATAAAACAACCAAACAAGCTCAAATAAATTCAAAACAACTAAAACACGTCAAAAAGCAGTATTACTTAAAATAAATTTTAAAACACAACTTAAAAAAAAAACATTCTGGTACCTCTCCTATGGGACATGTGGTTTTACCCAGAGCCAAACCGCTCTGATACCACCTGTGGCGCCCCCAAAATCCCCACGTACGGATACGGGGAATTCGAGGCGCCCGGATGGTGACATCACGGGTCACCACCCTATCGAAGAGTGCCAAGTGTGTGCAAGCGACAAATGTGCACAAGAAGATTACGCAGCGGATAGCAAAGTCAAATACTAAGTACCAGAATTTTTTTCTTAAATAAAATACAAACGGTTCAAAGGTACAGAATAAAATATTACATGATATAAATATTGTTTTTAAAACTAAGTACAAAGCATAACTTCAAATCAGAACTCCGGCGGAGCCGCATCCTCGGGCTCAGCCTCCTCCTCCTCCTCGAACACTGCATCAAAATCTACGGTACCAAAAATGGTGCCGCAGGTAAGTAAAACCCAAACACCACTAGATAAAAGCATATTAAACTCAAACAACAAGTATGAATGAATGTCAATGCTCCAAAACTCATAAATCATATTTTCCACGCACGCCAAAAACCCAACTGGCTTAAAAACATAACCTTTAAAACCAAGCCTCGCCATTATCCCAGATAATGGCCCAAACCACCATTTTCCCCGAAAATGGATCACAAGACCATCGCCATTTTCCCAGAAAATGGCCCATATCCGAAAACCATGAAAACCAACCAATTATGCATGCACCATGATCTCCCCTAGGGATCATCCGCACACTCTGGCTCTGTGCCACACCGCAGGTAACGTCTACGCGTGTGACACCTACACGAGCGATGCCCAGACTCGCGCCTCCAACTCGCGCGTACCTGGCCAGGCCATCCTCTAGTCCCCGCCACTAAAAGGACCACGGAGTCGACACGACAGCGTTACCGTATCGTGCGATCCGGTCGTCGCCCGGCGACAACCCAGGGGATGTCACTCAGTATTATCCACTCCCGAGTGACCAGAGGAGCTCCACCGAGATAATAACCCATCCCGGCTTGGGCTCGTGATACGCACACTCCAAAAAACCATTTACGCCAATAAAACATGATTTAATCAATTTAAATAAGATACACGCGCATGCATCATGTAAATGCCAATTTCAATGCTCGACAAATAAATTCAACCATAGCACAACAAATCAAGCAACTCCGTCCTCCATCCATCCGACCCCCGAACTCCTCGGACTCAGTCCGGAATCAGCAAACCAACCAATTAAATTATTGAAAGAGTAAAATACATTTAAATCTAAAAGTAGAGTTTGGAAAATACTTACAGCGCTATATAGGATTTTTAGAAGGTTCGGCGCGAAGCGAACGGCGATGCGAAAGCAACGTAACAGTGCAAATGCACTGTTCCCGTGGGTCGCAAAATACCCACTTTTGACCGGGGACAAACCAAGACACCAAATTGATAGGGAATGGTCTAGAGATGTTTATGAAGCTAGTGGAAGTGAGTTTTGGCCGTGGGTGGCGGCGAAAACGCCGGTAGGGGCGGAAAAAGGGCAAATCGGAGTTGAGCTCGTGGGAGCCGCTCCGGTGACCGTTTGAGGCCGGGGATGGGTGGGTTAGGTCGGCAAGGAGTAGGGGAAGAAGTGGTGAAGAGGTGGTGGCCGGAGGTGGAGCGACGGCGGCGGATCGGGCCTCAAGCCGTGCGGCTTGTTGGGATTTTTCCGGCCAAACGGCCGGCCGGTTGGGGCTGGGAGTCGGAGGGGATGATCACCGGCCGGAGGGGAGTCGACCGGCAGGGGTGGCGTCGGGCACGACGCCGGCGAACGGCGGGCCTGGGCGGGAAGGCTTTCCGGCGTGGGTGAGGAGAGAGAGAGAAAGAGAGGGACGCGGGGAGAGAGAGAGAGAGCCGAACGGGAGAGGGAAAAAAAGGAAAAAGAAAAAAGAAAAAAGGAAAAAAGAAAAAGAAGAGGAAAAGAAAAGATGAAGGAAATTAATGAGGTCCAGTCCTCACGTCGGAAGTCCAAAAACTGATCAGCCGAAAACGGTAAAAACATAAAACGATTAAAATAAATTAACACTACATCAAATAAATAAATAAACACCAATAAAATATTTTAAACACATCAATAAGCTAAAATAAAATAAATAACTAGTAAAAACCAATTATTTAAATTTTTAAAACCAAAAACAAGCCAAAATAAATTAAATCACAATTTAAATCCAACAGCCAATAAAATCCATTTAAAACTCGATAATTTAAAATAAAAGCACTATAAAATATTTAATTAAATTAAAATATCCCTTCAGTGAAAATACACAAAAAAGCGGGTCATCACATCTTTTGTGGTCTATTCTTACTGCAATGGCCTTGATAAATTTATTTGATGATATTAAGCCTCTTATCTACTTGTTAGGATGTTAGTTTGAAGATTTTTCATGCTAGTTTCATGTTTTGGTTTATGTTTAGCCACGTGATTTTAAGTTTAATACATAGATCTAGTTTAGAACACATATTTAAACCATATAATGTCTGGGTTTCAATATCTCATCATTATATGCCACAGATTAAGTGTTTGATCATTGCAAGTTAAGAAAACAATTATGTTTTTAGACTAAGTGTGGAGCTGAGTACTTCAAGTGATGTTTTGTAATTTTTGGTAACTTTTGTGTGTTGTTTGAAAGCATGTTGGTTCTTAAAAATATGTTATGAACACGTTAGAAGAAAGATTTGGATTTTGTGTTGTTCTTGGAGATATTTTGAAGTAGGTCAAATCTTGAGATTCAAGGGTTTGTATTTTAGTTAAAAAGTTTGGATCTTTTTACTATAACGTTTGTGTTTATGAGAAGTATATATTTTTTTAATGTTTTAGGCATCTTTTCAAACTTAGGATAGGTGGATCTTAGTTGCAAAATTTTGGTTTGACATTAGTTTTCAAGTTGGAAGAAATTGCAACAAAAATCAAGAGATTTCGTCATCAGAAGTTTCGGCCCTATGGTTTTTTTCAAAGTTGTGTTTGGTCTTAATTTTTTCTAAATTGATATTTGAGTTTAGGAAAAAATTTACACGAGGAATATAAGTTTTGGTGACTTTTAGGGTAAGGATGTGAAATCCTTAAGTTATGGGTAAAATGATCATTTTCTCACATGTAAAGGGTAAAATGGTCATTTTACTTTAAATTAGCATTTCAGATTACTATGTATGTGTGATGGGTAAGGAAACTAATTTTTATGCACTTTTGTTATCCTATATGTCATGTTACATCATGTATGTTTATTATGCATGTTATATTCTGTCATAACATATGTATCTGTCACACTATTTATTCTGTCATGAAATATTTATCTGTTACATAATATATTCTGTCATGTAATATTATCTATTACACGTTATGCCATGTCACATAATATTACATGTTACATGTTATGCTATGTCACGTAATGTTTGTCTATTACATGTTATGCCATGTTATGTACTGTTTGTCTGTTTCATGTTACGACAAATCATGCATCTCACGTGTATGTCACGTTACATTACTTCAAGTCATTTTTCCTTTTTGAGTCATGTCACATTATGTCTTGAGTACAATTTGTGTATCTCAAAACCAGTATTTCCATGTCAGTGAAGTTTGTTTACATTTATCATAACCCTAAATGCTAGGATGGAGTAATATCCTAGTGAAACTTCTTTGTTCATGCTGGAGTGTCTAAATTAGTGTGAAATCCCCTAGGTCAACAAAGTAAAGTTCAACAAGTTTCGAATAAGGCCTAACTAACTGGTCACCGGAGCGAAGATGGGGACTAATGCCGATGGTGCCCCTATACATTTCAATTTCATTTTATACACAGTTATGCTAGTGTAGATACTTGACACGGGATATGTACATACGTGTGTCCATAGCAGGTATAGATACATATGAGCTGGCATGTATAATACGTGTCCATAGTAGGTGCAGATATCTTTGAACTGGCACATATATTAATGCACTCACAACTAGTGTAGATACATGTGTTGTGATGCGGTAATTGATAGGAACACATGGCTCAAGGTGACTCGTGTAGCACCCACATTTCACTTTTATTAATCACACTTATTTATTGAACAACAAGATTCCAAGATCATGCATTTCACATTCATAGTCATGTTATTTAACGTTCAGTTCAGTTTTTGTTCAATTTTCAGTCAGTTCACATTCAGTTCATGTTCATTTCACGTTCAACTTTATGTCATGTTTAAGTTCACGTCAATTAAGTTCTTCTCATGTGAGTTCATGTCATGTCACAACTCAAGTTTCGTCAAATCCCAAGCAGGATTTGGGGGCATCACAGGGTGGTATCAGAACAATATGTCTCTGGGTTAAATCCACATGTCCCAAGAAGTTGTACCAAAAAATAGGATTGGAATTTCAATTTTCTTTTAGGCTTGAATTTGCAATATTTAGGCTTGAACAAACTAAAGTGTTGGAATAGGAAAGCATGACAAAATCAGCCACAGAATAGAGGCAGCATGGCCTAGCTATTTGAATCATGGAACGGAATTAGAAGTATTTAATGGAGGGAAGTTAACAATTTTGGATTATTCAGAAAGTATATTGGTATGACTCAACTTACTTTCAGGAAGGATTCAAGTGTTACGTGTTGAATTGAGAAAGAGAGAGAGTTAAGGAATGGCATCATCTCAGAGGTAGAAATATCTGTGGTGAATAACTTTTTGAGTAGCAAAAAAAAGTAGTGATTTCACTTAAGCAAGGATTCAGTATCCTAGAAGGTTAGCCTAGAACTTGTTAAGTTTAGGCAGTAACCTTTATGAGTGTTATATTGTAACAGCCCGCTAAAATAATCAGTTTTGGATTCTTTCCCGACAGCAATCACATCTCTCTCGTCTTTACCCTCATCTGGAATCACGCGTATAGATTATCTTTTCCGTAAATCACGTAATTTGTTCTTCACCGACAACTGTAAAATCATGAACAGTTTTATCCTAAGCGTTGTACCTCGGTGGCGTTTTCCAGATCTTATCCATCGAATTTCAAAGTATTAGATAAACTTGTTTTTAAAGTAGCACAATTATAATAATTTAATGAGCTCTGAAAATATTATAATTGTGGATAATTACTTAGATTAAATTTTTTAGTTGTTTTAAGATATTAAGATGTTTAATTTTACGTTGAAAACTCTTATTTAAATTAATTGGTTTTATCATNAGATATTAAGATGTTTAATTTTACGTTGAAAACTCTTATTTAAATTAATTGGTTTTGTCATCTTCGATTAATTAACGGTACTTTATCATTTTATATAATGATGAGGAAATATTATTTTATAAATTTTAGTTTATAACATAATATTCTACCATAATTCATCGTGGTGTTTTATTTAAAGTGTTTTATTTAAAATAAAACATTTACGCGTTTTTAGTTAGTGTTTTAATTCACCGTTGAATTATTTGAGGATCCCAAAACGTAGGATTGAAGTTTATTACCTAGGCTCCTACCCTTTTTCCTTCATTTTTCCTTTTTTCTTTTTTTTCCTTCTCTTTCCTCTCCTTCTCTCCATGGTCGACTTACACCCTTCCACCATAGCTGATCGGTTCTAGCTTCCTACCGGCGCCACCTCCGGCCGCCGTGCCTCACCTCCACCTCCGGCATGTCCCTCCCTCACCGGCGAACACATCTGCACCGGAGGTGTGCAACGTCGGCCACCACTTCTCTCTCTCTTCCCGTGCTCTTCCTTCTTGTCTCATTACCGTCGCCGCCCCTTTGACCGCCCGTTTCTCCGCCGTCCGGTGGAGGTGTCGTACACCACCCCCGCCATTCTCTTCCCCTTTCACCATAGTTCATACACACCAATTTTCAGAGCCATCTGACCAGCCGTTAGTCGCCGAGAGCCCCCGGAAGTTGCTGCCCCTGCCCTGTTTTCTCCCCTGTTGCCGATTTCTTTCTCCGCCCAGAACCGCCGCTCGCCGGCGGCGTGGACTATACCACCCACCCAGATTTCTTCCCCTCTCACCGGTGAACATCCCAACCAAGTTTCACCTCCATCCGAGCCACCGGTAGCCACCACTCTCGCCTCCAACAAATGGGTCTCTAAGGGTTTTTCACATTTTTGGACCACCATACGTGGCCAAATCAGCCACCAAGCACCACCAATGGACTCACCTCATCAAGGGCTTCCTTCCCATGTCTTTCTTTTTCCCAAACTCTCATTTTTTTCATATAGGTTTCTCAAAACACCCGTTCGGTTGCACCACCGTGCGCCGCCGTACACGGCCACCCGTGGTGTTTCACCACCACCATCTTGTTCCTCTCATCCTCATGAACCTCTCCAACAAATTTCATGGCCAACGGAGCTTCGTAGAGCTCACACTCTCCCGCACTCTCCAAGGCCAAAAATGGTTTCAAACGGTCGATCTGCCGCCGTTAGCCACCATCCGACCACCACCTCGCCACCACAGCTCCACCACATGTTCCTCTACCTTTCCCTAGCTTTCCATGAAGTTCTATGGCTTTTCGATACCTCGCGTCTCCTCCGCTCACCGTTCGGAGTTACTGTTCACGGCATGATGCCGCCGTGCTCCGTCACCTTTGACCACCACGAGGCTACCGTGAGTCTTCCAAGAGCACGCCTAGCCTTTCTCAAGCCCAAACTACCACTTTATGTGGTGGACAGACACCGTACCGCCACGTACGCTCCTCCGACTCATGTTCGTGACGAGCAGCGAGCGACGCACGGGTTATCCCGTCGATGGTATAACCTTCTATCTCTAATTATTTTACGTTTAAAATAGTTAGTTGGTTGGTTTGTGGATTGTGTAGTTGTATTTGTGGAGTTCGTTGCGTAGTTGTGAAGCGAAGTGTGGTTGTGAAGTGTTGAGTTTGATTGTGTATTTTGTGGACTGTGCTGTGAAGTATAGGCGTGAGATGGATGCCGTAGATGTGATACGGCGGGTTGTGTGAAGAGAATACGCGTGTAGCGTATTCTGTGTAATGCAGCGACGCGCCGCGCGACGTGCGCTGTAGTGATGTGTGTCGTAGAAGGAAGGGAGTACGCATGTAGTGTACTCCCGTAGCGATGCACCGTGAGACGTGTATCGCAGTGATGGGTTTTGCAGTGTGGATGGAAGAGAGTTCACGTGAGTGTACTCTGTATTAAGTCGTGAAACACCGGATGGCGTGTCACGAAGGGTTGGATGGCGTAACAGAGAAGTGTAGAGCGTATGGTGTAGTGTTGGGAAACTGTATGACAGTGTCCCGAAGCAGTGGTGTTATGGATTATAGTCCGGGGTGACTGGTGTCATCTTGTGGTTGACTATGGCTAAGAGTATATGGATTGAGAAAGGAATTGTTTGTTTGGTTATTATTGATAATTTTAATGAACTTGTTTTAGTGCAAAGGCTTTCTGAAGTCAAATTATCTCTTCTGGGTATAGTGAAACCTCAAGTTGCCGTGGTGTTGCAAGTGCTCATAATATGACAATTGAGTTCAGAAGTGAAAATCTTAAGGACTTGAGTGTTCCTCTTCCAGCTGTTGTGCAGTTCCTCGTGTTTCGCGCTCTATTCTCATAGAACGCGACGATCGAGGTAAGTTAGCCTCTAACTTACTATCAGTTTATTGTGTATGTGTGATGGGTAAGAGAACTACAATTTATGTATGTATGTTATCGTATATGCCATGTCATGCTATGTCATTACATGTTTATCTGCTACGTATGATTTAATCTCTCATGAATAATTATCTGTTACATAATCTTTTCTGTCATACAATGATGTATGTTATAAGTATGCCATGAAATGTTATGATTAAATCATATGGTGCCATTTACAAGTATACGCCATGTTAGAAAAGTATATGATATTAATTAATATCTCATGCATTAAGAAAGATAAGATATGTTATGTTACGTATAATGACGTGGGGCCACAACAACTGTGGAGTACGTATTATATTTTATGTTACTTATAATGCGTGGGGCCACAACAACTGTGGAGTACGTATTATATTTTATGTTACTTATAATGCGTGGGGCCACAACAACTGTGGAGTACGTATTATATTTATGTTACTTATAATGCGTGGGGCCACAACAACTGTGGAGTACGTATTATATTTTATGTTACTTATAATGCGTGGGGCCACAACAACTGTGGAGTACGTATTATATTTTATGTTACTTATAATGCGTGGGGCCACAACAACTGTGGAGTACGTATTATATTTATGTTACTTATAATGCGTGGGGCCACAACAACTGTGGAGTACGTATTATATTTTATGTTACATGAAGTATGGGGCCACAACAACTGTGGAGCATACACTACATGAGACACAGCAATTGTGACATGTAGAATACGTGGGGCCACAACAACTGTGGAGTACGTATTATATTTTATTTATGTGTATTCATGGGGCCACAACAACTGTGGAGCATGAAGTATGGGGCCACAACAACTGTGGAGCATACACTACATGAGACACAGCAATTGTGACATGTAGAATACGTGGGGCCACAACAACTGTGGAGTACGTATTATGTTTTATGTTACTTGAATACGTGGGGCCACAACAACTGTGGAGTACGTATTAACGCACGTTATTAATCAAGACAATTGAATAAGATTCCAAGTTTATGTTAAGTCAAGTTTTAGATCAAGTCCATGTTATGTTATACTCACGTACATGTTATGTTCAAGTTTATGTTATTTTCAAGTTCTTATTTATGTTATGCAGGTTTACGTTCATGCTATATTTCAAGTCCATGTTATGTTTCACGTTCATGTTATGTTGTTTGTTCATGTTATGTTTTAAGCTTAAGTTCATGCCATGTTAAGTCAAGTTCAGTTCACGCTTAAGTTCTGGTTAAGTCATGCTATATGTCAAGTTATACTATGTTTATGTATGACTATAATTATGCATTTATGCTTTTACTGCCATGCATGCATTTTTAACCTGTGATGTGAGTTTTATGTTAACTTACTGAGATTTGTAATCAAATCTCACTGTGGTAGTCCCAACTACCATTCCCCCGAATGGTAGATCTTGTTACAGGACCCAAAGGAGAATTGGAATCTGACCAACTGAATACGGTCGACTAGGCCACGGTGCGATGTTGATGATGGTATAGTATTTAACTTAGGTTAATACTTGTACTTTTGGAGTTGTATCTCAAGTATTCTTTTGATCACAACCATTTTGGACTAGTGTGGTGATCACGGCTATTTAGTATGCCTTTATGTATGAAATATGTTTCAAGTATTTGGGATATTTTAGTTTGGTGCATAGTATTGCTAAAGAAAAAAAATTATCCGCTGCGAATATTGCATAATGCTAGATGCATGTTAGGAACATTGCATCTTATATGTCATGAACGGGGGCAGGTAACCTTGTGTTGCATGTCTCGACGCTTCAAATGTCCGTTCAATCCCAAGCAGAATTTGGGGGCGTCACATATATTCTCCTTTTATAAGGTACATGTTATCATGTGCAACCATGTGATGGTATAGATTAGAATTATAGATTAGAATGGTGTAGGGTATGAGATGAAGTCTTTGCCTCATGAGGAACGTTAGCCCCCTCTACACCCGACTACATGGATGGGTTGAAAATGTTTCAAGGTGAGGATGACATGGGACCAAGCTGAGTCTAGCAGAGCAACATAGGAGGGCGCTATAGCCGCCAACTGAGCCCCCAACATCAAGATCATCTATGTCATTGACTCACCACAGACAATTGCTAGTAGAGGGTCACGTACCAAATGGCAACAACAAAGAGGTCAAGCAGCACTTCAGGCCAAGACATTTTAGCAATGTGGCATATGATTTGGATGATGATGCGTTCTACTACTAACCCCATCACGTCATGCCGATGGCTATCAGTGCACCACCACTGGCACCAACCAACGACGATATGTCCAGTGATGAATAGTAGGCTTGGTGGGCAGCATCTTCTCCTTAGTTTTGCTGAATGTTGGTACTTGCGTTGATTTCGATGACGAAATCTTTTTTTCTAAAAGGGGAGGATGTAACAACCTGCTAAAAATTCAATGATAGAATTTCTATAGGCTTTAAGAACCTAGTGAAAATCTCGTAATTTTTCACAAATCGACTAATCATGTAAGCTTTATTCTGTCGGCATAATCATTGTTACTACTCACTATGGTGCCAGAAGTGTCATAATGCAATATGGTCTACGCCATTAGACTCAATTGATTATTTTTTTACTTTAGGGTGCAATAATCTCATTTTCAGTTTTCAAATGCAACACTTGTTAGAAAATGTGTTTTGCTTTTTTCAAGGCACTTCTGGGTTGAATTTTGATAAATGAATTGCACAGTTAGGTTAGTGTGAATATTTAAGATTTTACAATATAAAGTTTATATTTCAATTTCCCAAAGTGAATAGTAATCTCAATAGTAGCACCAAGTGTATTATTTCAAAAAATCACAGTGTGGAATTTCCAAATTAGATTAGAGAAGTTTTATTTCGACACTTAGCCAGATCTTAGCCACACTTGGTGAATTGTATTTGTGATGCCCCCAACTCCCATGTACGGACACGTGGAAATCGAAACGTCGAGATGATGATAACACGGGTCACACATCCCATCGCCAAGTGCCAAATGTGTGTGTACATGCAATTTGTGTACAATAAAAACACGCAGCGGATAAGAAAGTCATATAACTAAGTACCAGAATTTTTTGTTTAATAACAAACAAGTTTAAAACAGGCGTAAATAAAATATTACAAGTTCGACAACATCTCAAATCCAAATACATACCAATAAAAACAACTACACATATAATACATAAAAAGCACTCCAAATCACTCGTCCGGCGGAGCCGCCTCCTCGGGCTCAGCCTCCTCCTCCTCTACATCTGCATCAAAATCTACGGTACCAAAAATGGTGCCGCAGGTAAGTAATATTCCAAACGCCACAAAATAAAAATATATTAAACTCTACAATATGCAAGAAACGATGCCCTATGCACATGTCCCAAAAATCCACATTTTTATCACGCACGCCAAAACCCCATTTGGCCCAAAATATATCCTTTAAACATATCCTCGCCATTATCCCAGATAATGGCCCACAAACCAATCTCGCCATTTTTCCAGAAAATGACCCAATAACCAATCCATCAGAGCACTGTAGGCGGGAACTCTACCACCATCCCTGCTCACCACCATCCCTACGCGTGCACCTAGGCGGGAATCGCAGGCGGGACTCTACCACCATCCCTACACCGCGTGCACCTAGGCGGGAATCCCAGGCGGGACTCTACCACCATCCCTACACGTGCCTCTGACTCAAGCCAATCAATCTAATCGTTCGCATATACCAAAAACATTTTTCACTTGAAAACCCAGTTCTCAATATTTAACACATGCATATGCGTGCACAATGCAATGCAAATAAAATTACACAAATTAACCAACACTTTCCAAACATCCAAAACAACCAAACAAACAACTCAGTCCTCAAATCCAACCGACCCCGACTCCTTGGACTCAATCCGGAATAACCAACCAGTCACAAATTGAAGTTTGGAAAATACTTACAGCGCTATATATTAATTTTCGAAGGATCGGCAAGCGGCAAACGGCGAAGGAAAAGCAACGTAATAGTGAAATTTCATTGTGGTCGTGGGTTGTAAAATACCCACTTTTGAACGGGGACAAACCAAGGCTCGGGATTGATAGGGAATGGCTTAGGGGTATTTATGAAGCTAGTGAAAGTGGAGTTTGGTCATGGGTGGTTGCGAAAACGGCAGTGGAATGGCTTAGACACCCAAATCGGAAACTAGTTCGTCGGAGCTGCTTCGGCGACTTATCGAGGCCGGAAATGGGTGGGTTAGGACGGCAAGGAGTCGGTAATAAAGTGGTGAAGAGGTGGTGGCCGGAGGTGGAGCGACGGCGGCAAATCGGAGCTAAAGCCGCTCGGCTTGAAGATGGTTTTTCGGCTAAACGGCGGCACGGATGGAGATGAAACTTAGTGGGGTGGTTCACCGGAGGGAGGGGAAGAGATGGGTGGTGGTGGTGAGGCTCACGTCGCCGGCGAGCGGCGATACTGGGCTGCTGGATGAAAACGCGAAATGGGTAGGAGAGAGAGAAAGAAAATGCACGGGGAAGAAAGGGAAAGCACGGGGGAGAAGGGAAAAAAGAAAGAAAAAAGAAAGAAAAGAGAAGAAAGAGAAAGGGAAAAGAGAAAAGAAAAGATGGAGGAAAATAAATGAGGTCCAATTCTCACCTCTGGAGTCCAACAACTGATCCAACGAAAATAACTTTAAAAGCAATAAAACCAAGAAAATATTTTAAACACAACGTAAAGCTAAAATATAATAAATAACTAATAAAAACTAACTATTTAATTCTAAATCCAAAGACAAGCTAAAATAAATTAAACAACAATTTAAACTCAACAGCAATTAAAATCCAATTAAAATCCGATAATTTAAAATAAAAGAACTATTATATTAATTAAATTAAAATATTCCTTAAGTGAAAATAGACGTAAAAAGGGGGTATCACAGTATTGGACACTTGGCACCAAGAGGAGCCATGAGAGGATTGTGAAGGAATCAATGTGTGAGATCGTGCCACCTAAGCAGAACCCTATTTCATCCAACCATCCAAATTGTACCAAACCCAATAGGGTTTCAACCCTAATGAGACCCGAAATGGTGGAATCCAACTAAAACTCCAAAAGTTTGGTTGAAATTGAAACCTAAACTATTCCCCAAACCCAAAAGTTGGACTCCAAACCCTATTTGATCTGATTTTTAGCATTATGTTAATCAATTAATTAAATGATTCTCACGTGCTATTAATTCCTCAAATTCATGTTATGATATCATTACCCAACATTTTAAACCTTGAAAATTTGATTGGGCCAAGAAAAATTAGATTTGGATATGATAGCACCTAAAACCCTAACCAAACCCTCTTTAAACCCTAAATGAAGCCCACTTGTTTAAGGCCCATGAATTTTGGCTACCTTGGCAAAGCTTCTTGAGGAAGTTTCTCCCCACTAATGGTAGACCAACCTCTAACCTTGGCAGTCCAAAATAGTCCCTTGATGTGAGAGAAAAATCCACCTCACCACTTCCTTTCTACATGGCAGCAGCAGCAGTCACTCCCCCTCACTATTTTCACTATTTTATGACATAATCATCATCCATCAAAGTGTCACTCAAATCCATACTTCACATTTCAAAATTCTAATTGGTGTGCAAGGCACTCTTTCACTCACTTCACCACGTTTCATTCTCATTCTTGGAGAGAACACCTAGAAGCTCTCTCGGGCAGTTTTCTGGGCATTTTTGCATTCATTTTAAGACTTTCAAGTATTTTTCTCATAATGATTCCTTCATGTACATTGTTTGTCTTGAATTCTTCTTTCCATGGGTATCTCTTTTGTTTCATTTCATGGTCATTTGATCGGTCAAAAGTTGTCTTAACTATAGAAAGCTCAATCCAGGAGATATTTTATATAGTCTATTGTATTTTTAGAGTTTTTAACCAAGCTAATGGACAAATCTTGATCCGAAAGTTTTATGGAGTGTTGCCAACATGTTTATATGAATGTTTGTCAGAGATTGTTTGCTTGATTTAAAGCTTTTGATGTAAGATTTTCTTAGATCTAAAAGGTTAGAAACTGGAAGAGCAAAACAATCTTTGTTTTAAGAAAGTTTGGATCTTTTGTGGTCTATTCTTACGCAGATGGCCTTGATAAACTTATTTGATGATACTAAACCTCTTAATTGCAATTATATAAATTTCTATGCAAGAGAATACTCGGTTAGGTCAAAAGTTTGAATAAGTGTGCAAGCACTACGCAGTATTTTTGAATAAGTGTAACACCCCGCTTTAAAAAGTGTAATACTTTAGGACTTGAGTTTAGCACCTAAGATCCCAACTAGTTTAATATGTGATTAATATTTTTTGCTTTGAGTTGGCATGAGATTCATGCATTGGGTTTGGTTAGAATTATTGGGAGAATTTAGTGCTTTAATATTTTTTAGTAATTACCAACAGACCAATAGTGGTATGACACATGGCATATTGATGGATTAGACTAAAAGGCTTAGGGCAAGTTTATGGAATAAGATGAGATGAGTTGAGTATTTTTTGGGTTTTGGGAAAGGAAAAAGAAAAAGTTGAGGAAAAAATATTATAAAATTAAAATATTGTAAGAATATAGTTTTATAATATTATTTTTGTTTGGGGATTTGTAAAAGTTGGAATTGTTTTTATTTTTTATTTGAAATTTTGAAAAAGTTGTAATGATTAGTTTGAAAGAGTTGGAATGATTAATTTAAAAATTTTGTATTTGAATTATGTATGGGAATAAGATGATATGAGATTGTGATAACCCGCTCATTATTTCTTTTTTAATTACGAGCTTTGATCTACGTGTCATACCTCGATGGTGTGTTTTAAAATATATCAAGCGGATTTTAAATCAAGTTCGGTATTTTAAAGCTTATGAGTATTTTAAATATTCTGGAAATATTTACATGTGATATTTCTAGTGTTATTTGACTAAACTTGTTTTTAAATAACACAATTATAATATTTTGATGAGCTCTAAAAATATTATAATTGTGGAAAATTATTTAAATAAAGTATTATAGTAATTTAAAAATATTATGAGATTTAAATTACGTTGAAAACTCTAAATTAATTTAAATGATTTTATCATCCTCGAGTAATTAACGAGACTTCATCATTTTAATTAATGATGAAGGAATATTATTTTATAAACTTTAGTTTATAAAATAATATTCAATCTTAATTCATCAATTTTTTATTTAAAAATAAAACACTACTCGTTTTCAAATCAATATTTAAACTCACCAATAGATCGTTTTGTAAATCTTGAAACAAATGGCCTGGATTAAATACCCAAGCCCCTATCTTTTTTTCCGCACTTTTTCCTTCTCTCTCTCTCTCTCTCTCTCTCTCTCTCTCTCTCTCTCCACCACCGGCAGCCTCCTTCCCTGTCAGCAAGTCTCTCCTCTCACCGGTGAACAACACGGCAGCTTCCTCCTCCTCCCACAACATTACCTCTAAAATGGGTTTCACACCCATTTCTCCACCGTAGCACCACCATACACGGCCAGCTTGGCCTCCGACCACCACCAACGGAATCCTCACTCCATGGGCTTCATTTCCATTGTCTCCTTTCCCCTACCTCTCTCTCTCTCTCTCTAATGGTCACATGTGCACACACATACGGTTTCACCGCCGTGCACTACTACCCAAGCCACCTTTCCACCATCATGATCCTCTCACCACCACGACCTCCCCCAGCCATTTTCATGCCCAACCGAGTTGCCCACAACCCTCACTCTCCCCCACTCTCTCACATCACATCCTCCACCTCACGACCCGATCTACTGTCGTCAGCCACCGTCCAGTCACCACCTTGCCACCACATGATGGGCCCCAAGGCGGACCAAGTCTTAAGGATGAATTACAAGATTAAGAGCCACGAAAATCAAGGGAGCAATGCAAAAATTGGTGCAGATGAAGCTAGCAAGAGCCCAACACTCATGATGGGCTTGAAAGAATGAGAACCAGCTTTGATCCACCTGATCCAAGCTGTGGAAGACTTCACTTAGAGATAGGACCTTTAGATATTAAGGCTTTCAATTTGTTTAAAATGATTTTTATTATTAGTTTAGAATAAGTGGGCTTGAGGATGCTTAGCCCACATGTCTTATTTCTTATGAACTAGGGTTTTTGGGAAGACCTTGTATTTTGGCCAAGGGCTTTTTTGGAAAGATACTATTTTATTTGAACTAGGGTTTAGAAGTATTGTATCACAACACTGTTCATGCTACAGTACCGCGCGACTACTGTTCACCGAAGGGCATTTTTTAGAGTAGGGTCTCAAATTTTAGTCTAGGGTTTTATCATGTTTTGGGGAGGGTATTTAAAGGATGTAACCAGCCACTCCAAGGCTTAGACTTTTATTCTTAATTTTAATTGTGAGTGAGTTTTCTCCTCTTGTTCTTGATTGAACTCTTGAACTTATCAAAGGTAAATCACAACCTTTGTGGCGTTCCTCCTTGTAATTTGGGTTCTTGAGACGGGATTTCAACGGGTCTAGATTTTAATATAATCTAGGTTCTTGAAACGAGTTCCCAACGGGTCTAAATTCTCCATCCATAGACTTGTGTTTGGCTTTCCTGGGTTGTTTTTTCAATATTGTTGTTGGGTCTCAAAACTAGTCGATTGGGGTTCACATCACCACAGCTCTACCACACCTCCCTCAAGCTCTTCTATGCCTAGCCATGACGTCCAACCCCTCACACACAGGCATGACAAAGTAGTGCAGCGGAAGCATGACAAGCGTCGTGACGTGACTCGGGGTTAGTCTCGAGCTTCGTGACATGACAGAGGTACATTTGTGGACGCAATCCTCTTGTTAAGTGTCAGGATGAACTTGTACAGGGCTAGGAAGTAGGAAGAGTCCTATCGACCTAGTCAGAGTAAGTTGGTATCGGAGTATGGAGCTTGTTTATACAAGCGGGCGTTCGTTGAATTATAAATTGGTCTTTGCTGATTAAAGGGATAATAAGATACATGTGCCTCTAGCGAGACACGTGTGTAATGGATAATCTATCTTAAGCATGGTTGCGCAATGTTTAAGCCTCAGAGTTGGCTTAAAGTCATGTGGCATGCAAGGATGGGAATGAGAATTGAGTATGGGCTAGGATACATGAAGGTAGTAATGGGTAAGTTGTCTAGGATTGGGATGCACGACTTAGTCAGTCTGAGTCATGCGTCGACATGTGGTTGATAGATGACTCACTCAAAAATGAGTAGCACTAAGGCTATCCCAAGTGCAGGAGGATGTCGTGTAATAATTAGGAATAAATTCCTAGATCGTCTCCTCAGGGAAAGTTACTTTAAACTCAAACTCGTTGAAAAATGTGAAAATCTTCACAAAGAGAAAATAAAAATGATGGTATGTGCAATGGATGGAAAAAGGGTACTAGTCATGGACTAGATTCATATTTTTAGATTTTGATTGTCGGATTGAAATATAAAGGACTAATAGATTAAACTTGGAAATTAATAAAACTAAATTAAGAATTAAACTAGATTAGAAAGTAATTGACAAAACATGCACTGAAAATTGAAAAGCCCCAAAATCAATGTTCTAGGGTTCATCATTGTATTCAAATCACAAATTCTCAAATTAAACCATAGCAATTGTAATCACTATTAAAATGAAAGCTTAACGAAACGAGAAAAATAAATAACATGAACTAAATGAATAACAAATAAATTACTCAAACGTTCTAAATCAAAAATCTCCAAAATAATCCAGAAACTTAAAACTGAAATGAAATAGCAAGTAGGGAATTAAAAAGATCAAGCCAATTGAATGGAGATGAAGATTCGAAGCGGTGGAGGAGGCTGAGCTGCAGTAGCAATTGGACCCCTCAAGGAGTTCTTCAATCTGCTGCAGTGTGAGTGAATGATCCAATGGAAATTGTGTAGCTGCATGAATGATTGCTTGTATGAATCCTCTTCTCCGAATCTGAATGAAAATCAATGGAAAAAATGAATTCTAAATGTTTCTCTACTCAAAACCAGAGTTTTCCAGGCAAGAGTCGGCCATAAGATGTGAAAAAACATATATATACTCTGACAGCAGAATAAACCCTAATCTGTAAAATACGATATTCGCTCGAGTGGAGTGTTGAGTGAACATCGAGCATTTGACTCTGCCTGACTTCGCTCGAGCGGAGTGTCGAGCGAACATTGAGCGTTCAACTCTGTCTGACTTCGCTCGAGCGATCTCCTTTCCCGCACACCCGCTCGAGCTCACTATCGAGCGGCAGTCGAGCATTTGAATCTGCCTGAATTCGCTCGAGCGACGGCTTACCAGAATCCACAGTAATCAATAGTTGGTAAAATTTAAGCAGAATTTCATGCTTTTAATCAATTAAAATCACAACTTTGATTTATTAATTTTTCCATATAAAACCAATGATAAAGTAATGAAAGAATTAATATATATTGGTTCTAAAAGCATTAAAAATGCAATAACTCAGCTCAATCATACCCCCCAACTAGCATTTTGCTAATCCTTGAGCAAAATAGTGAAAATAAATTGAGATGAATATTGGATAAAGATCGAAATTCAAACAAAAACAATCAAACACAATTCTGAATTCTCACAAAAGTGACACGTTACTACTCAATCCCCAAGGGTTATACCCACCAAGACTATCTCAACAATCTTTCACATAGAATTAAGGCAAATGTCTTAGAACTCAAATGTGTGTGTGGAACTAAACTGGTTGTGTGTTTCTCATTACTAGCCATGATTTGTCATAGGATTTTTCAACCTTAAGATTAATCATTGCTGATTCTAACTACCTCAAAGCCCAAGGGACTAGCAGTTTTCACGCCAGCTCTGTTTTTAAAGGTTGGACACTCAACCCCCAAAGTCTTGGGTAATTGGTTCTAGCCCTTTTACTTAGGAAAGTTCACTAAGTCGCCTTTATTCTTTTTTTTTTCTTTTTTTTTTCAAATCCTTTTTCTTTTCCTTTCTTTTATTTTTTTTTCTTTTTGGCATGGCTCGGTAGTCCTGCAGTTTACTTCTCCAGTGTTAAATCAATGAATGGTAAATAAGGAACACTACAAGCGTAAGCATATGCAAAATGTCCTTCAAACTTTGCCTTTCATTCTACAAAAATCTTATCAAGTTTCATCTCAATAGGTATAACATCCCGGTGTTTCAAGCCACACATCAACAAAATATGATGCATCAAAAATCATGCTCTATGTTTAAGCTTGAAAATAAATCTTCACAAATGATCCTGCTCAACTACTCCACCAAGATGCTCAATCATAAATGTATCAATGGACATCATGTTTTTTTTTTGCATTTTTTTTTAATTTTTTTAATAAAACTATGCACACATGCTACCCCCCAACTGTGAGAGACATAGTCCTCAATGAATCGAACGAAAGAAAACAAAGTGCACAGAACTAAGCAAGCAAAACAAACAATCAACATGAAATATAAAATCAATGCAAAAGAACAAATAAAAAAAAAATTGCAAGTAAAGAAAACTGTAAAGAATGAAAAGCAAATCAAAACACTTCCTTGGGGTCTTGCACAAGCAAGATCTCTTCATGTGGATCAAAGACCTTCAGAAATGACTTTAGACGTTGTCCGTTGACAGTGAAGCTATTATCATTCTTCGGATTGACAATGTCTACTGCTCCATGAGGATGAACGGTCTTTACAATGTACGGCCCACTCCATCGGGATTTCAACTTACCAGGAAAAATTTGCAAGCGAGAGTTGTAAAGGAGAACTTCCTGGCCAAGTGTGAAATGCTTTGGATGAATTTTATGATCATGTAGAATTTTCATGCGTTCCTTTGCCAGCTAAGCATTGTCATAAGCATTCCGACGAGATTCATCCAATTCATTGATCTGCAATTTTCTCAACCCTAAAACTTCATCAAGTGACATGTTAACATGTTTTATGGCCCAAAGAGCTCGATGCTGAATATCAACAGGTAAATGACAAGCTTTACCATAAACTAATTGATAAGGAGACATCCCTAGATTTGTTTTAAAAGCTGTCCTATAAGCCCACAAAGTATCAAGAAGTTTAACCGACCAATCTTTCCTATTAGGCTTGATGGTTTTCTCTAAAATAATTTTTATCTCTCTGTTTGCCAATTCAACTTGCCCATTTGTTTGAGGGTTATAAGGGGTAGAAACTCTGTGTGTGATGCCATATTTCTTCACAAGTGTAGAAAATGGTTTGTTGCAAAAATGAGAACCCCCATCACTTATAATAACTTTTGGCATGTCAAAACGAGCAAACAAAGATTGCAAAAATTTTAGGACAACACGATGGTCATTAGTTTTGCAAGCAATGGCCTCCACCCATTTTGAAACATAATCCGCAGCTAATAGAATATATGTGTTTCCAAAAGAAACCGGAAAAGGTCCCATGAAGTCTATTCCTCAACAATCAAAAATTTCTAAAGTAAGAATAGGGGAAAGAGGCATCATGTCTCTCTTGCTAATGGATCCCAATTTTTGACAAGGCTCACAAGCCTTGCAAAAATTATAAGCATCTTTAAACATGGAAGGCCAGTAAAAACTGCTTTGCAAAATTTTTGAGACTGTTTTCTTTGCTGAAAAATGACCACCACATGCACCCATATGACAAAATCTCAACACCGAAGAAAACTCATCATCAGAAATGCATCTTCGAATCAATTGGTTCGAACAATAATTGAAAAGATATGGATCATCAAAGTAAAAGTTTCGTACCTCGGAGAGAAACCGACGCTTATCTTGGGTGGACCATTCAGAAGGCATTCGCTCAGTCACCAGATAATTGACTATGTCAGCATACCAGGGAGCTCTACTAACCACAAACAGCTGCTCATCCGGGAAACTATCATCAAGAGGAAGGCTGACATGTGGAGAAGGAGATGATGGCAATCTAGATAAGGTGGTTAGCTACCACGTTTTCAACTCCTTTCTTGTCTTTAATGTTGATGTTGAACTCTTGAAATAATAGAATCCAGCGAATCAAGCATGGTTTTGCATCTTTCTTAGCCAACAAATACTTAAGAGCAGAATGGTAAGTGAAAATAGTAACAGGAGAACCAAGAATATAATTCTGAAATTTATCAAGTGCAAAAACCACTGCAAGCAATTCTTTTTCAGTAGTGGTATAATTTTTTTGAGCATCATTCAAGGTTCTACTAGCATAATAAATCACAAATGGCCTATTATCCACCCGCTGCCCCAAAATAGCTCCTAAGGCATAATCACTAGCATCTGTCATGATTTCGAAGGGAATGTCCCACTGCGGGGGTTGCACAATAGGGGTAGTGGTAAGTGATTTTTTAAGAGTATCAAAAGCTTTTTGGCACTCATCAGTCCAAACAAATTCAATATCATTTTGTAAAAGAGTGCACAAAGGTTTTGCAATAGAACTAAACCCTTGAATAAACCGCCTATAAAAACCAGCATGACCAAGAAAAGAACGAATATCCCTAACCGTCCTAGGGATAGAAAGTTTAGATATTAATTCAATCTTTGCCTTGTCAACCTTTATACCCTCAGAAGAAACAATATGTCCCAATACAATGTCCTGAGTAACCATAAATTGGCATTTCTCCCAATTAAGTAAAAGATTTTTTTTCTCACATCTCTGGAGAATACGTGCCAAATTATGCAAACAACTCTCAAAGGATTTTCCAAAAATAGAGAAATCATCCATGAATATTTCACAAATATCATCAATCATGTCAGAAAAAATACTCATCATGCATCTCTGAAAAGTGGCTGGAGCATTACACAAACCAAAAGGCATTCTAGTAAAAGCAAAAGTGCCAAAAGGACAGGTGAAAGTGGTTTCTCCTGATCCTCAGGCGCTACAGCAATTTGATAATAACCAGAATAGCCATCCAAGAAACAATAATTTGCATTACCAGCTACTCTTTCTAAAATTTGATCCAAGAATCATAAAGGAAAATGATCCTTTCTACTGGCTGAATTAAGTTTTCTATAATCAATGCACATTCTCTAGCCAGAAACCATTCTAGTTGGAATCAACTCATTTTTATCATTTTTAACAACAATGAAACCAGATTTTTTTGGTACCACTTGAGTTGGACTTACCCACTTACTGTCTGAGATAGGGTAAATGATACCCACTGCGAGTAGCTTAAGCACTCCCTTTTTCACAACTTCCTTCATGGTAGGATTGAGCCTATGTTGAGCATCACGAACCGGTCTAGCATCATCTTCAAGATGGATTTTGTGGGTACATAAGCAGCATCAATGCCTTTGATATCGACTATTGTCCAACCAATTGCGCCTCGATGCTTTCTTAATACTTCAATCAACTGGGCTTCAATCAACTGGGCTTCATCCAAGAAACAATAATATGCATTACTAGCTACTCTTTCTAAAATTTGATCCAAGAATCGTAAAGGAAAATGATCCTTTCTACTGGCTGAATTAAGTTTTCTATAATCAATGCACATTCTCTAGCCAGAAACCATTCTAGTTGGAATCAACTCATTTTTATCATTTTTTATGACAGTCAAACCAGATTTTTTTGGTACCACTTAAGTTGGACTTACTCACTTACTGTCTGAGATGGGATAAATTATACCCACTGCGAGCAACTTAAGCACTCCCTTTTTCACAACTTCCTTCATGGTAGGATTGAGCCTATGTTGAGCATCACGAACCGGTCTAGCATCATCTTCAAGATGGATTCTGTGGGTACATACAGCAGCATCAACGCCTTTGATATCGACTATTGTCCAACCAATTGTGCCTCAATGCTTTTTTAATACTTCAATCAACTGGGCTTCATCCATCTGATTTAGCTTTGAGGAAATCACCACAGGAAAAGTGCCTTTTTCAGGACCAAGAAACACATACTTTAAATCTTAAGGAAGTGGTTTCAGTTCCAACTGGGGAACTTCTTCCTCTGAAGATTTAAGCATGTCTGGTGGTGGTAAAGCTTCAAACTGGGGTTTCCATCTTGCTCCCGCAAATTGTACTTCAAGTGGTAAAGAAGAATCTGCAAAACAATCAAAAATATCAAAGTCATCTTCATTGATATGATCAATTTTCTCATCAAGTAAAAATTCAGGTGTCTGAAAAATATAATCATCATCAAAGAAGGGAGAAGTTGAGCAAACAAACTCTGTTGGTGTCAAACTCTCCACAGCATTCAAATCACTTGTGTCATCAAAATGTGCTGGCATCTTGCAAGCATTGAAAACGTTCAACTTAAGTGCCATGTTCCCAAAGGTAAGCTTCAAAACTCCACTTCTGCAATTGATCAAAGTATTTGATGTAGTTAGGAATGGTCTTCCTAGGATGACAAGAGTTTGGTAAATAGTGGAGACTGGCTGCTGCATATCAAGAACCACAAAATCCACTGGGTTGTAGAATTTGTCCACATGGACCAACACGTCCTCTACAATACCCCTCAGTACCTTAACTGATCTGTCAGCCAATCCCAACTGCTCATACACTAAGAATGGTAGCAAGTTCAAACTACTCCCCAAATCAAGTAAAGCTCTCCTAATGCGTGATTCACCGATCATAATAGAGATGTTGGGAGAGCCGGGATCTCCAAACTTCTAAGGAGTCTCGCTCAATATCAAAGCACTAACTTGCTCCATTAGGAAAGCTTTCTTCTTCACACTCAGCTTTCTCTTCACTGTGCACAAGTCCTTCAAAAACTTTGCATATAAAGGCACTTGTTGTATAGCATCCAAGAGTGGAATATTGATCTTCACTTGCTTGAAAATCTCTTGAATCTCATTGAGATATTTGTTCTTTTGTCCAGCTGCCAATCTCTGAGGATAGGGAACCACAGGTTGGTATCCCTTACTAGTTTCAGCATCTGCACTCACAGGCTTCTTCAGCTCTGGTCTCACTACCTCTGGTTCTTTCTCAACTTCATCAGTTTCTGTTACATCTTCAGGTGTAGGACCAACTACCTGTGTGTCTATAGGCATCTCTGGTTGGGGAACTTTCTTCCCACTTCTCAAAGTAAGAACTGCCTCTGCTGTCTCAATAACATCCCCTGAGACATTATGCACTTGTTGTTGTTGTTGCCTGTATACCTGAGGATTAGGCTTAGGCTGTGCTGAAAATTTCCCTTTCTCTAGGGTGCTCAAGGTCGTGCTCATCTTATTAATAGTGCCTCTCAACTCATTTATGGCCTGAGTGTTCTGATTATTTGTGGTGGCCTGAATCTGCATGAATTGCTGAAGTGTATTGGCCATCTGTGCCATACTGTCATCTAGAGTCTTCTTTGCAGATGATGAAGGTTAAGAACTCTGTGCAGCTACATGAGGTTGAAATCCAGGAGGAGCTACAAAAGGATAGCTCTGAGTACTCTAATATGGCAGATACTGGTGCTGAGGAGCACCCTGATGAAATGGCTGCTGCTGAGGTGGTGGGGACCGACCAGGCTGATCATTTCTCCATAAGAAATTTGGGTGATTCCTCCACCCCAGATTATATGTGTTGGAGAAAGGCTGATTCTATGCTCTATTAACCCAGTTAACTGATTGCATCTGCTCAGACCCACTTTCTTGAAATACTGGCATAATCGGGCAGTCTTGGGTCTTATGGTTCGAATTAGCACATATAGAACATGCCTCTACTACTTTCACAGCCTTCACTTTTTCCATTTCCAGACCTCCAGTCTTTTAGTCAATGCAGCTATTCGAGCTTGAACATCAGTGTCTTCCTTAAGCTCATATCTACCCCCTCCAGAAATAGCCCTCAGTGGCTGTGCTGCTAATGGAACTCGATCAGTACAAGTGTTCCACTGTTCTGCACTCTCAGCAAGGTAGTCAAAAAATGATAGTGCTTCATTAGGTTCCTTGCTGAAGAACTCCCCATTGCACATTGTTTGAACAAACTGCTTGCATTCTGGAGTGAGACCAGTGTAAAAATAACTCACCAACCTCCAAGATTCAACACCATGATGTGGACATATATTCACCAAATCTTTAAATTTTTCCCAACTGGCTTGAAAGTTCTCATCAGGTCTTTGATTGAACTGGCTGATTTGCTCTTGCAAAAATTGAGTTCTCTGAAAAGGAAAATTTTTTGTAAGAATTTACGCTGCATATCAGACCAACTAGAAATAGAATTAGGCCTCAAAGAATTAAATCAAATCTTCGCTTTATCCTTTACAGAGAAAGGAAATAAACGAAGTCCAATGAATTCATCAATAACAGCCCTAGTAATAAAAGTAGTGCAAGCCAACTCAAAAATCTGTCAAGTGCTGGTAAGGACTCTCAGAATCCATCCCGTGGAACTAAGGTATCACTGACATCATGCCATGCTTAATAGAGAAATTAGGTGCATTTTCGAGTAAAACTATGCACGAAGGTGTAGTGGTGCGAGTGGGTTGCAAATAGTCCTTAAGAGTGCGTGGTGCAGGTGCAACCATGTTTTCTAGTTCAATTTCAATTTCCTCACCTGACTCACTCATAGAAAAGATAGAAGAGCTATCTATCTCCAAACTGTGTATACTACTCTCAACACTCGATGTGACTCTAAGCAACCTATTTGAACTGTCTCTCACCCATGACATGAAACATCAGTTTAAAGAGCATAAAAAAAATAACGAGTTTAAATTTAAGTTAAATTACTCTCCCTGGCAACGGCGCCATAAACTTGACTCACTCAAAAATGAGTAGCACTAAGGCTATCCCAAGTGCAGGAGGATGTCGTGTAATAATTAGGAATAAATTCCTAGATCATCTCCTCAAGGAAAGTTACTTAAAAATCAAACTCGTTGAAAAATGTGAAAATCTTCACAAAGAGAAAATAAAAATGATGGTATGTGCAATGGACGGAAAAATGGTACTAGTCATGGACTAGATTCATATTTTTAGATTTTGATTGTCAGATTGAAATGTAAAGGACTAATAGATTAAACTCATAAATTAATAAAACTAAATTAAGAATTAAACTAGATTAGAAAGTAATTGACAAAATATGTACTGAAAATTGAAAAGCCCCAAAATCAATGTTCTAGGGTTCATCATTGTATTTAAATCACAAATTCTCAAATTACACTATAGCAATTGTAATCACTAGTAAAATGAAAGCTTAACGAAACGAGAAAAATAAATAACATGAATTAAATGAATAACAAATAAATTACTCAAACGTCTAAATCAAAAATCTCCAAAAATAATCCAGATACTTAAAACTGAAATGAAATAGCAAGTAGGGAATTAAAAAGATCAAGCCAATTGAATATAGATGAAGATTCGAAGTGGTGGAGGAGGCTGAACTGCAATAGCAATTGGACCCCTCAAGAAGTTCTTCAATCTGCTGCAGTGTGAGTGAATGATCTAGTGGAAACTATGTAGCTGCATGAATGATCGCTTGTATGAATCCTCTTCTCCAAATCTGAATGAAAAGCAATGGAAAAAATGAATTCTAAATGTTTCTCTACTAAAAACCAGAGTTTTCCAGCCAAGAGTCAGCCATAAGATGTGAAAAAACATATATATACTTTGACGGCGGATTAAACCCTAATCTGTAAAATACAATATTCGCTTGAGCGGAGTGTCAAGTGAACCTCGAGCGTTGGACTTTGCCTGACTTCGCTCGAGCGGAGTGTCAAGCGAACATCGAGCGTTCAACTCTGCCTGATTTCGCTCGAGCTGAGGCATTTGGCTCCGCTCGAGCGATCTCTTTTCCCGCACACCCGCTCGAGCTCACTGTCGAGTGGCAGTCGAGTGTTTGAATCTGCCTGAATTCACTCGAGCGGCCAAAAGCCGCCGCTCAAGCGATATGGACCAGAATCCACAGTAATCAATAGTTGGTAAAATTTAAGCAGAAATTCATGCTTTTAATCAATTAAAATCACAATTTTGATTTATTCATTTTTCCATATAAAACCAATGATAAAGTAATGAAAGAATTAAGATATATTGGTTCTAAAAGCATTAAAAATGCAATAACTCAGCTCAATCAATAGAAGAATAAGACGAAGGTCTTAGTGTCTTAACCTTAAGGTGAATCACGGAGGTTCACTTTAAGGAATAAGACTCCGAAAGTTTTAATATAGTAAATAACACGTAAGAGCCCAGGGATGGATGGAGAGTGTTCCAAGTGAGGCATAGTTTTATTTCTAGTAGCTTATGCATTAGATAGAGAATGACATAAGGTTATATGTATATATGTTGGTTGTCATCTGACATGCACACGATTGGACTGTATGGAATGAGTATGGCACGAAATCTAGGTAAGTATTGCGTTCATACTCTTTTACAGTTTTCTTAAATAAATGAAAAGGAAAATGAAATGCTTTTTCTTTAAATTGCTTTACGAACTGACGCTTTTCTCTATGAAACACGTTTTACAAAAAGGAAAGCTAAACATAAGTTTTCAAGTATAAGTAAATAACGACCCTCCTTGGCAGCCCCTTTTCACGCACCCAAATTATGTAAGTGTATGCATGTGGATGGATACTATATGTGGTATGTATTGTATGTACTTTCACAAAAGGAAACGAACTGAAGCTCAAAAAAATGCATGAACTGACGTTTTTAAATGATGCCATGAAAGAAAACTTTTTTTTAAAATGTCCAATGCTTTCAAAATGACTTTTATGAATGAAAGGACTGTAAGAACTGTAAAAACTAAATGAAAGAACTGTAAGGACTATAAAGAACTGTAAAGGACTGAACGGACTGTAAATGAATGAAACGACTGAAAAGGAATGAACGGACTGAATGCATGATGTATGAAGATATGTAACAGCCATATGAACGGAAATGGAAAGGTACCAAAGGACTAAACTGGGCAAATTGCAATGCTGGGTTAGTAGTACTGGTAGTGCACCCAGTGCTGCACCTTGACAGAATGGATTCCCAACCCGTAGCCACAAGTAGAATCAGATCCAAAAGACCGTTAACCCCAGCACACGGGGTGCAATAGTGTACAACGGCCAATGAAAGCAATAAACAAGAATGAATGTATACATGTTAAGAAAGAATGCATGTATGTATGAAAAGAAGTATGCATGAATGTATGTAATAAGAAAAGATATATGCATGAACAGACTCTTTAAGAAATGAAAGCAACGAGGCCTGGGGAACTATTTTAAGAAAGAAAATGTTTTTAAAGAAAAACCCCACCTGCAACATTTTTAAAATGAGCTACATGTCTATGCATGATAAGTATATGATATGTATGGAGTGATGAATGCATAACTAAAAACCTATGTTCATATATTTTAACTGTATGAAGCAATGCTTACGAGTGATTAACTCATTTTAGTTTTTATGTGTGCTCTCCCAGAGACAAGATGAGCATGACGTGTCAGGACAGGCACAACCCAAGGGGAAGAACATGAAAGCCTAGGCACGTTATTTTGTACGAAAGACTTTAATTAAGAAATATATTGTTTTCTGCTGTAACCTTTTTAATTAAAAAAACAAGTTTTACTTATAAATGTGGAGTCTTTTGTATCCTGTCACGAAAGGAAAGAAAATTTCAAAAGGAAATGTAATTCCTGTCTATTTTTCTAAAAATCATTTTCTAAAGAACCCACCACAAGGGCGGGTGTTACAGAGATAAAATGAGATTAGATGTGAATTTTGTATCTCATCCCATGCCCCAAACCTGCCCTTAGTGTGGATGGATTAGAAGTAGCCCAAGCATGTTTTTTTAAGGCCCTAATTTATGAAGAATGGGATGGGCTAAGAATAGGTACCATAAGCCCTAGACCCATTTGGGAATTATAAGGTTCTAGGCCTTTCTTGAAGAACCTTAGAAATTAGGCCCAATGTTAAATTCCTTAGCTACTTTAATATGTGATGGGCATGATTGGGGCTAACTTAATGAGGGTAAAGGCCATTGGCCCAACCTAAGAAAGACCTAGGATTGGGACCCAACTTAGTAGACCTTTGAGTCCATGGGTAAACTCCACAAATCTGGAAATAAGGTCCATATAAGACCCACACCAAAGTCCGCATCCAAGACCTACACAAACGGCCCAACAAGACCAATCCATGAGGTCCAAAAGCCTTATCTTTTATTTCATCCTTCCACATGACGCCCACACATACCATACTATTGGTTTCCCTCAAGCCCAAGATGAACCACAAGCCTTAGGGCTCCTATCCAACCATGGTTAAGCTTCAAACTTGAGTTAAGAAGTACTATTCATCCCACACATGAATAGTACCCTCAAAACCATGATTTTCGCATAGTTTTCTTTAAATTATGTTTGCCACATTTATGATCTGAAAGTTTTGGTTTTTAGTGTTCATCTGCATTGTTTAGGATCGACCCAACACATGTCAATTGGGTCCAAGCCATGTCAATGCCCTAATAACCACCAATTGGCACCTAGGTGCACCACCATGTGCACTTCATCAAACCAGCCCCTAGCTCACGCCATCACCACCAAATTTTCAAGGGAAATTTCACTATTCACACCTCACCACATCACTCAAGGTTTAGAATTGGCAATGGGTGAAATGGCTCCAAGAAACCAAACCAAAATCCAACTATTCCCTTAAGAGGTGTAGTTGAGACCTAACTGAACAACCTTGGTGACTTCATGAATTTTCTGCTCTTCCTCTTGCCCCCACCACATGCCACCAACCCCTTCTGTCCAATCCCTATGAGGCCCATCAAGCACTCAAGAGCTTGTTGACCAACATTTCCCCAAAGAAATTCCAAAACTGATTGACATTGGCACAAGGTGCCACTCGGCAGCCACCTTCATTTCACTCCCTTCCATGATATGCTCCAAAATGATCACTAGGCAACCAATCCCTCCACATTCTACCACCTAAAAAAGCCATCAAAAAGAGTCATCATACCTACAAAACAAAGCCATGGAGATAGGACAAGGAGATGATGAAAAACCTACCAGCTTTTGAAGACCCCTACTTGACGGCATCTAGCATGACCTCACTTGCAATGACTTTATGAACCATGCCAGCACCTGCACCCTTACACACAATGCAACACTTGTCCTTGAAGCAATCATGAAGTTATAGTGTAACAGCTTGCTAGAAATCCAGCGGTGGAATTTCAATAGGCTTTAGAAATCTCGTGAAAACCCTGTAAGCTTTCACGAATCGACTAATCGCATAGGTTTTAGTTTTCAGTATAGTCAGTGTTATCACTCACTATGGTGCTAGAAGTGTATTTTATTTTCAGGTAGTTAGAAGTGTCAAAATGTATTATGGCCTGTGCCATTAGACTCATTTGATTATTTAGGATTTTATGGCTTAAAATTCAATTTTCAATTTTCGAAAGTTACGCTTGTTCGAAAATGCGTTTTTGTTTCTTTAAGGCACTTCGGGGTGAAATTTTGATAAACAAATTGCACAGTAGGTTTGTGCAAATATTTAAGATTTTTCAATGCAAAGTTTATTTTTCACCTTCCCGGAGTGAATAGTAACCTCAATAGTAGTACCTAGCGCTGTGCTTTCAAAAGCACAATGTGGAATGTCCAAATTAGGTTAGAGAAGTTTTATTTGGACACTTGGCAAGATCTTAGCCACACTTGATAAATAGTATTAGACAATTGGCAACAGGAGGATCCATTAGATGGATTTGTGAAGGAAATGAGGTTGTGAGATCATCCACCCAAGCAAAATCCTATTCTTTCATCTGATCAACCAAATTGTCCCAGAACAAGGGTCATTCAAGCCCATATCTTTCCCATCCAGAGGTCTAAAGTCATGTAAGATACATTTAATTTCATTTCATTACTTCTTCACCCCATTCTTAGAGAGAAACCCAAAAGAGCTCTCTCCGGTAGATTTCTGGGTCTTTTTGCGTGGAGATTTTCGACCCTTTGTAGGTATTATCTCGTGATTCCTTCTTCATGATAGTTGTTCATCATTGAGTTTAGTTTCCTTGGATATATTATTTGTCTCATTTCATGATTATTTAATTGGTCAAAAGTATTTTTAATCAGGGAAAGGTCACTCTAGGTGTTAAACTGGAGAGTATGTTATGTTTTGGAATTTTTGACCAAGCTAATGGACATATCTTGGTCCAAAAATTTTATGGGGTGTTTTTAGCATGTTTTTATGAATTTTAATTGAGATTTTGTTGTATGACTAAAGCTTTTGATGATAAATTTCCATAGATCTAAAAACATGAAAACTGGAAGTGGAAAAACAGTTTTTGTTTTGAGAAAGTTTGAATAATTCGTGGTTTAATCTTACTCCCAAGGCTTTGATATTTTTATGTGATGATCATCAGCCTCTTATTTGCATGCTAGGATGTTATTTAGAAGAAATTTAGTATTATTTTTAGAGGTATGAGTTTTCTATACAAGAGGATTACGGTTCGGCCTAAGATTTATATTTTTGGATTAGATCCATGTTTGATTCATTTTTAGCCATGTGATTTAATTTTGAGGGTTGAATCTTATTTAGGAAATATTTTTAAACCATGTGATGCTTTAGTTTGAAGATCTCATTTTTTTAATCCATGGATCAAGTGATTTATAAAAAGTAGTTAAGAAAATGTTTTTGTTTTGGGACTAAGTGTAGAACCGAAAATTAAGTATTTTTTTGTGATTTTTGGTGAATTTTGTTGGATGATTTAAAACATAATTGATCTTAGGACAATGCTATGAATATGTTAGAAGTAAGATTTAATTTTCTGGAATTTTTGGAGATGTTTTGTTTAAAGTCAAAACTTGTGATTCAAGGGTTTCCTTTTGTTAAAAAGTTTGGGTCTTTTTAGAAAAAGTTTGGTGTTGTTGATTAGCTTTTTCTTAATAGATGTTTTAAGTATGTTTTCAAACTTAGAATAGGAAGATATTTATTGCGAAATTATGGTTTAATCATGAGTTTTGAAGTTGGAAGAAATTGCAATAAAAATAAGAGAAATGGCCTATGAATGTTTTGGCCATAGTGAGTTTGTGACGCCCCCAACTCCCACGTACAGCCACGTGGAAGTCGAGACGTCGGGATGATGACAACACGGTCACACATCCCTTCGCCAAGTGTCCAAAGTGTGTGTACAAGCAAAATGTGTACAAATAAAAACACGCAGCGGGCAGATAAGTCATAAACTGAGTACCAGAATTTTTTTCCTTAACTTAATACAAACCGATTCAAACCATACATACTAAAATATTACAAGTTCAACGTCGTTTCAAAACCAAATACACATAAGTAAAAAACATCGCCCAATATAAAATATTTAAAGGCCATCCAGCTAGTCCTCCGGCGGAGCCGCCTCCTCGGGCTCAGCCTCCTCATCAAGATCTGCATCAAAATCTACGGTACCAAAAATGGTGCCGCAGGTAAGTAAAATCCAAAAAATGCAAGATGAAAACATATTACAACCAAAACAATATGCATGAAGTATGCCCAATGCACATGTCCCAAAAACCATATTTTCCCACACACACCAAAATCCCATTTTGGCCCAAAAACATAACCGTCAAATCATAACCTTTAAAACATCTCCTTTAAAACATATCCTTCAAAACATTTTCCTTTAAATCAAACCTCACCATTATCCCAGATAATGGCCCATATCCAAAACAATCCAAAACAATTCCATATTATGCATGCACCATGATCTACCCTAGGGATCATCCGCACACTCTGGCTCTGTGCCACACCGCAGGTAACGGCTACGCATGTGCCACCTAAACGAGCGATGCCCAGACTCGCGCCCAGCGCGTACCTGGCCAGGCCATCCTCTAGTCCCCGCCAACCAAGGGACCACGGAGCCGGTGAGTAGAGCGATGCCCAGACTAGCGCCCAGTGCGTACCTGGCCAGGCCATCCTCTAGTCCCGCTCCTGTCTTCGCCCAGCGACAACTCAGGGGATGTCATTCAGTTTTATCCGCTCCCGAGTGACCAGAGGAGCTCCACCGAGATAATAACTCATCCCGGCTTGGGCTCGTGAGACACACGCACCCGAAAATCCATTTACGCGTAAAATCCAATTTTAATTAAAATACCCATGAATATGCATGCACAATGCCATGCAATTAAAATCACATAAAATAACCAACACATCCCGAACATCACCAACAACCAACAAACATCTCCTTCCTCAATTCCAACCGACCCCCGAACTCCTCGGACTCAGTCCGGAATCTACAAACCAACCAGATGACAAAATAAATTATTGTAAGAGCAATAATACATTTAAATCTAAAACGAAGTTTGGAAAATACTTACAGCGCTATATAGGATTTTTAGAAGGTTTGGCGCGCAACAAACGATGAGCGGAAAGCAACGTAACAGTGCAAATGCACTGTAGCCGTGGGTCGCAAAATACCCACTTTTGAACGGAGACAAACCAAGACCCCAAATTGATAGGAAATGGCCTAGGGATGTTTATGAAGCTAGTAGAAACGAGCTTTGGCCGTGGGTGGCGGCGAAAAAGCCGGTTGAAGTAAAAAACGTGCAAATCGGAGTTGAGCTCGTGGGAGCTGCTCCGGTGACCGATCGAGGCCGGGGATGGGTGGGTTAGGACGGCAAGAGGTTGGGGAAGAAGTGATGAAGTGGTGGTGGCCGGAGGTGGAGCGACGGCGCCGGAAACGGCTCAAAACCGTGCGGCTTATATGTGTTTTTCCGGCTAAACGGCCGGCCGGTTGGGGGAGATTTTCGGTGGGGTGGTTCATCGGAGGGAGGGGAAGGTTTTGGTGGTGGCTGTGCCGGCCATGTCGCCGGCGAGCGGTGGGTCTGGGTGGTTGGACGGAAAACACGTGGGTGCGGAGAGAGAGAGAGACGTAGCGCACGGGAGGGACGGACGCGGGAGAGGAGAGGAAAGAAAGAAAAAAGAAAAAGAAGGAAAAGAGAAAATGAAAAAAAAAAAGAAAAAGAGAAAAGAAAATAGGGAGAAAGAAAATGAGGTACAATCCTCACTTTCGGAGTCCAACGACTGATCTAACGAAAAAGAACTTTAAAAGCAATAAAAACCAAGAAAACATTTTAACACGTCGTAAAGCTAAAATATATTAAATAACTAGTAAAAACCAACTATTAAATTTTTAAAACCAAAAACAAGTTAAAATAAATTAAACAGCAATTTAAATTCAACAGCGAATAAAAACTAATTAAAATCTGATTATTTAAAATACAAGCACTATAATATTAATTAAATTAAAATATTTCTTCAGTAAAAATACACGTAAAAACGGGGTGTCACATCCTCCCCCCCTTAAAATAAATTTCGTCCTCGAAATTTGCAAGGTCAACCACCAAAACTAAAGCAATCCATAAAATTCCACTTAGACCAAGTTTAAGGAACATATCGCTGATTACTCGAACAAATACGGATACTGCTCCCTCATATCCGCTTCTCTCTCCCAGGAGAAATCTTGAGCCAACGGATCTCCCCATGCCATCTTCACCAGAGGTATCGTCTTGGGTCTCAACTATTGCTCTTTCCAATCCATGATTTGCGTCGGTACAACTTCATAAGTAAGATCAGGTTGTAGCTGAATACACTCTGGGTCGACAAAGCAGGGCTCTTGTTGTCCAAAACTCTTCTTCAAAGATGAGACATGGAAGACATCGTGAATATCCCCAAAATATTCCGGCAATGCAACTCGATAAGCGACGGACCCTACTTTCTCCAAAATCTGAAAAGGTCCAACATATCTCGGATCCAGCTTCCTCTTCTTCCCAAAATGCTTAACTCCTTTCATGGGAGAGACCTTGAGGTAAACCCAATCGCCTTCTTCAAAAGACAATTCTCTCCTCCTGGTATCCGCGTAACTCTTCTGACGACTTTGCGCTGCAGCCATCTTGTCTCTTATAATCTGAATCTGACCTTGCATTTCCTGAATTATCTCGAGTCCAATTATTTTCTTCTCCCCGACTTCATCCCAACATAAGGGTGATCTACATTTTCTCCCATACAGAGCCTCATAAGGAGCCATTTGAATGGATGCATGGAAGCTGTTATTATAAGCGAATTCTATGAGTGGCACGTGATTTTCCCAACTCCCCTGAAATTCCATAGCACACGCTCGCAACATATCTTTAAGAGTTTGAATGGTGCGCTCTGTTTGGCCATCCGTCTGGGGGTGATAAGCAGTACTAAACTTTAATTTAGTACCTAGAGCCACCTGCAAACTCTTCCAAAAATGGGAGGTGAACCTTGGATCCCGATCCGACACTATGCTCTTGGGTATCCCATGTAATCTCACTATTTCTTTTACATACATGCGAGTCAATTTCCCCAGAGAATCAGTATTATTTACCGGTAAGAAGTGAGCACACTTAGTCAATCGATCAACAATCACCCATACTGAGTTCTTCCCACTGGGAGTCCTCGGCAAGCCCACCACAAAATCCATGGCGATGTCATCCTATTTCCATTCAGGAATAGGAAGGGGTTGAAGCAAACCTGCTAGTCTTTGATGTTCGGCCTTGACTTGCCGACAAGTGTCACATTTCTCAATATACAAGGCAATATCCCTCTTCATTCCTTCCCACCAATAATTTTTCTTTAAGTCCCGATACATTTTTCTGCTACCAGGATGAATGGAATAGGGAGTAGCGTGAGCCTCTGTCATAATTCGCTCCTTAAATTCTGAGTCCTTAGGAATTACTCTACGATCTCGGAATCGAAGGATCCCATCTTTATCCAAATTGTAGTGCAATGGTCCTTTAGATTTTCTGACCCTTTTTCTAATGTCCAACAGCTTCGGGTCTTTTCTCTGAAGAGTCTTCAATTCTTCAAAATCAACTACTCGAATGTCAAGAATTGAAGATATCACTTCCTCCTGTTGCGAACTTCCAATGAGGAGCCTTCTCATCCCGCAAAGTATTGAATCCATTCCAGAAGATTCAGCTTCATTCTCTAAGTGTGACTTCCGGCTCAAGGCATCAGCAACTACGTTTGCTTTTCCTGGATGGTATTTAATCTCACACTGATAATCACTTATTAGCTCTAACCATCACCTTTGTCTCATGTTGAGATTCTTCTGAGAAAATAAATGCTTTAGACTCTTGTGATCGGTGTAGACTTCGCAAACAGCCCCATATAAATAGTGTCGCCAAATCTTAAGAGCAAATACTATTGCAGCCAATTCTAAATCATGTGTCGGGTAATTCTTCTCGTGATCTTTCAGTTGACGAGACGCATAAGCCACAACCCGTCCTTCTTGCATGAGAACACATCCCAAACCAAATTTAGATGCATCACTAAAAACTACAAACGGCTTATGTGGTTCTGGAAGTGCTAACACTGGCGCAGTTGTCAATCTATTCTTCAATTCCTGGAAACTCCTCTCGCACTTGTCCGACCAAACAAACTCTGCATTCTTTCTAGTCAAAGCGGTGAGAGGTCCGGATAATCGGGAAAATCCCTCCACAAATCTTCTATAGTATCCAGCAAGTCCCAAGAAATTTCGAATCTCGTGCACAGTCGAAGGACGCTACCATGATAAAATAGCTTCCACCTTACTGGGATCAACTGCCTCACCGTCTCGGGAAATTACATGCCCGAGAAATTTAACTTCTTCCAGCCAAAATTCACATTTGCTAAGTTTCGCATACAGCTAGTGCTCTCGTAACTTCCCAAGCACTAAGCGAAGGTGATAAGCATGCTCATCAATATCCTGGGAATAAATTAAAATATCATCAATGAAGACCACCACAAAAGAATCCAAGTAAGGTCGAAAAACCCGATTCATCAGATCCATAAAAGCTGCGGGGGCATTTGCCAACCCAAAAGGCATCACTTTAAATTCATAATGCCCATATCTCGATCGGAATGCAGTCTTGGGTATATCTCTATCTCTTATTCGCAACTGATAATATCCCGATCTCAAATCAATCTTCAAAAAGATGCTGCTCCTTGAAGCTGATCAAATAAATCGTCTATTCTTGGGAGAGGATATTTATTCTTGATGGTCACTTTATTAAGTTCCCGATAATCAATACACATCCTAAGTGTGCCATCTTTCTTTTTAACAAATAAAACTGGTGCACCCCATGGCGACGTGCTTGGCTAGATAAATCCCTTGTCTACCAAGTCTTGCAACTGGACTTTCAACTCCTTCAGCTCAGCTGGTGCCATATGGTAAGGGGCTTTATGGACAGGAGCCACTCCAGGTTCCAAATCAATAGCGAACTCCAACTCACGGACTGGAGGTAACCCCGGAAAATCATCTACAAACACATCGGGAAATTCTTCTACAACTGGAATATCTGTTAAAGACTTTTTCCCAATTGGCGTAGACACCACTTGAACCAAAAAGGCATCCGCTCCACAAGCAATTTCTCTCTTCGCTTGAATTGCCGATATAACTACCGGCCTTTCTTTTAATTTGCTTCCCATAAATTCTAGATAATCACCATTTGGGAGTTGAAAGCTGACTACACGACTTCTACAATTAATACTTGCACAATACCGATATAACCAATTCATGCCGAGAATAATATCAAATCCCAACAACTTGAATACAACCAAGTCGGCATCAAGTGTCCTTCCTCCAAAATCCAAGGGACAACCCAACGCAACTTTAGAACAACAAATCATTTCACCATTTGGAAGACTCAACACTAATGATTTTGGTAGGGGTCCCGTAACCAAATTACATATCCGTGAGAACGTAGAAGACACAAATGACTGAGATGCACCCGAATCAAATAATGTGCAAACATAAAAATCATACAACTGCACCCTTCCTGAACCAACCACACATACCCATGAAATCCTAAATAAAGAAAAACCAAACCAAACCAAACATCGAATCCAGAAATTAGTTTAGAACCATACCTGTAATCACTCCAGCATCGTGGGTCGCTGGTGCCTCATCATCCACCTCTCCCGGGGTAACAGCATATACCCGAGCCTGTGCTACTTGTCTCTGATTAGTTCTGCCACCGCGTCGACCTCCATGGCTTCCTTGAACTGTATTAGGACACTCACGGGCAAAGTGTCCCTGCTGGCCACAATTATAACATCGAGCCCCACCAGAAGGGCACTCACCCACATGGGCTCTATTACACCTCATGCAAACGGGCATCCGACCTCCTATACGCATTCCTGAGGCTGCTTGTGGTCGAGTCCCGGACCGCTGAACAAACTTCTGTGGCAACCCAGAACTACTTCCTTCCCAGTAAAGCTCCGCCTTTTCTGACTTGTAGGGGAGCCCATGCTCAAATTAATTTCTCGTTCTGCAATAATAGCCAAATCAACCAATTCTTGAAAAACAACAATCCGGAGGCAAACCACCATCCGGCGTATCTCGGGTCGCAGACCCTCTTGGAAGCGCTTAGCTTGCATCTCCTCCGTGGCAATTAGATGAGGAGCAAATCGCCCGAGCTCTACAAATTTTCGGGCATATTGTTCTACTGTCATATTTCCTTGAACCAAACTAGAAAATTCTCTAGCTTTTTGCCACCTCACATGTGCAGGAAAGAACTGATCATTAAATTCCTTTTTAAACTGCTCCTAAGTCACTGCGGCGAAGGATCCCAATTCTAGCATCAGCATTTCTCTTTTTGTCTCCCACCATTCGGAAGCAGTACCTTGCAACAAATAACTTGCATTGAGCACTTGTTGTGCCTCCGTGCAGCCACAGACTTCAAATGTTTTCTCTATATCTCTGATCTACTTCCCAGCTTTAAGTGGATCTTCTTCTCCTGTAAAAACAGGAGTACGGTGCGCTAAGAAGCGCTCATAAGTGCACCCAGCCTGCACCACCCTACTCTGTTCCCCTTGCTGCAGATACTCAGTCAATCTATTCAATTCACTGGTTTGAGCCTCTCTACTTTGCTCACCTCGTTGTAAATATTCCGTCAAACGGTTTAACGCTCGAGCCATGGCGAAATTCCCATCGCCTCTCGGTAACTCATCCTGAGGTTGCCCAGAAGGCCTCCGTGGTCTCACCATTTTCCTACCAAAACACAACCTTCGACCCCATTTAAACATCGGATAAAACAACAACATAAAAGCAAAACCAACCAACGATAAAACAAGCATATATATATAAGATAACTAAAAACAAGAACAAGCTTCAAATAAAACAAACCTTTAAAAAACACAACTTTAAAAACATTCTGGTACCGCTCCTATGGGACATGTGGTTTTACCCAGAGCCAAACCGCTCTGATACCACCTGTGACGCCCCCAACTCCCACGTACAACCACGTGGAAGTCGAGACGTCGGGATGATGACAACACGGTCACACATCCCTTCGCCAAGTGTCCAAAGTGTGTGTACAAGCAAAATGTGTACAAATAAAAACACGCAGCGGGCAGATAAGTCATAAACTGAGTACCAGAATTTTTTTCCTTAACTTAATACAAACCGGTTCAAACCATACATACTAAAATATTACAAGTTCAACGTCGTTTCAAAACCAAATACACATAAGTAAAAAACATCGCCCAATATAAAATATTTAAAGGCCATCCAGCTAGTCCTCCGGCGGAGCCGCTTCCTCGGGCTCAGCCTCCTCCTCATCAAGATCTGCATCAAAATCTACGGTACCAAAAATGGTGCCGCAGGTAAGTAAAATCCAAACAATGCAAGATGAAAACATATTACAACCAAAACAATATGCATGAAGTATGCCCAATGCACATGTCCCAAAAACCATATTTTCCCACACACACCAAAATCTCATTTTGGCCCAAAAACATAACCGTCAAATCATAACCTTTAAAACATCTCCTTTAAAACATATCCTTCAAAACATTTTCCTTTAAATCAAACCTCACATTATCCCAGATAATGGCCCATATCCAAAAAATCCAAAACAATTCCATATCATGCACCATGATCTACCCTAGGGATCATCCGCACACTCTGGCACTGTGCCACACCTTAGGTAACGGCTACGCATGTGACACCTAAACGAGACTTTTATATTTTTGTTTCATGTCACGTTTCATCTCAAGTACAATTTGTGTATCTCGAAAATAACCTTTCAAGTCATATTAAGTCAGTCATGTCTAGAATGCTTCTGATGTAATCACTGTGATTGTCTGATCATCTCCATTTGTAATTCACGTGAGGTACTCCTAATGTAAACACTATGATTGTTGGTATACCTCTACTCAAACACTCATGATGTAATCATTCTGATTATCAAAGTATTACTAGGTACTTCTAATATAATCATTTTGATTGTTAGGATTATCTCATTTAAAATACTCATGATGTAATCATTCTGATTGTCAGGGTATCACTAGGTATTCTTAATGTAATCATTCTGGTTGTTAAGATATCTCATTTAAAATACTCATCGTGTAATCATTTTGATTGTCTTAGGTAAAATCATTCTGATTATTCAATATTCCTGAAGAAACCACTGGTGAAATCATTTTGATTGTTAGAATTCATTTTACGTTCATGTTATGTTCAAGTTCACGTTCACGTTATGTTTAAGTTCACATTCAGTTCATGTTTCAATTCACGTTAAGTTCATATTTAGTTTCTATTCAAGTTCACGTTAATGTCTACTCTCAGGTTCACGTTCATGCTTTGCATGTCAAGTCAAGTCTCAATTTCAAGCTCATGTCATATCAAGTTTCAAGTTCAGTCAACGTTTTAGTTCAAATTATGTCAGCTCATGTCATGTTATGTCAAATTATGTTATGCTTATTGTAACAGCCCGCTAGAAATTCAATGGTGGAATTTCTATTTGCTTTAGGAACCTCTTGAAAACCCCATAAGTTTTCACAAATCAACAAATTGCATAGGTTTTAGTCTATCCACATAGTAAGTGTTATAACTCACTATGGTGCTAGAAATACGATTTTAATTATTTGAGATAGTTAGAAGTATCAAAATACGTTCAGGTCTACCCCGTTAGAGTCGGTGGATTATTTAGGATTTTATGGCACAATAACCCATTTTCATATTTTCGGACGAAACGCCTATTCAAAACTGTGAATTTATTTTTAGGGGTACTTTAGGGTGGAATTTTGGTAAACGATTTTCACTATAGGCTCATATGATTATTTAAGATTTTTCGATACTAAGTTTATCATGCACTTTTGGAGTGAATAGTAACCTCAATAAGCGCACTAAGCGCAATGTTTTCAAAATCACAGTGTGAAATATCCAAATTAGGTTAAAGAAGTTTTATTTGGACACTTGTTAACATCTTAGCCACACATAGTGCAAAGTATTAGATATTTGGTATCATGAGGAACGTTTGATGGATTTGAAGGAATAAATGTGTAACATGCCATCTAAACAAAAACCCTATTCCATCCAACCAATCAAACTGTGTTAAACCAAAGAGGATTTACACCTTAGTAAAACCCTATATGGTGGGAATCCAACTGAGAACCCAAAATCATAGTTAAAATCGAAATCATAAACAATTTTATCCAAATCCTAAAGTTGACCTCAAAATCCTAACTGAATCAGTTTCTAACATTGTGTTTAATCACTTGATTAAATTACTTTCACATGCTATTAATTCTTCAAATTTATGTTAGAATATCATTATCCAACCTTTTTAAACTTAGATATTTGATTGAGCCAAGAGAAATTGGATTTGGGCTTAATAGCAACTCAAACCCTCTTAAAACTCTAAATTGAGGCCCATTCGGTTTAGGCCCATTAAGGCCCACGAATTTGGCCTCATTAGCATTGCTTATTGGCTAAGTTTTGCAGCCCCACTTGGCTAACCAGAACTTTCAAAAAGGGGTCCTAGAAGGCTCTACAAGGGATAAGCTAAAGGGGCCACCTCACTATTTCAACTCAACACTCCACCATGAGGAAAAATCTTGGGATAGTTTTGCCCCTTTTTTTTGGGTTGTCAAGAGCAACACTCAAGCTCACTCTTAGCCCTCTCTTCATTCCTCACTTATCCAAGAAGTCTTCCAATCCATTTCACAATTATCCCACCTCTTTTTCCCACATTCCTTAGAAAGAAAACCAAGGGCTTTCTCATACAGCTTTTTGAAGTTCTTTTGTATGCCCATATCGAAGCTTGTGTAAGTGTTTTCTCATAAATTTTCCATCATAAAAGTCATTCCATTTTGAGTCTAGTTTACATGGATATCTTTTGGTTCCATTATAATATCATTTGATCAGTAACATGTTATTAAAACCCCGGAAATATCATTCTGAGCAATAAACTGGAGAGTAAGTTATATTTTGGAGTTTTTGACCAAACTAATGGATAGATCTTGGTCTAAAATTTTTATGAATTACTTTTAACATGTGCATATGAATATTGTTTGAGGATTTTTTGTATGATTAAAGATTTTAATGAAATATTTTCTTAGATCTAGAAACTTAGAAACTAGAAGAGGAGAAACAGTTTATGTTTTGAGAAAGTTCTTTTGTTGTTTAAACCTATTCCAATGGATTTGATAATTTTATCAAAGGATCCTAAGCCTCTTAGATACATGTTAGAATATTATTTTGAAGATATTTAATGTTAGTTTCAAAGATATGAAAATTTATACAAAGAGATGTCAGATAGGCCACAGTGTCGATGTTCTTGGCTAAATTTATGTTTTGGTTGATTTTTAACCAAGTGATCTTATATTTGAAACTTAGATCTGTTTTAGGACACCCTTTTAAACCATGTGATGTTTTTTTTCTTAAGATCACATTTTTATAAGTCATGGATCAAAGGGTTGATCAAAACAAGTTAGAAACAAAATCTGTTTTTGAACATAGACAGAAACCAAAAAGTTCAAGTATGGTTTGAGTGATTTTAATAACTTTTGTTCATGATTCAAAACATGGTTATTCTTAAGAATATGTTATGAACATTTTAGAAGTAAGATTTGGGTTTTTTGATGTTCTTGGAAATGCTTTGAAATAGATCAAACCATATGATTCAAGTGTTTACCTTTTTAGTTAAAAAGTTTGGATCCTTTTTCTAAAACGTTGGGTGTTTATGATTAGCATATTTTAGTGGATGTTTTAAAAATATTTTAAACTTAGGATAGGAAAATCTTTGTAGCAAAAATTTGGATTGATCATGAGTTTTGAAATTAGAAGAATTGCAACAAAAGTCAAGGAAAAAGCCTATGCAAGTTTCGGACTCTATAGAGCTTTTATGGTTGTGTTTAGTTTTAAATTTTTCTTATTTGATATTTGAGTTTAAGACAAAATTTATGGGTAAAATGGTCAATATTCCACATGTAGAGGGTAAAATGATAATTTTGCTCTAAGTTAGTATTTTTCTAATTGTTAGTGATTAATTTCTAACTTTTAAAAATCACTATTTTCAGTTCCTCGTGATCGTGCTAAGTTTGATTTTAGAAACAATGCAAAGCCCGAAGTAAGTTAGCTTTTAACTTACTTGCAGTTTATTGTGCAAGGGTGATGAGTAAAAGAACTACAATTTTTGTATATATGTTTTCATATGTGCTGTGCCTAGTCATTACATATTTATCTGTTATGCAGAATTTATTCTGTCACATTTTATTCATCTATTATGTAAAATATTCTGTCACGTATTGCTATATATTGCAAGTATGTCATGTTAAAGATGTCATATGTTACATGTATGTCATGCCATGTAATATTCACATTGCAAGTATCTCATGTTAAGTATGTTATCTGTTATATGTTATGTCATGTTACGAAATGTTTCTATCTCAAGTAAGTCATGTCTTTCTAGTTATGTTCAAGTCATGTTGTGTTATGTTAGGGCTTCTGTCCTTTCGTATTCTAGTTACGTTTCATCTTGAGCACATTTTGTGTATCTCAGGAACAACCTTTCAAGTCATGTCAGGTCAGTTATGTATAGTATACTCGCGATATAATCACTATGATTGTCTGAGCATTGCCATTTGTAATTCACGTGAGGTACTTCTGGCGAAATCATTTTGATTTTCATAATTCAGTTCAAGTTCAGTTATGTAGATACTCCTGGCGTAAAAATTATGATTTTTAGGGTATCTCATTAAAATACTCGTGATGTAATCATTTTGATTGTCAAAGTATTACTAGGTACTCCTAGTGTAATAATTTTGATTGCTAGGGTATGTGATTTAAAATACTCATGATAGAATCATTTTGATTGTTTGAGTATCTTTGACGGAATACGTTGGGTGGAATCATTCTGATTATTCACTGTTCCTGACGAATCCACTAGTGAAATCATTTTGATTGTCAAAATTCAGATCAAGTTTTTGCTAAGTTAAGTTTTAGTTCAAATACAAGTTCATCTCAAGAAGTTGAATTTAAGCAGTTAAAGAAGCAAGATTCCAAGTTTATGTTAAGTCAAGTCTAAGATCAAGTTCATGTCAAGCAAGTCAAGTACAGTTCACGTTTTAGTTTAAGTTATGTAAGTTATGCTATGTTTTATGTGAAGTTATGCTATGCTTTATGTTAAGTTATGCTATGCTTACTTATGACCATGATTATGCATTCATGCTTTTACGGCCATGCATGTATCTTTAACCTGTATAGAGGTTTTCTATTAACTTGTTGAAATTTGTAATCAAATCTCATTGTGGTAGTCCCAACTATCATCCTCCCTAAATGGTAGGTTACAGGATTTGAAGGAGAGTCGGGAATCGACCAGTTGGAAACGGTCGACTGAGTGACGGTGGGATTATGTCCAAACTATTATGCAGTCGTGTCATATAGTTCAGAGTGTCGATCCACAGGGAGTTGGAAGAAAAGCTACAAGATGCAAACTTAAGAAAAAAGATTAAATGACAATATGACGAGAATATGAGAATTCTACCAAAAGCATGAAATTAAAATGAGATTAGGGCACAGATAAAAAGGCAAGTAAAGCTTCGGTCTTCAATCAATCGGATCCAATACTCTGACTTTTTCAATCTAAACTTTATGTACAATTAAGAATTATAGCACCAAATTCCTAATTGGATGATATGTCGTTATGTTCATTTACTTTCTCAAATTTAATTTTAGAATCTATTACCGTATTTACAAACCACAATTTTCAAATATAGAAATAAATATTAGATCTAGAGACGACACTATGTTCACAAACAATAGTGCAACAAAAGATCACATCAATGATATGAAAAACTTGTTTAAGTCACAATCATATATTCATAATCCAATAGCTCAACAAGATCAAACCCTAGCAAGATTTAATATAATTGTCTCAAATTTATAAAATCCAAACCAAATAGAGGAATTCAATCCTAAAATCTTAAACAATAAAACTTAATCTATGAATTGAAATAAGTCAAAATATTTTTACCAATCAATTTCTACCCTAAGCATTGCCCAAGAATTAGTTCTCCATAGGAGAACTCAAAAATTACAAATAAAATGGTATTTTTCTTCCTCTTGTTCAGCCGTTGTCCCAAAAGCCAAGCCAAAAAGATCTGCTCCTTTCTACTGTCTAAAAACTAACAAAAAGACAAAAAAACTCCCCTCGTGTTATGTGCATCTCTATCCTTCAAAGATAATATTTATCCATAGTGCCTACTCCAACAACCCACAAAGACGTGTTGCATGCAACTCATATCTGCTGCCTTTCATTGTGATTCCATTGCTAGACTCAGTGTCCTATGCGTACAGCTCCAAATTGAAATGAAGTAAAGCTGGTCCGTTTCATTCGTAAAACCAAAATGTCAAAAAGGGCCGGTGGTGCTATAAATCTGTTCCCTTGTTGCTAGCCTTTTTCTTATTTTATTCAGCTGCTCCGTGTCCCACTTTTCATTCCATTCCAGCCTTTTCAAATATGGCTAACACCACGCATTTAATTTTCTAAGAAGTCAAAAAGTGGAACAAGTCCACATAACAACAGTACAAGCTGCTTTGCATTTTTAGAAGAACTAAAGTTGCTGCGTGTCCTCCTCTTTTATGGACTCTGAAATTAAATATAAAAATATGTGCTTAGAAATATCTTAAAATAAATAAAAATTAAATTCAGTAATATAAATTAAATCTTATGATTTCTATTTACATTTCTAGCATTCTAGTCCAATAATAGTGTATCTAGAGTGCACTTTCGTACACTCATCGCACCCCCCAACTTACTTAATGCTAGTCCCTAGCAATTGCTATACAAAAAAGATGAAAGAGCTAAAGAAAATCACTAACACAAGCCACGAATTCACACTTTCTAGATTCACATATCAAAACAATCTAAGGAATCTAATAACCCATCAAGATTGATCCACCTATAGCAATTTACAGAATGTGTGTGTGTTCTGCAAGCCATAATCATCTTTCCACTAACCTTGACACATGCAACATCAAGAACGTCTTAAGCAAAAGGTTCAACTCCATAACTCATGAGTATAATAGTGTTTTGTGTAAGGGCTGTCTCTATGGAGTTGACAATTGGTGTACACACAATCACATGGAGATTTAGATAATTATGAATAAGTAACAAGCAAGCATTGATCTTATGATAGGACACTAATAAATGAGAATTCAACCATGCTTTCCACTGGCTTACATGGGATCAAAATGGTAAAAAAAAAAGGGTTGTAATGTGGCTTAGGTTAGGCTATATGAAAACAAAAGGAAAATGATTCAATAACTTCCAAGTACATACCTAAGAATCTTAATAAACATTTCAATAAACCACATTCCTCACTTGATGTACTCTGCAGCCTTTCAAATCATCAAATAACACATTTTTTTTCTTTATATATATATTTTTATTTTCAACTTCATTTTTTTTTCAATTTGGTGAACAAGTATATGTCACCCTGGTATTCTGCTATTTCTACCTTTGAAGCTAACTCACTTGAAAAGCTAGTAACTCATGTTTTTCCCCCTTTTTTTTCTTTTTGTTTATTCTTCACCAAAAAAAAAAAAAAATCACATCTAGTACACACTTGGAAGTAACAAGGATAGGGAAAATCAGTGTATATGTTATACTCTAATGTAGAGAGGTATGGATAATGTAGGTATATAAATAAAAAAAGGTTATTTGTGTTTCTTGGCTCAAAGTTGGCTACTAGGGGTCTATAATTGAAAGGTTTGGCTTGAAAGGCTCAAACGTTAATCATAAATTAACTTTCATTATATCCCAAGTATATCCACCATCATACCACAAACCACACAATGATATTCTCAAAAGAAATGCCCGATTCAAAAAAATCAATGAACGCTTATTACAATTTTTAGCATTTGTTGACTCTCAATCCTCTCCAAAACTCACATATAATGACTTAAGCAAAAGAGTTCTCTAGAGACATGTGTCAAACCACCACCTTACCATAAAACTTGGATGATTGCATTAGAAAATCTATGAATACCTTAGCATAATGATCAAAATAGGTTTGTTGAATTCACTAAGATGGCTATGTATAAGAATGGGTACACATGTGAAAGAATGTACATGTGATGCTAATTTAAAAAATAAAAATAAAAAATTTTGTCATATGTAAAAGTGCCACAGAGTTCCAATAAGCATTTATAAATGTATAATTTGACCACCCCCCAACTTAAACCAAACATTATCCTCAATGTTTAAAATTTAAAACTAAATGGAAAGTAACTAAAGATGGTAGAATACATCTAATGTGTGACGTGGGCAGCCTAACAAGCATAAGAGTTAGCAAACTAAAATGGCAAAATAACACTAACCTGTAAACAAAAAAATAAAGAAAATAGCAACAAACAAAAAGAAAGAAAATGAATGAAAAGAAAAGAAAAGAAAAAGAAAATATTTACCTACATGGTGGGATCAAGGTTAATAGACTGGTTCTATAAACGGAATATCTTCCACATCAAAAACTTGTCTATCAATAATTATTTTAGGCATTGACCATTCACTTTAAAAACCCAGCCATCCTTAGGGTCCTCTATTTCTACCGCCATTTTCAAAAGCATGTTTCACTACAAAGGGGCTAGTCCACCTAGACCGATGTGGCGCCCCCAAAATCCCCACGTACCAACACGGGAAAAATTGAGACGTCCGGATGATGACATCACGGGTCACCACCCTATCGAAGAGTGCCAAGTGTGTGCAAGCGACAAATGTGCACAAGAAGATACGCAGCGGATAGCAAAGTCAAATACCAAGTACCAGAATTTTTTCTTAAATAAAATACAAAACAGTTCAAAGGTACATAATAAAATATTACATGATATAAATATTGTTTCAAACCAAACATAAAGCATGAACTCCAACTCAGATCTCCGGCGGAGCCGCATCCTCGGGCTCAGCCTCCTCCTCCTCCTCGAACTCTGCATCAAAATCTACGGTACCAAAAATGGTGCCGCAGGTAAGTAAAATCCAAACACCACTAGATAAAAGCATATTAAACTCAAACAACAAGTATGAATGAATGTCAATGCTCCAAAACTCATAAATCATATTTTCCACGCACGCCAAAAACCCATTTGGCTTAAAAACATAACCTTAAAAACCAAGCCTCGCCATTATCCCAGATAATGGCCCAAACCACCATTTTCCCCGAAAATGGATCACAAGACCATCGCCATTTTCCCAGAAAATGGCCCATATCCGAAAACCATGAAAACCAACCAATTATGCATGCACCATGATCTCCCCTAGGGATCATCCGCACACTCTGGCTCTGTGCCACACCGCAGGTAACGTCTACGCGTGTGACACCTACACGAGCGATGCCCAGACTCGCGCCTCCAACTCGCGCGTACCTGGCCAGGCCATCCTCTAGTCCCCGCCACTAAAAGGACCACGGAGTCGACACGACAGCGTTACCGTATCGTGCGATCCGGTCGTCGCCCGGCGACAACCCAGGGGATGTCACTCAGTATTATCCACTCCCGAGTGACCAGAGGAGCTCCACCGAGATAATAACCCATCCCGGCTTGGGCTCGTGATACGCACACTCCCAAAAATCATTTACGCCAATAAAACATGATTTTTCCAATAAAATAAAATACAAGTGCATGCATCATGTAAATGCCAATTTCAATGCTCGACAAATAAATTCAACCATAGCACAACAAATCAAGCAACTCCGTCCTCCATCCATCCGACCCCCGAACTCCTCGGACTCAGTCCGGAATCAGCGAACCAACCAAATAATTTATTGAAAGAGTAAAATACATTTAAATCTAAAAGTAGCGTTTGGAAAATACTTACAGCGCTATATAGGATTTTTAGAAGGTTCGGCGCGAAGCGAACGGCGATGCGAAAGCAACGTAACAGTGCAAATGCACTGTTCCCGTGGGTCGCAAAATACCCACTTTTGACCGGGGACAAACCAAGACACCAAATTGATAGGGAATGGTCTAGGGATGTTTATGAAGCTAGTGGAAGTGAGTTTTGGCCGTGGGTGGCGGCGAAAACGCCGGTAGGGGCGGAAAAAGGGCAAATCGGAGTTGAGCTCGTGGGAGCCGCTCCGGTGACCGTTTGAGGCCGGGGATGGGTGGGTTAGGTCGGCAAGGAGTAGGGGAAGAAGTGGTGAAGAGGTGGTGGCCGGAGGTGGAGCGACGGCGGCGGATCGAGCCACAAACCGTGCGGCTTTTTGGGCGTTTTCCGGCCAAACGGCCGGCCGGTTGGGGCTGGGAGTTGGGGGGAGTGATCACCGGCCGGAGGGGAGTCGACCGGCAGGGGTGGCGTCGGGCACGACGCCGGCGAACGGCGGGCCTGGGTGGGGTTTGGTTCCGGCGTGGGTGAGGAGAGAGAGAGAAAGAGAGGGACGCGGGGAGAGAGAGAGAGCCGAACGGGAGAGGAGAGGAAAAAAGAAAAAAAGAAAAAAAAGAAAAAAAGAAAAAGAAGAGGAAAAGAAAAGATGAAGGAAATTAATGAGGTCCAGTCCTCACGTTGGAAGTCCGAAGACTGATCAGCCGAAAACGGTATAAAAACATAAAACGATTAAAATAAATTAACACTACATCAAATAAATAAATAAACACCACTAAAATATTTTAAACACATCAATAAGCTAAAATAAAATAAATAACTAGTAAAAACCAACTATTTAAATTTTTTAAAACCAAAAACAAGCCAAAATAAATTAAATCACAATTTAATTCCAACAGCCAATAAAATCCATTTAAAACTCGATAATTTAAAATAAAAGCATTATAAAATATTTAATTAAATTAAAATATTCCTTCAGTGAAAATACACATAAAAGCGGGTCATCACAACCGAAGTTTTCCTGGATGCTTGTGATGTCTAGAATCATATAAGTATACTAGGTCATTAGGCTTAAACGTCTTCCTAAGAATATTTTTATCATGAAATGCTTTCATTTTAGCCTTATAGATTTTAGAGTTCTCATAAGCATTATTTCTCAACTCCTGTAACTCGGTCAATTGAAATTTTCTAAACTTACCCACTTCTTTGAGGTCAAAATTAAAATGCTTGATGGCCCAATAGGCTTGATAATCAAGCTCTACAAGTAGGCTTTCCAAAAAAAAGTCTATAACGTGACATATCTATGGGAGTTTTGAAAGCTATACTGTAGGCCCAAAGTGCATCAACTTGTCTTAAAAACCAATCTTTGTGATCCATGTTTATTGTTTTCTCTAAGATTTGCTTAATTTCCATGTTGACAAGTTCTACCTGTCCACTTATCTGAGGATGGTAGGTAGTAGAAATTTTATGAACAACTCCATACTTTTTCATCAAAGTCTCAAATGAATGATTGCAAAAGTGTGTACCCCGGTCACTAATGATAGCACGTGGTGTACCAAACCGAAACAATACATTTTCTTTAAGAGATTTGATTACCTTCATATTATCATTGCTCCTGCAAGCTACTGCTTCTATCCATTTTGACACATAATCTACTGTCACAATAATATATTGGTATCCAAAAAAAGGAGGGAGCGGTCCCATGAAATCAATGTCCCAACAATAAAAAATTTCAATCACTAAGATCGGGTTTAAGGGCATCATATTATGAAGGGACAAAGCTCCTAGCTTTTGACACCTTTCACATGAGCAACAATAGATGTGTGCATCCTTAAACAAGGTGGGCCAATAAAATCCACAATGCAAATTTTTGCCGCAATTTTGTTATTGAAAAATGACCCCCACAAACTTGGGTATGACAAAATTCTAAGACGCTAGCATTCTCCTCATCGGCAATGCAACGCCTTATAATTTGGTCAGGGAATTATTTGAAAAGAAAATGTTCATCCTAATAGAAATTGCATACCTCAGCCATGAACTTCCTCTTGTCTTGCCCGCTCCAATCTGTTGGTATTTCACCTTTAGCCCAATAATTCACAATATGAGCAAACCATGGTAAAGAGGAAATAGGCAATAAATGTTTATCTAAAAAATCATCCCTAATTGGCATGTGGTCGGTGTTGTCCTCAAATGTGAGCCTTGAGAGATGATCGGCCACTACATTTTCAACTCCTTTTTTATCTTTGATGGTGATGTCAAATTCCTACAAAAGTAAAATCCACCATATTAATCGCACTTTAGCATCCTTCTTTGTGAGAACGTACTTAAGGGCAGTATGATCTGTGAAAATTGTAATAGGAGAACCAATCAAATAAGCACAAAACTTATCCAAAGCAAAAACTACAGCTAGCAACTCTTTTTCATGGTTGAGTAATTCATTTGAGCATTATTTAGAGTTCTACTAGCAAAGTAAGTGACATAGGCTTCCCTTGCCTTCGCTGTACAAGGATAGCACCTATAGCATAATCACTAGCATCTCACATGATCTCAAAAGGTCAAACCCAATCAGGTGACTTCATTATGGGTGTCGAAGTAAGCTTGTAAATCAGCATTTTAAAGGCATTTTGACTGGCTTATGTCCACACAAATGGGACATCTTTAGCTAGGAGGTTGCATAGCGGTCTAAATATGGTAGAAAAATTCTATATGAACCTCGTATAACCGCATGACTAAGAAAGGATCTAACATCCTTTACTGTCCTAGGTGTAGTTAACTTAGAAATTAATTCAATCTCGCATTGATCAACCTCTATCCATTTGGAAGAAATAATATACCCTAGGACAATACCTGAAGGTACCATGAAGTGACATTTTTCTCAATTCAAAACCAGTTCATTTTTCTCAAAACGGGTCAAAACTCTTTAAATTTAGCAAGCATGCATCAAAAGAAGTTCCAAAAACAGTCAAGTTATCTATAAAAACTTCCATGCAATTTCCAGCCATGTCATTAAAAATACACATCACGCAACATTGAAAAGTAGTAGGGGCATTACACAATCCAAATTGCATTCTACGGAAAGCATAAGTACCAAAAGGGCAAGTGAAAGTGGTTTTATCCTAGTCTTCTAATGCAATTTCAATTTGATAGTAACTAGAATAACCATCTAAAAAACAATAAAATGGGTGACCAACTACCCGCTCAAGGATTTCATCAATAAAAGGGAGAGGAAAATGGTCTTTACGGGTGGCGGCATTCAATTTTCTCTAATCAATACACATCCGCCACCCAGCCACAAGCTTTGTAGGTACTAACTCTCCCAATTCATTCTTCACCACAGTAATGCTTGACTACTTGAGAACAACTTGCATTGGACTAACCCATTTACTGTCAATAATAGAATATATAATTCTTGCATCTAACAGTTTTAACAATTTATTTTTTACCACTTCTTTCACAGTAGGATTAAGTCTGCGTTGAGGGTCTCTACAAGGGCTAGTTCCTTCTTGTGACGCCCCCAAATCCCCACGTACGGACACGGGGAAATCGAGACGTCCAGATGGTGACAACACGGGTCACCACCCTATCGACGAGTGCCAAGTGTGTGCAAGTGACAAATGTGCCCGCAGAAACACGCAGCGGATAGCAAAGACATATAACTAAGTACCAGAATTTTTCTTAGTTTAATACAAAGCGGTTCAAAACATACATAATAAAATATTACAAATACAAATATCGATTCAAAGCCAAGTACAAAGCATAAACTCCAACTCAGAACTCCGGCGGAGCCACATCCTCGGGCTCAGCCTCCTCCTCCTTCCCGATCTCTGCATTAAAATCTACGGTACCAAAAATGGTGCCACAGGTAAGTAAAATCCAAATACCACTAGATAAAGAAACATATTAAAATCAAACAATATGCATGAGAGAATGCCAATGCACATAACCCACAAAACCATATTTTTCCACGCACGCCAAAAATCTCATTTGGCCCAAAAACATAACCTTTCCAAAATATCACGCCAAAAGTCTATTTGGCCCATATCCAAATCAATCCGTTAACCAAATAAACCGTATGCACCATGACCTCCCCTAGGGGTCATCCACACACCCTGGCTCCTGTGCCACACCGTAGTTAACTACCACGCGTATGACACCTAAACGAGCAATACCTAGTTCCGCGCCCAGCGCGTTCATAGCCAAGCATCCTGTAGATGAGCGATGTCCAGTTCCGCACGCGTTCGTAGCCAAACATCCTCTAGCCCTCGCCAACAAAGGGCCACGGAGTCGGTGCATAGAGCAATGCCCAGTTCCACGCCCGGCGCGTTCGTAGCCAAGCATCCTCTAGCCCCCGCTCTCGTCGTCGCTCAGTTCCGCGCCCCGCGCGTTCGTAGCCAAGGTTCAACTCAGGGGACGTCACTCAGTATATTACACTCCCGAGTGACCAGAGGAGCTCCACCGAGATAATACCCCATCCCGGCTTGGGTCGTGATACACACGCACCCGAAAATCCATTTAACTCATGAAAATTCCATTTTCAATAAATAACACATGAATATGCATGCACAATGCCATGCAATTAAAATCACACAATTGACCAACATAATCCAAATATCAATAACAACCAAACAATCAGCTCCGTCCTCAATCCATCCAACCCCCGAACTCCTCGGACTCAGTCCGGAATCAACCAACCAACCAGATAATTTATTGTAAGAGCAAAATATATTTAAATCTAAAAGTAGAGTTTGGAAAATACTTACAATGCTATACGGTATTTTTTGAAAGCTCGCGGCGTTGCAAATGGCAGAGGAAAAGCAACGTAATAGTGTATTTTACACTGTGGCCGTGGGTAATAAATTACCCACTTTCGAACGGGGACAAACCAAGGCACAAAATTGATAGGGAATGGTCTTGAGATGTTTATAAAGCTAAGGGAACGAGTTTTGGCCGTGGGTGGTGGTGGAAATGGCGGTCGAAGGCCAAAAAGGGGTTGAACGGAGTTGAGCTCGTGGGAGCTGCTCCGCAATGGATCGGGGCCGAAATTAGGTGGGTTAGGTCGGCAAGAGGTAGAGGAAGAAGCTGTGAAGAGATGGTGGCCGAAGGTGGTGCGATGACACTGGAATCGGTGAAAAACCGTATGGCTTGGAGGAGCTCGTAGTGGCTAACGGTGGCTCGGATGGAGGTGAAACTTGGTGGGGATGTTCACCGGTGAGAGGGGAAGAAAATTAGGTGGGCGGTGGTTCTGGGCTGCGAAAGTAACCGGCGACAGGGGAGAAAAACAGGGCAGGTGCCGTGACTTCCAACCGTGCATGGCGACTAACGGCTTGTCCGATGGCTCTGAAAATTGGTGGGGATGAACTCTGGTGGGAGGGGAAGAGAATGGTGGGGGTGGTGTACAACACAGCCGCCAGACTGCGGCGCACTGGGCGGCCGAAGTGGCGGCGACGGTAAGGGGAAAAAGAAGGGGCAGCGCGCGGGAGAGAGCAAATGGGGAAGAAAGAAGAAGAAAAAGAAAGAAAAGAAAGAAAAGAAGAAAAAGGAAAAAGGGAAAAAGAAAAAGAGAAAAGAAAATAAATGAGGTCCAATCCTCACTTCGGAATCCAAAAACTGATCCGCCGAAAACGATTTTAAAAACCGTAAAACGATTAAAATAAATTAAACACAACATCAAATAAATTAAAACCACCACCTTACCATAAAACTTGGATGATTGCATTAGAAAATCTATGAATACCTTAGCATAATGATCAAAATAGGTTTGTTGAATTCACTAAGATGGCTATGTATAAGAATGGGTACACATGTGAAAGAATGTACATGTGATGCTAATTTAAAAAATAAAAATAAAAAATTTTGTCATATGTAAAAGTGCCATAGAGTTCCAATAAGCATTTATAAATGTATAATTTGACCACCCCCCAACTTAAACCAAACATTATCCTCAATGTTTAAAATTTAAAACTAAATGGAAAGTAACTAAAGATGGTAGAATACATCTAATGTGTGACGTGGGCAGCCTAACAAGCATAAGAGTTAGCAAACTAAAATGGCAAAATAACACTAACCTGTAAACAAAAAAATAAAGAAAATAGCAACAAACAAAAAGAAAGAAAATGAATGAAAAGAAAAGAAAAGAAAAAGAAAATATTTACCTACATGGTGGGATCAAGGTTAATAGACTGGTTCTATAAACGGAATATCTTCCACATCAAAAACTTGTCTATCAATAATTATTTTAGGCATTGACCATTCACTTTAAAAACCCAGCCATCCTTAGGGTCCTCTATTTCTACCGCCATTTTCAAAAGCATGTTTCACTACAAAGGGGCTAGTCCACCTAGACCGATGTGGCGCCCCCAAAATCCCCACGTACCAACACGGGAAAATTGAGACGTCCGGATGATGACATCACGGGTCACCACCCTATCGAAGAGTGCCAAGTGTGTGCAAGCGACAAATGTGCACAAGAAGATACGCAGCGGATAGCAAAGTCAAATACTAAGTACCAGAATTTTTCTTAAATAAAATACAAAACGGTTCAAAGGTACATAATAAAATATTACATGATATAAATATTGTTTCAAACCAAACATAAAGCATGAACTCCAACTCAGATCTCCGGCGGAGCCGCATCCTCGGGCTCAGCCTCCTCCTCCTCCTCGAACTCTGCATCAAAATCTACGGTACCAAAAATGGTGCCGCAGGTAAGTAAAATCCAAAACACCACTAGATAAAAACATATTAAACTCAAACAACAAGCATGAATGAATGCCAATGCACAAAACTCCCAAACCATATTTTTCCACGCACGCCAAAAACCCATTTGGCTTAAAAACATAACCTTTAAAACCAAGCCTCGCCATTATCCCAGATAATGGCCCAAACCACCATTTTCCCAGAAAATGGATCACAAGACCATCGCCATTTTCCCAGAAAATGGCCCATATCCGAAAACCATGAAAACCAACCAATTATGCATGCACCATGATCTCCCCTAGGGATCATCCGCACACTCTGGCTCTGTGCCACACCGCAGGTAACGTCTACGCGTGTGACACCTACACGAGTGATGCCCAGACTCGCGCCCCACCTTGCGCGTACCTGGCCAGGCCATCCTCTAGTCCCCGCCACTAAAAGGACCACGGAGTCGACACGACAGCGTTACCGTATCGTGCGATCCGGTCGTCGCCCAGCGACAACCCAGGGGATGTCACTCAGTATTACCACTCCCGAGTGACCAGAGGAGCTCCACCGAGATAATAACCCATCCCGGCTTGGGCTCGTGATACGCACACTCCCAAAAACCATTTACGCCAATAAAACAGGATTTTATCAAATAAAATAAAATACATGTGCATGTATCATGTAAATGCCAATTTCAATGCTCGACAAATAAAATCAACCATAGCACAACAAATCAAGCAACTCCGTCCTCCATCCATCCGACCCCCGAACTCCTCGGACTCAGTCCGGAATCAGCAAACCAACCAATTAAATTATTGAAAGAGTAAAATACATTTAAATCTAAAAGTAGAGTTTGGAAAATACTTACAGCGCTATATAGGATTTTTAGAAGGTTCGGCGCGAAGCGAACGGCGTGCGAAAGCAACGTAACAGTGCAAATGCACTGTTCCCGTGGGTCGCAAAATACCCACTTTTGACCGGGGACAAACCAAGGCACCAAATTGATAGGGAATGGTCTAGGGATGATTATGAAGCTAGCGGAAGTGAGTTTTGGCCATGGGTGGCGGCGAAAACGCCGGTAGAAGCGAAAAAGGGCAAATCGGAGTTGAGCTCGTGGGAGCCGCTCCGGTGACCGTTTGAGGCGGGGATGGGTGGGTTAGGTCGGCAAGGAGTAGGGGAAGAAGTGGTGAAGAGGTGGTGGCCGGAGGTGGAGCGACGCGGCGGATCGGGCTTCAAGCCGTGCGGCTTGTTGGGCTTTTTCCGGCCAAACGGCCGGCCGGTTGGGGCTGGGAATCGGAGGGAATGATCACCGGCCGGAGGGGAGTCGACCGGCAGGGGTGGTGTCGGGCACGACGCCGGCGAACGGCGGGGCTGGGCGGTGAAGGCTCACGGCGTGGGTGAGGAGAGAGAGAGAAAGAGAGACGCGGGGAGAGAGAGTCCGAGCGGGAGAGGAGAGGAAAAAAAAAAAAAGAAAAAAAAGAAAAAGAAGAGGAAAAGAAAAGATGAAGGAAATTAATGAGGTCCAGTCCTCACGTTGGAAGTCCGAAGACTGATCAGCCGAAAACGGTATAAAAACATAAAACGATTAAAATAAATTAACACTACATCAAATAAATTAAATAAACACCAATAAAATATTTTAAACACATAATAAGCTAAAATAAAATAAATAACTAGTAAAAACCAACTATTTAAATTTTTAAAACCAAAAACAAGCCAAAATAAATTAAATCACAATTTAAATCCAACAGCCAATAAAATCCATTTAAAACTCGATAATTTAAAATAAAAGCACTATAAAATATTTAATTAAATTAAAATATTCCTTCAGTGAAAATACACATAAAAGCGGGTCATCACAACCGAAGTTTTCCTGGATGCTTGTGATGTCTAGAATCATATAAGTATACTAGGTCATTAGGCTTAAACGTCTTCCTAAGAATATTTTTATCATGAAATGCTTTCATTTTAGCCTTATAGATTTTAGAGTTCTCATAAGCATTATTTCTCAACTCCTGTAACTCGGTCAATTGAAATTTTCTAAACTTACCCACTTCTTTGAGGTCAAAATTAAAATGCTTGATAGCCCAATAGGCTTGATAATCAAGCTCTACAGGTAGGCTTTCCAAAAAAAAGTCTATAACGTGACATATCTATGGGAGTTTTGAAAGCTATACTGTAGGCCCAAAGTGCATCAACTTGTCTTAAAAACCAATCTTTGTGATCCATGTTTATTGTTTTCTCTAAGATTTGCTTAATTTCCATGTTGACAAGTTCTACCTGTCCACTTATCTGAGGATGGTAGGTAGTAGAAATTTTATGAACAACTCCATACTTTTTCATCAAAGTCTCAAATGAATGATTGCAAAAGTGTGTACCCCGGTCACTAATGATAGCACGTGGTGTACCAAACCGAAACAATACATTTTCTTTAAGAGATTTGATTACCTTCATATTATCATTGCTCCTGCAAGCTACTGCTTCTATCCATTTTGACACATAATCTACTGTCACAATAATATATTGGTATCCAAAAAAAGGAGGGAGCGGTCCCATGAAATCAATGTCCCAACAATAAAAAATTTCAATCACTAAGATCGGGTTTAAGGGCATCATATTATGAAGGGACAAAGCTCCTAGCTTTTGACACCTTTCACATGAGCAACAATAGATGTGTGCATCCTTAAACAAGGTGGGCCAATAAAATCCACAATGCAAATTTTTGCCGCAATTTTGTTATTGAAAAATGACCCCCACAAACTTGGGTATGACAAAATTCTAAGACGCTAGCATTCTCCTCATCGGCAATGCAACGCCTTATAATTTGGTCAGGGAATTATTTGAAAAGAAAATGTTCATCCTAATAGAAATTGCATACCTCAGCCATGAACTTCCTCTTGTCTTGCCCGCTCCAATCTGTTGGTATTTCACCTTTAGCCCAATAATTCACAATATGAGCAAACCATGGTAAAGAGGAAATAGGCAATAAATGTTTATCTAAAAAATCATCCCTAATTGGCATGTGGTCGGTGTTGTCCTCAAATGTGAGCCTTGAGAGATGATCGGCCACTACATTTTCAACTCCTTTTTTATCTTTGATGGTGATGTCAAATTCCTACAAAAGTAAAATCCACCATATTAATCGCACTTTAGCATCCTTCTTTGTGAGAACGTACTTAAGGGCAGTATGATCTGTGAAAATTGTAATAGGAGAACCAATCAAATAAGCACAAAACTTATCCAAAGCAAAAACTACAGCTAGCAACTCTTTTTCATGGTTGAGTAATTCATTTGAGCATTATTTAGAGTTCTACTAGCAAAGTAAGTGACATAGGCTTCCCTTGCCTTCGCTGTACAAGGATAGCACCTATAGCATAATCACTAGCATCTCACATGATCTCAAAAGGTCAAACCCAATCAGGTGACTTCATTATGGGTGTCGAAGTAAGCTTGTAAATCAGCATTTTAAAGGCATTTTGACTGGCTTATGTCCACACAAATGGGACATCTTTAGCTAGGAGGTTGCATAGCGGTCTAAATATGGTAGAAAAATTCTGTATGAACCTCGTATAACCGCATGACTAAGAAAGGATCTAACATCCTTTACTGTCCTAGGTGTAGTTAACTTAGAAATTAATTCAATCTCGCATTGATCAACCTCTATCCATTTGGAAGAAATAATATACCCTAGGACAATACCTGAAGGTACCATGAAGTGACATTTTTCTCAATTCAAAACCAGTTCATTTTTCTCAAAACGGGTCAAAACTCTTTAAATTTAGCAAGCATGCATCAAAAGAAGTTCCAAAAACAGTCAAGTTATCTATAAAAACTTCCATGCAATTTCCAGCCATGTCATTAAAAATACACATCACGCAACATTGAAAAGTAGTAGGGGCATTACACAATCCAAATTGCATTCTACGGAAAGCATAAGTACCAAAAGGGCAAGTGAAAGTGGTTTTATCCTAGTCTTCTAATGCAATTTCAATTTGATAGTAACTAGAATAACCATCTAAAAAACAATAAAATGGGTGACCAACTACCCGCTCAAGGATTTCATCAATAAAAGGGAGAGGAAAATGGTCTTTACGGGTGGCGGCATTCAATTTTCTCTAATCAATACACATCCGCCACCCAGCCACAAGCTTTGTAGGTACTAACTCTCCCAATTCATTCTTCACCACAGTAATGCTTGACTACTTGAGAACAACTTGCATTGGACTAACCCATTTACTGTCAATAATAGAATATATAATTCTTGCATCTAACAGTTTTAACAATTTATTTTTTACCACTTCTTTCACAGTAGGATTAAGTCTGCGTTGAGGGTCTCTACAAGGGCTAGTTCCTTCTTGTGACGCCCCCAAATCCCCACGTACGGACACGGGGAAATCGAGACGTCCAGATGGTGACAACACGGGTCACCACCCTATCGACGAGTGCCAAGTGTGTGCAAGTGACAAATGTGCCCGCAGAAACACGCAGCGGATAGCAAAGACATATAACTAAGTACCAGAATTTTTCTTAGTTTAATACAAAGCGGTTCAAAACATACATAATAAAATATTACAAATACAAATATCGATTCAAAGCCAAGTACAAAGCATAAACTCCAACTCAGAACTCCGCGGAGCCCATCCTCGGGCTCAGCCTCCTCCTCCTTCCCGATCTCTGCATTAAAATCTACGGTACCAAAAATGGTGCCACAGGTAAGTAAAATCCAAATACCACTAGATAAAGAAACATATTAAAATTCAAACAATATGCATGAGAGAATGCCAATGCACATAACCCACAAAACCATATTTTTCCACGCACGCCAAAAATCTCATTTGGCCCAAAAACATAACCTTTCCAAAATATCACGCCAAAAGTCATTTGGCCCATATCCAAATCAATCCGTTAACCAAATAAACCGTATGCACCATGACCTCCCCTAGGGGTCATCCCACACCCTGGCTCCTGTGCCACACCGTGGTTAACTACCACGCGTATGACACCTAAACGAGCATCCCTAGTTCCCGCCCGCGCGTTCATAGCCAAGCATCCTTAGAGAGCGATGTCCAGTTCCGCCCGCGTTCGTAGCCAAACATCCTCTAGCCCTCGCCACAAGGGCCACGGAGTCGGTGCATAGAGCATGCCCAGTTCCCGCCCGGCGCGTTCGTAGCCAAGCATCCTCTAGCCCCCGCTCCCGTCGTCGCTCAGTTCCGCGCCCCGCGCGTTCGTAGCCAAGCTTCAACTCAGGGGACGTCACTCAGTATATTACGCTCCCGAGTGACCAGAGGAGCTCCACCGAGATAATACCCCATCCCGGCTTGGGTCGTGGTACACACGCACCCGAAAATCCATTTAACTCATGAAAATCCCATTTTCAATAAATAACACATGAATATGCATGCACAATGCCATGCAATTAAAATCACACAATTTGACCAACATAATCCAAACATCAATAACAACCAAACAATCAGCTCCGTCCTCAATCCATCCACCCCCGAACTCCTCGGACTCAGTCCGGAATCAACCAACCAACCAGATAATTTATTGTAAGAGCAAAATATATTTAAATCTAAAAGTAGAGTTTGGAAAATACTTACAGCGCTATACGGTATTTTTTGAAAGCTCGCGGCGTTGCAAAGGCGGAGGAAAAGCAACGTAAAGTGTATTTTACACTGTGGCCGTGGGTAATAAATTACCCACTTTCGAACGGGGACAAACCAAGGCACGAAATTGATAGGGAATGGTCTTGAGATGTTTATAAGCTAAGGGAACGAGTTTTGGCCGTGGGTGGTGGTGGAAATGGCGGTCGAAGGCCAAAAAGGGGCTGAACGGAGTTGAGCTCGTGGGAGCTGCTCCGCAAGGATCGGGGCCGAAATTAGGTGGGTTAGGTCGGCAAGAGGTAGAGGAAGAAGCTGTGAAGAGATGGTGGCCGAAGGTGGTGCGATGACACTGGAATCGGTGAAAAACCGTATGGCTTGGAGGAGCTCGTAGTGGCTAACGGTGGCTCGGATGGAGGTGAAACTTGGTGGGGATGTTCACCGGTGAGAGGGGAAGAAAATTAGGTGGGCGGTGGTTCTGGGCTGCGAAAGTAACCGGCGACAGGGGAGAAAAACAGGGCAGGTGCCGTGACTTCCAACCGTGCATGGCGACTAACGGCTTGTCCGATGGCTCTGAAAATTGGTGGGGATGAACTCTGGTGGGAGGGGAAGAGAATGGTGGGGGTGGTGTACAACACAGCCGCCGGACTGCGGCGCACTGGGCGGCCGAAGTGGCGGCGACGGTAAGGGGAAAAAGAAGGGGCAGCGCGCGGGAGAGAGCAAATGGGGAAGAAAGAAGAAGAAAAAGAAAGAAAAGAAAGAAAAGAAGAAAAAGGAAAAAGGGAAAAAGAAAAAGAGAAAAGAAAATAAATGAGGTCCAATCCTCACTTCGGAATCCAAAAACTGATCCGCCGAAAACGATTTTAAAAACCGTAAAACGATTAAAATAAATTAAACACAACATCAAATAAATTAAAAACCAATTAAAATACATTAATTTAAAATAAATAAATCAATATATTAATTAAATTAAAAACACTCATTCAGTGAAAATATACGTAAAAACAGGGTATCACACTTCTTCGAAATTAATTTTATGATAATAGACTAATGGGCTAACACCTTTGATATCTGCAATACTCCAACCTATGGCTGACTTGTGCTCATTTAAGGTTTGAAGTAATTGCTCACCTTGAAATTCAGATAATTCAGATGAGATAATAATAGGAAAAGTATCACCTGGACCAAGGAAAGCATGCTTTAAACCCTTAGGCAAGGGTTCCAATTCAACTCTTGGTGCTTCTATGCTTGAAGGAATCTGTTTCTCACTTTTCTTAGGCAACTCCTCAAATTTCCGTTGCCAAGCCCGTGTGCCATAATCCTGACTTTCATAAAAAAAGTACAAATATCAACAACATTGGATGAATGACTAGTAATATCAAACTCAGAAATAACAAGAAAATATTCAAGTGGATCAGTATCATGAGTTGTGTGAACTCCCTTGTCTATGAGTGCGTCAATCATATATGTTTGGTAGCACTTGTCATCCTCTTTTAGCTATTTCCCAGAAAGGAAAATATTCACCTCGATCATATTCCCAAAAAAGAGTTTCATTAGATCATTCCTGAAATTAATAAGAGCATTAGCAGTAGCAAGGAAAGATCTACCTAAAATTAAAGGGATTTTAGAACTAGAATCAACAATAGAACTAGTGTCAAGGATTAAGAAATCAATAGGATAATAAAACTTATCAATTTGAATCAACACATCCTCCACCACACCCCATGGTACACTGACTCAACGATCAGCCAATTGCAATACCACAATAGTTGGTTTGATTTTTCTCAATCCTAGCTGCAAATAAATGGAATAAGGCATCAAATTTATACTAGCTCCTAAATCTAGCAGCACTTGCCCAAACTCATCATTCTTAATATTACATGCAATGGTTGGACAACCAGGGTCCTTGTACTTAAGAGGAATTTGCTACTCAATTAGAGCACTAACTTGCTCTGTCAGGAATGTTGTCTTCTTAACATGGTGCTTCCTCTTAGCTGTACACAAATCTATAAGAACTTTTCCATAAGTATGAACTTGTTTAATAACAAGCAGTAAGGGAAGATTAATTTTTACCTGTTTGAGGTTCTCCAAGATTTTAGTGCTAGGATCCAAAGTTCTCTTATTCAGTTTTAAAGCTTGAGGAAATGGTACCTTAACTGAGCTATTTATTAACTCAGTTTCCTTGGAAAACTCGGCACCACTATTGCTTTTATCCTCTTCAACATCTTCTGACTTATCAGTTGTTGGTATGTCTGAGGATTTTCCACTTCATGTCATAATGGTATTGATATCCTTCAAATTTTCATGCACCATATGTTCACCTTGGGGTGTGGATTGAGCTTGAGAAGAGAACTTGCCAAGCTCATTCACATTCAAGCAACTCATCATCTTAGATATATGGCTCTTTATATCCTTTTTTTTTTCAACAATCTGCATAATCAAATAATCAAATTTTTTATTGGTTTTATCTTGTGCCTCAATAAAAGCATGTAAAGTATATTCTAAGGAATTCCTAAAAGAAGAAGATGATGTGTGATACTGTGTAGGGTAAGCTCTAGGTGGCTGTACAGGTTGCTGGTTTTCAAATTTCTAGCTAAAATTTGGGTGATTACGCCACCCAGGATTGTAGGTATCGGAGAAAGGTGCATAAGGCTTCTTGTACATACTTAAGGAATTACATTGTTTGTGACACCCTCAAATTCCGCTTGAGATTGAACGGACATCTGAAGCGTCGGGACATACAACACATGGTTACCTGCCCCCGTTCATGACATATAAGATGCAATGTTCCTAACATGCATCTAGCATTATGCAATATTCACAGTGGATAATTTTTTTTTCTTTTCTTGAGCAATACTATGCACCAAACTTATAATATCCCAAATAGTTAAATCGTAATCCAAGCATGCTGAACAAAATAAACATCCACGATTTCAGTATGAGTCTTAGAAGACTATAACCTCAAAAACATGGGAGACCAAACTCCATATTTACATTACCATAATACACTATTGAGGAAGTTTGTCGACTAACTCATGTAACTCGACTAACGAGGCCAGAAAACTGTCTAAAAACTAACTATGGAAGTTGTAAGCTCTACGTTGTGTCTGCGGCGTCTAGTCAACCTTCTTCAGTCTACGAACGTCTACTTCCTGCTCTAATCCTGACACATCGCCTACCATTCGGGGGGAATGGTAGTTGGGACTACCACGGTGAGATTTGAATACAAATCTCAGTAAGTTAACAAGAAACTCCCACACAGGTTAAAGATGCATGCATGGCAGTAAAAGCATAAATGCATAAATAAAGTCATACATAAGCATAGCATAACTTGACATATAGCATGACATAACCTGAACTTAAACGTGAACTAAACTTGACTTAACATGACATGAACTTGAGCTTAAAACATAACATGGACTAACAACATAACATAAACGTGAAATTTGAAACATAACATGGACTTGAAATATAGCATGAACGTAAACATGCATGACATAAATATGAACATGAACATAACATGTACGTGAACATAACATGACAGAAACGTAAACTTGAAACATAACGTGAACATGAACATAACATAACATGAACGTGAGCTTAAACATGCCATAAATGTGAACATAACATGGTGTGAACATAAACTTGAAACTTAACGTGAACATGAACATAACATGTACGTGAGCATAACATAACATAACATAACATGCACTTGATCTGAAACTTGACTTAACATAAACTTGGAATCTTGCTTCTTTACTTAACATAAACTTGGACTTGAAGCTTGACTTGAACGTAAACTTGAACATAACATAACGTGAAACATGACTTGAACGTGAAATACATGAACTTGAAATCTTATTCAATTGTCTTGATTAATAACATGACCATATGGGTGCTACACGGTTTCCCTAGAGCCGTGTGTCCCTACCGATTACCGCATCACAATATAGGTATCTAGACCAGTTGTGAGTGCGTTAATACGTACTCCACAGTTGTTGTGGCCCCACATTTTCTACGTGTCACAATTGCTATGTCTCACGTAATGTATGCTCCACAGTTGTTGTGGCCCCAAACTTCATGCTCCACAGTTGTTGTGGCCCTACGTATTCTACGTGTCACAATTGCTGTGTCTCACGTAGTGTATGCTCCACAGTTGTTGTGGTCCCATACTTCATGCTCCACAGTTGTTGTGGCCCAATGAATACACGTAACATAAACTATGGCACCATTGGCGTTAGTGCCTGGCGCGCTCCGGTGACCAATTACTTAGGCCTCATTTGCAACCTGTTGATTGTACTTCGTCAACCTAGGGAATTTCACACCTATTTAGACACTCCAGCGTGAACAAAGGAGTTCCACTAGGATATTATCTCATCCTATCATTTAGGGTCGTGATTGACATGAATAACTTAACTTGAACATGATCTAAGATCTATATGAACTTTACATAAGGTGAACCACGCTTGAGTCCGTGGCACCGCATAACATAACTTGTGGTGAACACGCTTAGATCCGTGTCACCCTTAACATAACTTGTGATGAACACGCTTAGGTCCTTGTCACCCTTAACATATCTTGTGATGAACACGCTTAGGTCCATGTCATCCTTAACATATCTTATCTTTTTTAATGCATGAGATATTATTTAATATCATGAACTTTTCTAACATGGCGTATACTTGTAAATGGCACAATATGATTTAAACATAAACATTCCATGGCATACATGTAACATAAGGCATACTTAACATGGCATACTTATAACATACAACATTGCATGACATAAAAGATTGTATAACAGATAAATATTCATGAAAGAATAAATCATGCGTAACAGATAAACATGTAATGACATGGCATACATGATAACATACATACATAAATTGTAGTTCTCTTACCCATCATACATACACAATAAACTGATAGTAATTTAGAAGCTAACTTACCTCGATCGTTGCGTTCTACGAGAATTAAAGCGCAAAACACGAGGAACGGTAAGAGGTCATTCTAAAAGTTAGAAATTTAATTACTAACAATTAGAAACATGAAAATAAGCTAACTTAGAGTAAAATTACCATTTTACCCTCTACATGTGGGAAAATGACCATCTTACCCCTAACTTAAGGATTTCACATCCTAACTCCAAAAATTTTCAAAATTTACAGTCCTCATGTAAATTTTGTCCTAAACTCAAATATTAACTCAGAAAGATTTAAAACAAAACACAACTATGGAAAACACACTGTGGCCGAAACATCCATAGGCCATTTCTCTTAATTTTTGTTGCAATTCCTTCCAACTTCAAAACTCATGCTTAAACCAAAATTTTGCAACAAAGATCTTCCTATTCTAAGTTTACAACCATACTTAAAACATCCATTTAGAAAAAGCTAATAATCAACACCAAACTTGTTTTGTAAAAAGATCCAAACACTTAATCACAAGCTTTGACCCCAAAATCAAAACATCTCCAAGAATTCCAAAAATCAAATCTTACTTTTAACATATTCATAACATCATCCTAAGATCAACCATGATTTAAATTATCAAACTAAAGTCACCAAAATCACAAAATAACACTTGGAGTTTTTGGTTTTACACTTAGTCCAAAAACAGAAACTTTTTCCTCAACTAGCTTTGATAAATCTCTTGATCAATGGTTTAAGAAGGTGAGATCTTCGAAATAAAGCATCACATGGTTTAATTATGTGTCTTAAATAGGATCCATCCATCAAACTTAAAATCACATGGCTAAAAATCAATAAACATGGATCTAATCCAAAAACATCAAATCATAGGCCTAACCAAAATCCTCTTGCATAGAAATATCATACCTTTGAAACTAATACTAAATATCTTCAAAATAACATCCTAACATGAAAATAAGAGACTTCGTATCATCATATAAAAATATCAAAGCTTTTAGAGTAAGATCAAACCTTGAAATATTCAAAATTTCTCCAAATAAAAATTGTTTTGCCACTTCCAATTTTCAAGTTTCTGGATCTAAGAAAATCTATCATCAAAATCTTTATTCATGCAACAAAACCTCAATGAAAACTCTTAAACACATGCTAAGAACACTCCATAAAATTTTCAGACCAAGATATGTCCATTAGCTTGGTCAAAAACTCCAAAACATAACATACTCTCCAGATTCACGCGCAGAATGACCTTTCCATGGTTAAAAATACTTTTGACTGACCAATGACCATGGAATGATACGAAAAATGTATCTACGGAAACTATACTCAAATAGGAACAACTTTTATGAAGGAGTCATCACGTGAAAATACTTAAAAATGGTCAAAAATCTCCACGCAAAAAGACCCAGAAATCTGCCCGAGAGAGCTCCTTTGGGTTTCTCTCTAAGAACGGGGTGAAGAAATGATTAAAGTGAAGTAAGTTTGTCTTACACGACTCAAGACTTCTGTAGTGGGAATATATGGACCTTAATGATCATTGAATGGAGGTAGATATGTGACATAAAGTGGAGGATAATAGGGGGCAAAGGACTGCCTACAAAAGCTTTGGGGCATGGTGCTTGATGGGGTGGGTTCCTCCACTATGGGGTGCAACTTGAGACAATGAATGGTATGCCAAGTGGGGGAGGAAACTTCCAAGAAGCCTTGCCAAGGTGGCCAAATTCGTGGGCCTTAGTGGGCCTTACTGGGCTTCAACCAAGTGGGCTTCAATTTGGGGTTTAAAGGGGGTTTGGTTAGGGTTTGAGATGCTATCAAGCCCAAATCCAATTTTTCTTGGCCCAATCAAATTTCTAAGGTTTAAAATGTTGGATAAAGATGTCATAATAGGAATTTTAAAAATTAATAGCATGTGGAAGTGATTTAATCAAGTGATTAAACACAATGCTAGAAATTGGATCAAAAAGGATTTGAATGCCAACTTTAGGGTTTGGGGAAACCGTTTAGGGATTCGGTTTCAACCAAGTTTTTGGGGTTTCAAATGGATTCCAACCATTTAGGGTTTCACTAGGGTTGAAACCCTCTTTGATCTGGCTCAATTTGGTTGATCAGATGAAAAAGGTTTTGCTTAGGTGACATGATCTCACACCTTGATTTCCTTCACAATTCCATCTAATGGTTTCTCTTTGTACCAAGTATCTAATACTATTCATTATGTGTGGTTAAGATCTTTCCAAGTGTCCAAATAAAACTTCTCTAACCTAATTTGGACATTCCACACTGTGATTTTGAAAACGCTGCACTTAGTACGCTTATCGAGGTTACTATTTACTCCAAAAAAAACGTAATAAACTTAGTACTGAAAAATCCTAAATATTCAATTGAGCCTAGTGGTGTAGACTATAATGTATTCAGACACTTCTAACTATCTCAAACAATTAAAATTGCATTTCTGGCACCATAGCGAGTGATAACACTGACTATGTTGACAGGCTAAAACTTATACGATTGATCAATTCGTGAAAACTTATGGGGTTTTCACATGCTTTCTAATGTCTATAGAAATTCCACCATTGAATTTCTAGCGGGCTGTTACATTGTTCCTCATACATTTCCCTCATTTCAACAAATGTGGGGCACTCTTGAGCAAGGTGATCTACCCCATCACACACAAAATACGGCCCAAAGGACTCTACATGAGTAGCCACGTGTTGACTTTAAATCCTTAGTTTTTAACACCTCTAACTCCCTAGTAAGCATCTCAACCTTAGCTTTTAGGTTATTATCTTCCCTAAGATGGTAAATTCTAGTAGGCCGTGACCTATTTGTACTCTCAGTAGCACTAGGTCCAGTCCAAGTGTGAGCTTTTTCAACAAGCTCATTGAGATATTCTATAGCCTCATCTGGATTCTTCCGCAAAAAATCACCATTACACATCATGTTTATTAATTGACGCACTCTAGGTGTAAGTCCCTCATAGAAATAATTGACTAAGAGCCAATTCTCATAACCATGGTGAGGACACATACTCAACAACTCCTTAAACCTCTCCCAATCCTGATACAAAGTCTCACTATCCTTTTGTGCAAAGGTGGAGATCTGCCTCTTCAAAGCATTGGTCTTATGTTGGGGAAAGTATTTGCTAAAGAAAACCTATGTCGTCTCATTCCATGATCCTATTGATCGCGGTCTTAGTGAGTACAACCAGCTCTTTGCTCTATCCTTCAAAGATAAAGGAAAGAACATAAGTCTCACAACATCATCTATAGCATTATGACCATGGAAAGTCACAACTACTTCCTCAAACTCCCTAATGTGCAAATAAGGATTTTCGTTCTCTAAACCATGAAAGGTGGGAAGTAATTGTATCATCCCTATTTTAAAATCAAGTTGACGAGTGTTGGCTGGAAACATGATGCATAATGGTGTGGGTGTGCGTGTAGGGTGGAGGAAATCCTGAAGAGTTCTAGTCGGTTGATCTTCTTCATGTTCACTCATTTCTTTGGAACTAGATGTATTGTCAAATAAAGAATTTAAAAATGTTGATTACGACTTTAGCACAAGCCTACAAGCAAACCTACCCAAAGCGTCTCTATATCTGTGCATGCAAGGGAAAAAAATGCTAAAAGCTAAAAATAAATAAATAAAAATAATATGAAAAGAAAAGGAAAAAACTAATGCAGCAAGCTAAAAGAGGGAACGAAGTTATAGCCCTTACAAACTACTGGAGTAAAAATTACGCCTTGTATAGATTCTTGCACCGTACTCCCTGGCAACAGCACCAAAATTTGATTACGCCCAAACTATTACACGGTCGTGTCATATAGTTCAGGGTGTCGATCCACAGGGAGTCGGAAGAAACACAACAAAATGCAAACTTAAGGGAAAAATTTTAATGACAATATGATGAGAATATGAGAATTCTACCTAAAGCATGTAATTAAAATGAGATTAGGGCACAGATAAGAGGGCAAGTAAAGCTTCAGGCTTCAATCAATCGGATTCAATACTCTGGCTTTTTCAATCCAAATTTTATACACAATTAAGAATTATAGTACCAAATTCCTAATTGGAAGATATGTTATTATGTTCATCTACTTTCTCAAATTTAATTCCAGAATCTATTCCTTCTTTACAAACCATAGGTTTCGTATATAAAAATAAAAACTTGTTTAAGTCACAATCATATATTCATGATCCTATAGCTCAACCAGATCAAACCGTAGCAAAATTTAATATAATTGTCTCAATTTTATAAAATCTAAAACAAATAGAGGAATTCAATCCTAAAATCTTAAATAATAAAACTTAATCTATGAATTGAAATAAGTCAAAATATTTTTATCAATCAATTTCTACTCTAAGCTTTGCCCAAGAATTAGTTCTTCATGGGAGAACTCAAAAATTACAAATAAAATGGTATTTTTCTCCCTCTTGTTCAGATCTGCCGCCGTCCCAAAAGCCAAGCCAAAAAGATCTGCTCCTTTCTCCCGTCTAAAAACCAACCAAAAGATAAAAAAATTTCCCTCGTGTTCCGTGCATCTCTATTCTTCAAAGATAATGTTTATCCACAGTGCCTACTCCTACAACCCACAAAGACGTGTTGCATGCAACTCATATCTGCTACCTTTCATTGTGATTCCGTTGCTAGACTCAGTGTCCTATGTGTGCCGCTCCAAATTGAAACGAAGTAAAGCTGGTCCATTTCATTCGTAATGTGATGCCCCCAAATCCCCACGTACGGACACGGGGAGATCGAGACGTCCGGATGGTGACAACACGGTCACCATCCTATCGTCGAGTGCCAAGTGTGTGCAAGCGACACATGTGCACGAAGAAATACGCAGCGGATAGCAAAGACATAAACTAAGTACCAGAATTTTTTCTTAAATAAAATGCAAAGCGGTTCAAGGATACATAATAAAATATTACAAGTCACAAATATTGTTTCAAAGCCCAAAACCAATACATTTACTTCAACTCAAATCTCCGGCGGAGCCTCATCCTCGGGCTCAGCCCCCTCCTCCTCCTCGAACTCTGCACCAAAATCTATGGTACCAAAAATGGTGCCGCAGGTAAGTAAAATCCAAACACCACTAGATAAAAGCATATTAAACTCAAACAATATGCATGAATAAATGCCAATGCACAAAACTCATAAACCATATTTTCCCACGCACGCCAAAAATCCATTTGGCCCAGAAACATATCCTTTAAACAAAATCTCGCCGTTATCCCCGATAACGGCCCAAAACATAACTTTTAAAACCGAGCCTCACCATTATCCCCGATAATGGCCCAAACCACCATTTTCCCAGAAAATGGATCACAAAACCAGACCTCGCCATTATCCCAGATGATGGCCCAATCAATATACCACCATTTTCCCAGAAAATGGATCACAAGTCCTCAACACATCCTCGCCATTTTCCCAGAAAATGGCCCGTATCCGAAAACCATAAAACCAATCCGATTATGCATGCACCATGACCTCCCCTAGGGATCATCCGCACACTCTGGCTCTGTGCCACACCGCAGGTAACGTCTACGCTTGTGACACCTACACGAGTGATACCCAGACTCGCACCACGCGCGTACCTGGCCAGGCCATCCTCTAGTCCCCGCCACTCTAGGGACCACGGAGTCGACACGACAGCGCTACCGTATCGTGCGATCCGGTCGTCGCCCAGCGACAACCCAGGGGATGTCACTCAGTATTATCCACTCCCGAGTGACCAGAGGAGCTCCACCGAGATAATAACCCATCCCGGCTTGGGCTCGTGATACGCACGCACCCGAAAATCCATTTACGCCAATAAAACAAAATTTTCTTAATTAAAATAAAACACACGTGCACGCACCATGTAAATGCAATCTCAATGCTCGACAAATACAACCAACCATAAAACAACAATTCAAGCAACTCCGTCCTCCATCCATCCGACCCCCGAACTCCTCGGACTCAGTCCGGAATCAGCAAACCAACCAAATAAATTATTGTAAGAGCAAAATATATTTAAATCTAAAAGTTGAGTTTGGAAAATACTTACAGCGCTATATATGATTTTTAGAAGGTTCGGCGCGCGGCAAACGATGAGCGAAAAGCTACGTAACAGTGCAAATGCACTGTAGCCATGGGTCGTAAAATACCCACTTTTGAACGGGGACAAACCAAGACACCAAATTGATAGGGAATGGCCTTGAGATATTTATGAAGCTAAAGGAAGTGAGTTTTGGCCGTGGGTGGCGGTGGAAACGGTGGTGGAAGTGCAAAAAGGGGCTGATCGGAGTTGAGCTCGTGCGAGCTGCTCCGACAACGGATCGGGGCCGAAATTAGGTGGGTTAGGACGGCAAGAGGTAGGGGAAGAAGCTGTGAAGAGATGGTAGCCGGAGGTGGTGCGACGGCCCCGGAATCGGCAAAAAGCCGTGCGGCTTAGATGTGCTTTTCCGGCCAAACGGCGGCACGGTTGGGGGAGATCTTTGGTGGGGTGGTGCGCCGGAGGGAGGGGAAGATTTCTGGGTGGGTGGTGTAGGCCACGCCGCCGGCAAGCTGCGGTTCTGGGCGGAAGAAGAAACCGGCGACAGGGTGAAAAACAAAGCAGGTGCCGCGACTTCGAGGGGCTCGTGGCGGCTAACGGTGGCTCCGATGGTCTTGAAAATTGGTGGGGTTGTAGTCTGATGCGAGGGGAAGAGAATGGCAAGGGTGGTGTACGCCACCTCCACCGGACGGCGGATGTGATGACCCGTTTTTGCGTGTATTTTCACTGGAGGAGTGGTTTTGATTTAATTAATATTATAGTGCTTTTATTTTAAATTATCGGATTTTAATTGGATTTTATTTGCTGTTTAATTTATTTTAGCTCGTTTTTGGATTTAAAATTTAATAGTTGGTTTTTACTAGTTATTTATTATATTTTAGCTCGACGTTGTGTTTAAAATATTTTAATGGTATTTATTTATTTATTTGATGTAGTGTTTAATTTATTTTAGTCGTTTATGTTTTTAACATCGTTTTCGGCGGATCAGTTTCTGGATCCCGGAAGTGAAGTTTGGACTTCATTTCTTTTTCCCTTCTTTTCTTTTTCTCTTTTTTCTTTTTTCCTCTTTCCCTTTCCTTTCTTCTTCTTTTCCTTCTTTTTCTTTCTTTTCTTCCTTTTCCCCCGTTTCTTCCCCGTGCGCCGAACTCCCTCTCCCTCCCTTCTCTTTTTCCTTTCCGTCGACCCCTCTTTGGCCGGCCATATCTCCGCCGTCCGGTGGAGGTGTCGTACACCACCACCGCCATTCTCTTCCCCTCCCACCAGACTACATCCCCACCAATTTTCAGAGCCATCGGACCCACCGTTAGCTGCCACGCACGGCCTAAAGTTGCTTCCCCAGCCCAGTTTTCTCCTCTGTTTTTCCTTTCCGCGCAGCCTCCTTCGACCGCCCATATCTCCGTCATCCGATGGAGGTGTCATACACCACCCCCACCATTCTCTTCCCCTCACATCAGACTACAACCCCACCAATTTTCAGGACCATCGGAGCCACCGTTAGCCGCCACGAGCCCCTCGAAGTCGCGGCACCAACCCAGTTTTTCCCCCTGTTGCCGAATTCTTCCTCCGCCCAAAACCACCACTTTCCGGCGGCGTGGCCTACACCAACCACCCAGAAATCTTCCCCTCCCTCCGGCGCATCACCCCACCAAAGATCTCCCCCAACAGTGTCGCCGTTTGGCCGGAAAAGCGCATCTAAGCCACTCGGTTTTTCATCGATTTCGGCGCCGTCGCACCACCTCCGGCCACCATCTTTTCACCACTTCTTCCCCTCCCTCTTGCCGTCCTAACCCACCTAATTTCAGCCCCGATCCATTGCCGGAGCAGCTCGTACGAGCTCAACTCCGATCAGCCCCTTCTTGGCCTTCGACCGCCGTTTCCACCACCACACACGGCCAAAACTCACTTCCTTTAGCTTCATAAATATCTCAAGGCCATTCCCTATCAATTTGGTGTCTTGGTTTGTCCCCGTTCAAAAGTGGATATTTTGCGACCCACGGCTACAATGCATTGCACTGTTACGTTGCTTTCCGCCCATCGTTTGCTGCGCGCCGAACCGTCTAAAAATACCGTATAGCGCTGTAAGTATTTTTCCAAACTCTACTTTTAGATTTAAATATATTTTGCTCATACAATAATTTATTTGGTTGGTTGGCTGATTCCGGACTGAGTCCGAGGAGTTCGGGGGTCGGGTGGATGGAGGACGGAGTTGCCTGATTCGTTGATTTATGCTTGGTTGGTTGTGTCGTGCATTGAGATTGTAAGTATTTTTCCAAACTCTACTTTTAGATTTAAATATATTTTGCTCTTACAATAATTTAATTGGTTGGTTTGCTGATTCCGGACTGAGTCCGAGGAGTTCGGGGGTCAGATGGATGGAGGACGGAGTTGCTTGAATTGTTGTTTTATGGTTGGTTGTATTTGTCGAGCATTGAGATTTGCATTTACATGGTGCATGCACGTGTATTTTATTTTAATTGAGAAAATCCTGTTTTATCGGCGTAAATGGATTTTCAGGTGCGTGCGTATCACGAGCCCAAGCCGGGATGGGTTATTATCTCGGTGGAGCTCCTCTGGTCACTCGGGAGTGGATAATACTGAGTGACATCCCCTGGGTTGTCGCTGGGCGACGACCGGATCGCACGATACGGTAACGCTGTCGTGTCGACTCCGTGGTCCCTAGAGTGGCGGGGACTAGAGGATGGCCTGGCCAGGTACGCGCGAGGCGCGAGTCTGGGCATCACTCGTGTAGGTGTCACACGCGTAGACGTTACCTGCGGTGTGGCACAGAGCCAGAGTGTGCGGATGATCCCTAGGGGAGATCATGGTGCATGCATAATCGGATTGGTTTTTATGGTTTTCGGATACGGGCCATTTTCTGGGAAAATGGCGAGGATGTGTTGAGGACTTGTGATCCATTTTCTGGGAAAATGATGGTTTATTGATTGGGCCATTATCGAGGATAATGGCGAGGTCTGGTTTTGTGATCCATTTTCTGGGAAAATGGTGGTTTGGGCCATTATCGAGGATAATGGCGAGGCTTGGTTTTAAACGATATGTTTTGGGCCGTTCTCGGGGATAATGGCGAGATTTTGTTTAAAGGATTTGTTTTTGGGCCAAATGGGATTTTGGCGTGCGTGGAAAAAATATGGTTTATGAGTTTTGTGCATTGACATTTACTCATGCATATTGTTTGAGTTTAATATGCTTTTATCTAGTGGTATTTGGATTTTACTTACCTACGGTACCATTTTTGGTACCGTAGATTTTGGTGCAGAGTTCGAGGAGGAGGCTGAGCCTGAGGATGTGGCTCCGCTGGAGATCTGAGTTGAAGTTAATGTATTGGTTTTAGGCTTTGAAACAATATTTGTGACTTGTAATATTTTATCATGTATCTTTGAACTGGTTTGTATTTTAATTAAGAAAAATTCTGGTACTTAGTTTTATGTCTTTGCTATCCGCTGCATATTTCTTCGTGCACATGTGTCGCTTGCACACACTTGGCACTCGTCAATAGGATGGTGATCCATGTTATCACCATCCGGACGTCTCGATTTCCCCGTGTTGGTACGTGGGGATTTGGGGGCGTCACAGTAATATCCTTGTAAAGCTATTGTTCACGCTAGAGTGTTTAAATAGGTGTGAAATTTTCTAAGTTGATGACATATTGTCAACGGGTAGCGAGCAGGGACCTAACTAGCTGGTCACCAGAGTGCGCCAGGCATTAACGCCGATGGAGTCACATTTCATTTCAACAATTCATGGGGCCACAACAACTGTGGAGCATGAAGTATGGGGTCACAGCAATTTTGACACATATATTATGTGAGACACAGCAATTGTGACACATAAAATACATAGGGTCACACCGACTATGGAGTACGTTTAACGCACTCACAATTGGTTCAGATACCTATGTTGTGATACGGTAATCGGCAAGGACACATGGCTCTAGGGGACCCATGCAACACCCGAGAAGTTGAGTTTAAGCAGTTAAAGAAATAAGATTCCAATTTCATGTTAAGTTTCAGATCAAGTTCATTTTAAGTTAAGCATCAGATCAAGTTCATGTTATGTTAAGTTTTGGATAAAGTTCATGTTAGTCAAGTTTCAGATCAAGTTCATGTCAAGTCAAGTCTAAGTTTTAATCCAATTCAGTTTAAGCAAGTCAAATTCAGTTCATGTTTCAATTTAAGTTATGTTAATTAGTCTATGTTGTATGTCAAGTTATACTATGATCGCTTATGAATTTGATTATGTATTCATACTTTTACTGTCATGCATGCATCATTAACTTGTATAGAGGTTTTCTGTTAACTTGTTGAGATTTATAATCAAATCTCATTGTGGTAGTCCCAACTATCATTCCCCACAAATGGTAGATCTTGTTACAGGACCTAAAGGAGAATCGAAATCTGACCAACTCGACACAGTCGACTGAGCGATGGTGCGACGTCAATGTTACTATAGTAGTTAACTTAAATTACTACTTGTACTATGGAGTTGCATTTCCAATACTCTTTCGGATCATAGCCATTTTGGACTAGTGTTGTGATCTTAGTTATTCAATGTGTCTTTATGTATGAAGTATGTTTGAAGTATTTGGGATATTTTTAGTTTGATGCATAGTATTATTGATAAAGAAAAAATTTATCCGCTGTGAATATTGCATAATGTTAGATGCATGTTAGAAACATTGCATCTTATATATCATGAACGATGACAGTTAATCTTGTGTTGCATGTTTCGACGCTTCAAATGTCCATCTGATCCCAAGTAGAATTTGGGGACGTCACAGTTGTTTAATTCTATCTAAGTTGATATTTGACTTTAGGACAAAATTTATATGAGAAATGTAAATTTTGGTATTTTTAGAATTAGGATGTGAAGTCTTTAAATTAGAGGTATAATGATCATTTTTTCACATGGAGATGGTAAAATGGTTATTTTACTCTAAGTTAGCATTTTTTCATGTTTTTAAGTCGTTAGTGATAAAGTTTCTAACATTTGGAATTCCTATTTATAGGTTCTCGTGTTTCATGCATTATCTCGTAAAATGCAACAATCATTGAGATGAAGATTTTTAAAGTAACAAAATACAACTAAAATGATAAGTGATATGAAGAACGACTAAGGTTTCAAGAATCCGTCTAATAATTTATAATATTATCTTTGATCAATTTACTTCAACTAACCTAAAATAATAATTTTATTTAATTGGAAGATTTAGCAGTTAAGGCCAAGAAAACTAATCACTAAAGATTAAGTACAAACAATTGACGGTTAAAACATTCAGAAATCCCTTTGAATATCACAGGGATTTTTCAAGCATCCAATATATTCAGAAATCACAATGAACCAAGATAAATATATAGATAATCAAAATATCTAATAATAAAATCATTCAATTGATCAAACCCACAATATAAATTTTATTGTTGATCCAATACAATGTCTAAATCATTAGACTTCACCTCTAACTTTAATACGAAACTTTAGCCAACTATGTTTATCACAAGAGCCATGGAAATCAAAGAAACATTTTCCATCAGAAAACTAAAATAAAAAACAATCCAACACTAGAAAACAACCTAGACCATAGATTAAAAGTGGAGAGAACACAGAGCCCCAGAAAAATAAACTCCATCAAAATAGAAGCCTCTCGTTCCCCAGTCAAACTGTGCCTCCGAAAAATCCCAGTGAAAAGAAATCCTTTCTTTTCGTTGCTATGTCTCTAGAGTAATGTCAAAGAAAAACTTCCACAACTGGCGTTCCTTTTCGTTTCATCCCAAAGCTCCAGCCCTTCCATCTGGTTGTGTGTGTCAAGCCCAAAAACCTTCTGTTTGTCGCCCCCCCCCCCCCCCCCAAAAAAAAATTCACCTCCTCTGTCTAAGGAAAAACCCCACCCAAAAAGAAATCGTTCCCCTCAGAAGATATCTTTTCCGCGTGGTCTCTTTTTCCTTTTCCATCAAAACACCAAAACCAGATGCCTCCCTTGTGAACCAACAAAAGAGCCTATTGTGTTGCCTTTCATAATTCACTAAATGTGAAACATAAAAATGGCAAAGAAAGGAGGCTTGACAACCCCATTTGGGTGTGCAGAGCAGCTGCGGAATTGGTCTTCTGTAATTAAACTTGCCTGTTGCGTTTGACCCAAAACTAAAGAACCCTATGTTGCTTTGCCTTTCATTCTTAGCTGCTAAAACAAAGTCTTGTGCTTTTGTTTCTTTCGGAAACTAACCCCATAAGGCCTGCTACTATTGTCCGTCCATAAGGAAAGAATAAAATCTACTGGGTACCGCATGCGTGTGTGTTGTTCTATTGCCAAGCTAAAAATGAATGCCTCCCTTTGCCTTGCTTCGTGTTTCTTGGCATAAATGAAAAAGTAGAAATCAGAAATAAATTAAAAAGAAAAATCGAATATAAAAAATATGTTATGAATGAGAGGAAATATTATCCAATTAAATCACAAGTTATAAAATTAAGCATAAACATGATATTATTCAATTTAAATCACAACTCATATTTATGCCTATTAACCATTTATCCATTTAAAACTAATAATAATGTCATGAAATAATTAAAATATATTGGGTCTGAATGTATGAAATATGCAATATTTCAGCTTAATCATTGGTAAGGGAACTATTTGTTATGTATTTATATTATCGTATATGCCATGTCATACCATGTCACTATATGTTTATCTATTACACATATTATATTCTGTCATGAAATATTTATTTGTTACACATATTATATTCTATGACAAAATAGTTATCTATTAAATGTTACCCAATGTCATGTAATGTTATCTGTTACACGTTATACCATGTCATGTAATGTTATCTGTTACATATTAGGCCATGTCATTAGAGGTCTAAATCGGTCTGGTCTGGGGAAAATAATGGACCGGACTGGACCATCATTTTCTCTGGACCGAACTGGACCATACATCCATAGGGATTGGACCGAACTAGTAGCTATCTATAATACTTGAGTCTTACTACGTAGGTTCTTATGTCATTTCATTTTATTAATTCTTTAAGTTAAATGTTTTAAGATAAAGGTTTTATTATGCTATTATTTTATTATTTTATTTTAAGATGAGTGTGCTTTTATTTTTATGTGGGTCATTAAAATAAATGAAGGGTATGATTTTAAGACCTCACATTTTTCTCTTAAGCTCTTTAACTTTAATTATATAAGAAATAGCCTAACTATTATCCAATCTTGGATGAGTAGGTAAAGGAAAATATCTCCCTACATTTAATCTCTACCATCCTTTTCCCTAGTTTATGAGATAAGTTTTGACTAAAAGTAATTTAATCCCTTATTTCTTTGAAACTGTCGGTCACTTTCCACACTTGTGAAATAAGACTTGATCAAGACTTTCCAAACTTGTGAAACAAGACTTTAATCCCCTATCTCCCTTTCAATTCGTCGGTCACCTAGCCAAAAGAAAAGAACAAGTGTTATTCCTTCTTCTCCAAGCCAAAACCGATTTCTCCATTTCTCCATTTCTCTTCTTCTTCCTTTCATCTTCAAGCTCAAGAAACCAAGGCTTTTCCTTTTTCCTCTCCAAACCATGCGTCCCCAAGGAAAGAAATGAACGGTTTCCTTCCTCCCCAAGCCATGCCATACCCCTTCTTCCATACCCATTTTCGGGTTTGCTCATAGCTTGGAATCCAAAGCTTATTTTCATATTCTAAAAGATGAAATCCTGAAGGTAAGAAGCTCTTGATTCATTCCCTAGTATGATTTACTCGAATTTCATTATTTATCTCACATGGATGTTTCGGTTTTGGGTTTCCAACCAAGGGATAGTATTCTCTCCAATCCCCTAAGCAGAACTCACCTCTCCTCTTCACCATTTTCATGCTTTGGGAAGGATTCACCAAAGGTAAAAACCATAGCTCGACCCATTTGGTTTTAGTTTGATTTTGGAGGCCAACTAAACTGTTTTTAGCTTGTATCTTACTTGTAGATAAATCTCTATGTTGCAAATAATTATATATGCTCTGTTTTGGCCCAAACCGAAATTGTTAAAGTAGTCTTGCTGTGTATTTTCCTATATTCGAAAATGCTATGTTGCTATTAAACTTGGTTTAATCATAAGTGATGATTTAAGTGAGGCTAGTTTACATATGTTGGTGCTATGTGTCTTGCAAGAGGATGATTAATAATCTGTTTTTAGGGATGTTAGAGGTTTAGTTAGAGGCTTTGCTTGGGTTTTATAATTCTCTATCTTGCTTTCAAAAGGTATTAAATGGGTAAAGCATAAGCTTGAGTATTTAAAGGTTTTAATGTTGCTTAATGGGTAATTTTGATATACTTTATACTACTCTAAGTTTAATGGGTTACGTATCTAAGCTATGTCAATATGGCTTGTGTGACTGGTTTGAGTTTAGGAGGTTAATTGCACGATATATCACGATATTCAAAGCTATACAAGTGCCCCTAAGTCCATGCCATGCCACGTTTTGATGTAAAAATAGCCCATTTACATTGTTCCCCTTTTATGAGCTTAGAAATTCATAGTACATACGTGATACATTTGCACTCATCACGTATTTTACTTTATTAGAAGGAAAAAAAGGCATGAAACAATAATATACAGATATAATAGGGAAAGAATAGGTACGGGGTCACGGCCTCGCCCATGGTAAGGCAGTGTTGTGACACTATCAGTCTGTTCAGTCCGACCCGATTAAATTTTTAATTTTTTTCTTCTTTTTTAAAATAAATTAATAAAAAATTTATTTAAATTACTAAATTAAAATTAAGTGAATTATTAATATAGATTATATAACTAACTCATTAAAAAAATATTTATATGGTCAATGATAATAAATTAGATGAAAATTACTATATAAAAGTAATATAATAAATTATTAAAAATATTTTTAAAATATATATCAGAGTTCGGTTCGGTCTGGTCCAAAATTTGTAGACCCCGAGATCGGACTGAATGGTCTCAGTCCACAATTTATAGGATCGAGACTGACGAGTCTAGAGTTCGGTCCAGTCCAAATGGGTCAATCCAGTCAATTTTTCCAGTCTGGATCAACTGGCTTACACTCCTACATGTCACATAGTGTTGTTTCTTACATTTTATGCCATGTTACTTACTGTTTGTTTGTTTCAAGTTACGCCAAGTCATTCATCTCACGTATATGTCATGTTATGTTACGTCAGTCTATTTGTCATTTCATTTCATGTCATGTCTTGAGTTCAAAGTATATCTCCAAAATAGTATTTTCCAAGTCTAGTCATGTAATGTCTATGTACAGTTAAGTTATTGTTCAATTCATTGTTATTTTGAAACATTGTGGTAACCCCATGGACAGGATTCCTCTATCATGTTAACCCCGTGAGACAAGAATATCATTATGGTAACTACATGAGACAACAACATCATGGTAACTCCATGACACAAGAATACATTTCAAATTCATGTTATTTCACGTTAAGTTCATGCCTAAGTCAATTCACGTTTGTTCATGTCATGTCAAGTTTTATGTTCAGTTTCAAGCTCAGTTGTACGTCACATTTATTTCATGTTCAGTTCAAGTTCAACTCATGTTTAGTTTTATGTCATGTCTAGTTCACATAAGTTCAGTTCTTCTCATGTTAGTTCATGTCATGTTATATTTTAAGTTATGTCATGCTTATTTATGATTATGATTATGCGTTCATGCCTTTACTACCACGCTTGTATTTGTTAACTGTATGATAAGTTATCTATTAACTTGCTGAGATTTGTAATCAAATCTCACCATGGTAGTCCCAACTACTATTCCCTCTGAAATGGTAGATCATGTGCTAGGATTAGGAGATGTAGTAGAAGATCTGTGACCCCCCCCAAAAAATTCCGCTTGGAATCAGACGGACATTTGAACATCGAGACATGTAACACAAGGTTACCTATCTCTGTTCATGACATATAAGATACAATGTTCCTAACATGTATCTAGCATTATGCAATATTCGTAGAGGATAAAATTTTTCTTTAGCAATACTATGCACAAAACTAAAAATATCCCAAATACTTGAAACATACTTTATACATAAAGGTATACTAAACAGTCATGATCACAACAGTAGTCCAAAATAGTTGTGATCAAAAGAGTATTGGAGATACAACTCCATAAGTACAAGTAGTAACCTAAGTTAATTACTATGCCATCATCAATGTCACACCGTAGCTTAGTCGATCGTGTTTAGTTGGTCGGATTTCGATTCTCCTTAGAGTCCTATAACAAGATCTACCATTCGAGGGGAGAATGGTAATTGGGACTACCATAGTGAGATTTGATTACAAATCTCAACAAGTTAACAGAAAACTTTCACATAAGTTAATGATGCATGCATGACAATAAAAACATGAATGCATAGTCAAATTCATAAGTAATCAGAGCACAACTTGACATACAACATAGCATAACTAATATAACTTAAACTTAAACGTGAACTAAACTTGATTTGACATGAATTTGATCTGAAACTTGACTTAACATGAACTTGCTCTGAAACTTGACTTAACACGAACTTGCTCTGAAACTTGACATAACATGAACTTGCTCTAAAACTTGACTTAACTTGAACTTGATCTGAAACTTATTCTTTAACTGCTTAAACTCAACTTCTTGGGTGCTATATTAGTCCCCTAGAGCCATGTGTCCCTACCGATTACCTCATCACAACACAGGTATCTGGACCAGCTATAAGTGCGTTAATACATACTCCATAATGGTTGTGGCCCCATGTATTCTACCTGTCACAATTGTTGTGTCTCACGTAGTGTATGCACCATAATTGCTGTGACCCCCTACTTCATGTGCCACACTCATTATGGACCCCACAAAACTGAATGTGGCTCCATCGGTGTTAGTACCTGGCGCGCTCTGGTGACCAACTAATTAGGTCCTCGCCTGCTACCCGTTGACAGTATTTCATCAACTTAGGGAACTTCACACATATTTAAACACTCCCATGTGAATAAAGGAATTTTACTAAGATATTATCTCATCCTAACAGTTAGGATTGTAATTGACATAAATAACTTGACTTGACTGTTCTCGAAATACACACACTGTACTCAAGATGAAACGTGACTGGAATACGAAATGACAGAAGCCCTGATGTAACATAACTCGAAAGACTTGACTAACTTGAGATAGAAACATTTCGTAACATGACATAAACATGTAACAGACAATATTTCATAACATAGTATCACATGTAATGGACAACATACCTAACATGACATACTTGTAATAGTGAATATGACATGACATACATGTAATAGATGGCATACTTAACTTGATGTACTTGCAATGTATAGTAATACGTGACAAAATATCTTGTGTAACAGATGAATAACTCATGACAGAATAAATTATATGTAACAGACAAATATGTGATAACTTGGCATGGCATGACATATATGATAACACACATACATACACTGTAGTTCCTTTACCTAGCACACATACACAGTAAACTGCTAGTACGTAAAGAACTAACTTACCTTGGTTTTCGCATTTTCTAATCAATTTCAAGTGCAATCACGAAGAACTGAAAATAGTAATTTCTAAAGGTTAGAAATTAATCACTAACAATTAGAAATAAGAAAAAATACTAACCTAGAGAAAAATTACGATTTTACCCTCTACATGTGAAAAATGACCATTTTACCCATAACTTAAGGATATTGCATCCTAACTCCAAAAATACCAAAATTTGCATACCTCATGTAAATTTTGTTCTCAACTCAAATATCAAATCAGAAAATTTTAATACTATAAACAAAACCATAAAAACTGTATAGGGGCCGAAACTTGCATAGGCTTTTTCCTTGATTTTTGTTGCAATTATTCCAATTTCAAAACTCATTAAAACCAAATTTTTGCAACAAATATCTTGTTATCCTAAGTTTAAAAACATACTTGAAACACCCACTAAAATATAATAATCATCAACACCAAACTTTTAGAAAAAATATTCCAACTTTTTAACTAAAAGGGCAAACCATTGAATTAAATGATTTGATCTATTTCCAAGCATCTCCAAGAAATTAGCTTAGTCAAAAATTTCAAAATATAACATACCCTCCAATTTATCGCCCAAAATGACCTGTTGAGGTTTCAAACAACATTTGACTGACCAAATGGTTTAAAATGGAACAAATAAGATATCCACGTAAACTACATTAAAAAAGGAACAACTTTTATGAAGAAAATTTTGTGAGAAAATACTTAACAAAAGCTTCGAAATGAGCGTGTAAAATAACTCTAAAAAGCTATCCGAGAGAGTCTTTGGTTTTCTTTCTAAGGAATGTGAGAACAAGAGGTGGGATGATTATGAAATGAGCTGGACAACTTCTTGGATAAGTGAGGGATGAAGAGAGGGCTGAGAGTGAGCTTAAGTGTTGCTCTTGATAACCCAAAAAAGTGGACAAAACTATCCCAAGATATTTCCTCATGGTGGAGTATTGAGTTGAAAGAGTGAGGTGGCCCCTTTAGCTTATCCCTTCTAGAACCGTCTAGGCCCTTTTTGAAAGATCTGGTCAACCAAGTAAGGGTGAAAATTTGAGCTAAAAATCAATGCTAACGAGGCCAAATTCATGGGTCTTAATGGGTCTAAACCGAATGGGCCTCAATTTGGGGTTTTAATAGGGTTTGGGTTGCTATCAAGCCCAAATCCAATTTCTCCTGATTCCAATCAAATATCCAAGGTTAAAAAGGTTGGATAATGATATTCTAATATAAATTTGAAGGATTAATAGCATGTGAAAATAATTTAAGTAAGCAATTAAACACAATGTTAGAAACCGATTCAGTTACGATTTTGAGGTCAACTTTAGGATTTGGATAAAACCGTTTAGGATTTCAGTTTCAACTATGTTTTTTGGTTCTTAGTCGGATTCCAACCATATAGGATTTTACTAGGGTATAAATCTTATTTGGTTTGGCACAATTTGATTGGTCGAATGGAATAAGATTTTTGCTTAGGTGGCACACCTTGATTCCTTTAAATCCATCAAATGTTCCTCATGGTGCCATTTGTCTAATACTCTTCATCATGTATCGCTAAGATCTTGCCAAGTGTCCAAAAAAAACTTCTCTAACCTAATTTGAACATTTCATACTGTAATTTTGAAAATACTGCACTTGGTGCACTTATTGAGGTTACTATTCACTCTTAAAAATTGCATGATAAACTTGGTACAAAAAAATCCTAAATATTCATATAAAGCTACAGTGAAAATCATTTACCGAAGTGCCCCTAAAATAAATTCACAGTTTTGAACAGGCGTTTCATCTGAAAATATGAAAATGAGTTATTGTGCCATAAAATCCTAAATAATCTACCGAGTCTAATGGCACAGACCATAATGCATTTTGACACTTTTAACTATCTCGAATAATTAAAAATCACATTTCTAGTACTATAGTAAGTGATAACACTAACCATATTGACAGACTACAATTTATGCGATTAGTTGATTCGTGAAAATTTATGGAGTTTTCACGAGTTTCCTAAAGCCTATAGAAATTCCACCATTAAATTTCTAGCATGTAACACAAGATCGTTTGAAGGCGGTCGACTAGACAATGACGGCACAATATAGAGTCCATCGTTTCGATGCTTCGTTACATCGATAGTATTATAGTATCCTTGACCGAGTTGCACAAGCTACTCGATTGATTAGCCCAATAGTTACCTTAGTTTTACATGTACTTAGGGAGCTCTGTCTCCAGTGCTCTTTATGTTACAGACTTGTTGGACAAGTATTGTAACCTTTAGATACCAATTATCACATGAATTTTATTAATCATGTTTATGTTTTGAGATATATTACTTCTGGTACATAGGATTGCTCAAAGAAAAAAATGTATCTGTTGCGAATATTGCATATTGCTTAGATGCATGTTAGGTGCATTGCATCATTAATTATCATGAACGGGAGCAAGTAACCTTGTATTTCATGTTCTGAAATTTCAGAATTCGTGCGATTCCAAGAGGAATCTAGGGGCGTCACCTCTAGGACACTATTCACCTATACAAGGATGACACAATCTGATTTTTGCACCTCTACACTCCATTGCCAACTTCCACCAATCCCAAGCCTTTTCTTCATCCAAACCCATGCCCCCCTCCATGAAGCCTAATAAATACCCCCCTTCGCCCCTCACTTCCTCACCTCAAAGCATTCCACTAGCATTCTTGGATTCCTTGTTAGTGTAAGAATAGAGGGAAACCGAGTGGGTTTGAGGGTGTTCTTGAAGTGAGTTTGTGTTGGGAGCTCAAAGGGCCATGGTTTTGTGAGTAATCTTGCCCCATCTTTTGTTTTGTGTTATCATAGCATGTTAGGCTTTATTTTATGGCATGGAAATGAAATTTTAATTGAGTTTATTTAGGGATTACCATTGTAAAAGCAAGCAAGGTCAATGTGGGAATATTGAATGAATAACTTATTTTGGTTTGAGTTTTTAGCCATGACATGTCTTAATATGATTTTATATGATTCACTAAGGTCTTGGAATAAAATTTGAGGATTTAAATTTGAGGTTGAAAGCTTGCCATGATAGGTTATAAATTCATATCTTGTGTTGATCATCTAGCATTCATCAGTTTTACCTGATTTAAGTTTAATTTATGAAGTTTTACTTAACTTTCCTAGGCTTGAATCATGAGCACTTAGAAAGTCTTGTGATTGGGATAAGAATGGAAATTCATGATTTAGTTAGGTTTTAAAACATTTCTTGGTAAAAGAAAAGCTAGAAACTTCATGCATATGGTTAATGGATGGTTTAGTAGTTATTTGGCTGTAATCCATGCTTAAGTGTTTGGATGAATTTGTATGATCTGTAACTAAGTTTGTAAATTGTCCCTAAGGTTATATTTGTAGTTTCCACTTGATTAAATTTGAGCACACATGCATCCATAGAGGTTTTAAGCTTGGAATCACGTATAGGCCTTAAGATATGCATGTCACGGGTTGGGTATGTTTGGCATAGTTGTAACTTGAATCTTGCAATTCTAAAGGCATAGATGATTTTAAAACATAGAAAATATGATGTTTGGGAAACTTGGTGAATTTTGGAGCTCGATTACAAATAGTGAAAATTTAGGGCCTTAATGGCAATTTTGAAAAGTTTTAAGGTAGTGTTGTAAGTATCAATTTTTAAACCATTTTGATTATGAACGTCTTCCTATGATTCAAATCTTAACTTAGAATAACTTTGATTTCAGTCACCTTGATTCTCTAACTTCATAAAATTAGTAAGTTACACTTTGATAATTTATTTATGATTTATTGATAAATGTTACATTCATGATATAAATTTCATTTTGAGCATGAACATCATGTTATATGATATATTGAGTATTTAATTACTTACATGACAAGTGTAATTTCCACCATTTTAGCATATTATATGAAATCGTCATTTCACATGAAGCATATCTTACGAGCACATGTCATGAAAAACATTTTCAAGCATAGCATGAAAATATAAATTTTTGACATGACCCCAAAGGTTAGGACGATGAATTATCCTAGTGGAACTTCTCTATTCACTCTAAAGTGAGTATAACTGGAATGGTAACTCTTGGATTGACAAAGAACCGTCAACAAACTTCAAATTGATTCATTTTAAAAAATACCAGAGCGAAGTCAAATTTATGGCACATAAGGCTGGTGGGTGCATATGTATGATGTTATGATGTTACCATAATGATGTTATCATGAAATGTTATATTACCAATGCATTAAGAACGAGTCTACAAACAATGTCGTTCCAACATGAGTTGTACTATGGTCACCAATAGGTACTCACAATACATATGGAGAACCGTGATAATACCATACGTTATGATGTTAATGTTAATGATGACTTTAATGTTGATGAAATATTATATTTTTGAAAGATGAATTGGAATATGTTCCTTGAAAGAAAATGTGCATCAAAGTTTTCTGAAAATGTTGAGGAATCTGGATGGGAGACAAATATTGACTCTCTGCATAACATGCATGTCATATTTATTATCTGTCATGCATAATTTATCTCTATGTACGTTGGTTATTAACTTATTGAGATTTCAAGGAATCTAACTGTGATAGTCTCACTATCATTCCCTTTAGAATCATAAAAGTTTTATTAAGACTAGAGGAAACTGATTTGGACGGACCAATAGATACGATTGGTTGAGGAGGAGTTGGACCTAAAGCGGAGATTAGATTTGATTATGATATCCATAGCACTAACTCTTTATACCTTATAGCGTATGAAAAAGTTGATCTAACTATTGAGGCTTAGTTTTAAGTACTTGTATGAAGGATGCACTATCTTTAAGTTTGAATTCAAGATGATTATCAATGCAATTGGGATGTTTAGTTCATTCTGGTATATGTTTTATTTTAGTTACCTTTGTTCCGCTGCGATATTTGTATATTGCTATTTATATATTAGGATGCATTACATATTAATTATTATAAACGAAAGTATATAACTATATATTACATGTCCTGATAATTTAAGTCTTCATTACATCCCAAACAGTGAATTGATGGCATTACCATAAAAATGAGATCTATTAATTAAAAAATTACTGTTTATATAAATTTCGTATTTATTAAATTTTTTAAAATTGTGACATTTAGCGCACTCAACAGCAATAAATATCATCTCTCTAAACGAAGAGAGGTGGCCGCGAGGTGAATCACTGAAGGCTAGTGGCGCTTGAATACAAAGCAAATGCTGTGATCTGATCCCTGTATAATAAGCACGAGGCCAGTGTACGCTCACCCACTGTTGACTGAGGCAGGCAGTTCTTTCTTCCAAACCCTAGCACAGCGCCCAACGAACCACACCACCCCCCCCCCCCGCGGCGTCTCTTTCTCTCTCCCTCTCTCGCCCTAGGTCTTATTGCATTTCCAGGTATGTGATGCTGACCGGATTTTTTGTTTTCGGTTCTAGAGTACAGTAGTACATTGTGGGTAATGGCTTCCGCATGCGTCAACAACATCGGGATGTCGCCCGATAACATTTTCGACTGCGCTCCGGCGACATTCCCTCCGTACGGTTGGCTTAGCCCTCGCATCTCGTTCAGCCGCGAAGAAGACTCCTCGAAACTTGCTGGAGTCAAAGCTCCCTCCGCGGCTGCCATGGAACCTTCCGAGAAGCCAGATCCAGAAGCTTCATCTACCGATTTTGAGTTCAGGCTCGAAGATCCTGTCGCTATGCACCCTGCCGACGAGCTGTTCTCCGAAGGAAAGCTCGTGCCTCTCCAGCTCTCAGCGGTAAAGCCCTCGGTCAACGAGCCCACAACCTCGTCGGAGATAATGTCGCCGGAGTCCACCAAATCCCGGGGGAGAGCCGAGGTTTCCGTTACGGACTCCTTCCTGTTTTCTCCCAAAGCCCCAAGGTGTTCGAGTAGGTGGAAGGAGCTTCTAGGGCTGAAGAAGTTTTACCAGAACGCTAACAACAAACCTGAAACCCACAAGGCGACTTGGAGCGCTAACCCTAGGTCTCTGAAGCATTTTCTCCACAGAAGCTGTTCAAGATGCTCGTCGTCTTCCTCTGACGCGTCGATGAGCCTCCCGTTGTTGAATGATCCGGACTGTGAGTCGGTTTCCATGTCCTCGCGCCTCTCTCTTTCCTCATCATCCTCTGGACCCGAACATGAAGATGTCCCTAGGCTTTCCCTCGACTCCGACAAACCAAACTCGAACCCGATTTCTCTTCACCGGAATCCCAACAACCCACCAAGGATGAGAATGGTGAAACCGAGGGCAATATCGTCGGATAATAATACAAATCCGACGAGGATGGGACGAAGCACGATAAGGAGGGGAACGGGGGAGCAATCAGGTGGGGCGGGGAGTAGAGGGGTATCCTTGGATAGCCCGAGAATGAACTCGTCAGGGAAGATAGTGTTTCAGAGCTTGGAGAGGAGTTCGAGCAGTCCGAGTTGCTTCATTGGAGGCCCAAGGACGTTGAAGCATAAGCAGAGGGGAATGGAGCGCTCATACTCGGCGAACGTGAGAGTCACTCCTGTTCTCAATGTTCCGGTTTGTTCGCTTCGTGGGTCCTCCAAGTCGGTCTCCGTGTTTGGGTTCGGCCAACTGTTCACGTCGCAACAGAAGAGAGAAGGTAACGGTAGCAATAGAGGCTCGCATGGTAACTGCAGGAACCGCACTGATCGAACCTGAGAGGAGCGGAGGAACCATTGGGTCATTGCTATTATTTGAATAAAGCAAATATTGATCAGTTGAGAGATGGTTGGGTTGGTTGGTTTCTAGGTAGCCAGCTACTTAATTCGGACTTTCTTTCTTTCTCTAACTGATTTTAGGCCGTGCGTGTGTCGTGTAAATATGCGGGGAGGAAGGATTGGGGGATCTTGAAGCTGGCTTCTGTTTGCTGATAATTTTTTTTATCTTGGTCGTTGTCACTGTACAGCACTACGTACGTTCTCTACTCCTAAGTTCCTAACTCCAACTTTTAACCGTTTTAAAAAAAAAAAACCAATGGAGAGCAGTAGATTTCCAGGATCTCTCTTGGTCTTTCTTCCTCTGGATCTGAAAGATATGGAATCTGTTTCGTTTTCAATTTATTTTTGGTGGGTCACGAGGCTTTCTGACTGTGATGGGAAATCTATTTGTTAAAGAGCTCGTATGACTTTGTTGTCATTCTCTGTCTTTGCTTTTATTTTATTTTCCGTTCACTTGGGCCAGAGATTCTTTTGGACAAATGCTTCACGTACCTATAAATTAAAATAATAATAACAACGAACATAGACTATTATTTTAGAGCCGTGCTAGCACGAGAAGAGAAGTACAAAAATATTTTTTGATTTATTTTTTTATATATTTTTTTAAAAAAATTTATAATATTATTAAAAAATAGTTATTTCATCACTGAAAAAAGAAAAAATTGTCGGGACGGGGACCAACTCTGGATAAGACTATAATTTTTTATTATTTTATGGTGTGTAACTTCTTGCGCTTATCAATTTGTACATGACGTTGTTGTCTAGCGCGGAGCATTTGTGGGAAATGATACCAAGATTCAAACAGTAGATCGGAGGCGCCAAGCTCAGCTCCATCGGTTTATTTGTTGGTTTATTTTTATTTTCATACAATTTTTTGTATATCTTTAAATGTTTAAAAAGAAAATTCACAATATTATTAAAAAATAATTCATTCATCATTAAAAAAAATAAAAAAAGCACCTGTTGAAATCCATTGTCAAGATAAACTCTCGGTGGGTTTAAGTGGGATTAGCGTTTTCCTATGTATTTTTTGAGCTTGTATCCCTAAGCTCCTAAATAAAGAATAATTTATAGAAGATAAATGTTTTAACTATAAAGAGATTTTATAAAGAATCGTGTTATCGGTACCGATAATTTTGACCTATTACTACAATTTTTTTACATATTTTTAAACATTTTTAAATATTTAAAAAATATATATCAATTCACTAATAAACATTTTCTTAAGCATTAAGTAAAAACAAAAAACATCAATCCATTTGGGGGTCCATTTTATCAGTACTCTTAAGCATTTTCCTTTTACAAATGTAAATGTATAAACTGATGTGATTTGTTATAGTACGTAAGATTATACAACTATTTTTATTATAATGTAGATATAACGTGTCATACAAAGTGTGCGCATGACATCCACTCACCACCGTAAGGGGAGTTTTGCTGTCGCCAGGCGTGACTTTTCTGGATCCAGGACCATTGATTTCTTTAGACCCGACTCACTACCATATCCCTACAGTGGCGTGTAGCTCTCACACGCCACCACAGTCTCTTTGTTGGTATTTTGTTTTCCTCCAAGGTTGAAAATGCAGATTTATATCTTTCCAAACTATAGTTCGTTATTTTTCCTTGTATCTTTTAATTTCTGTTATGTCTTTTGTTTTAGAAAAATAAAAAACAAAAAAACATATAATCTCTTGGACTTTTGTTCATAGTGTGTTCTCTATTCCATCTTAGATTGAGTGTGTGTTTGTTAATTATGTCTTAAAAAGAGTACTGTCTCTCAGATGGTGGGTCTGTAGAGAGTCACAGCATGGAGTAGACTTCCTCAGTCACAGTTGTGTATTGAGGAGTTGTGACGCCCCCAAATTTTCGCTTGGAATCAAACGGACATCTGAAGCGTCGGGACATGCAATACATGGTTACCTACCCCCGTTCATGACATATAAGATGCAATGTTACTAACATGCATATAACATTATGCAATATTTGCAGCGGATAATTTTTTTTTTCTTGAGTAATACTATGCACCAAACTTATAATATTCCAAATAGTTAAATCATAATCCAAGTATACTTAACAAAATAAACATCAACGATTTCAGTACGAGTCTTGAAAGACTGTAACCTCAAAAACATGGGAGACCAGACTCCATATTTATATTACCAAAATACACTATTGAGGAAGTTCGTCGAGTAACTCGTGTAACTTGATTAACGAGACCAGAATACTGTCCAAAAACTAACTATGGAAGCTGTAACCTCCGCGTCGTGTCTGCGGCGTCTAGTCAACCTCTTTCAGTCTATCAATGTCTGTCCCTGTTCTGATCCTGACACATTGCCTACCATTCAGAGGGAATGGTAGTTGGGACTACCACGATGAGATTTGATTACAAATCTTAGTAAATTAACAGGAAACTCCCACACAGGTTAATTATGAATGCATGACAATAAAAACATGAATGCATAATTAAAGTTGTAAGTAAGCATAACATAACTTGACATATAGCATGGCATAACTGACATAATCTTAACTAAAACGTGAACTGAACTTGACTTGACATGACATGAAATTGAATTTAAAATATAACATGGGTTAGCAACATAATATGAACGTGAACTTGAAACATAACATGGACTTGAATCATAGCATGAACGTGAACATACATAACATAAACATGAACTTGAATTTAACATAAACTTGAGCATAACATGACATAAACGTGAATTTGAAGCATAATGTAAACATGAACATAACATAACATGAACGTGAACTTAAACATAACATATACGTGAATATAACATGACATGAACGTGAATTTGAAACATAACGTAAACATGAATATAAAATAACATGAACGTAAGCTTGAACATAACATGATAAGAACATGAACTTGAAACTTAACGTAAACATGAACATAACATGTACGTGAATATAACATAAAATAATATGAACTTGATCTGAAACTTATTATTATCTTATGGGGTTACCATGATTGCTTATTCTTATCTTATGGGATTACCATGATTGCTTATTCTTAACTTCTTGACATGAACTTGGAATCTTATTCAATAGACTTAATTAATAACGTGACCATATGGGTGCTACATAGGTCCCCTTGAGCCGTGTGTCTCTACTGATTACCGCATCACAACACATGTATTTACACCAGCTGTGAATGTGTTAATACGTACTCTACAGTTGTTGTGGCCCCACGTATTTTACGTGTCACAATTGCTATGTCTCACGTAGTGTATGCTCACAGTTGTTGTGGCCCCATGAATTGTTTGTGCCACACTTATTGTGAATACACGTAAAATAAAATATGGTTCCATCGGCGTTAGTGTTTGGCGCGCTCCGGTGACCAGCTAGTTATGCCCTATTCGCAACCTGTTGACTGTACTTCGTCAACCCAGGGAATTTCATAACTATTTAGACACTCCAACGTGAACAAAGAAGTTTCACTAGGATATTACCACATTCTAGCACATATGGTCGTAATTAACAAGAATAACTTAACTTGAACGTGATCCGAAACTTGACTTAACATAAACTTGATCTGACTTCTTTACTTAACATGACATACTTGCAATGGTGAATATTACATGATATGACATGTATGTAACATATGGCATACTTAACATGGAATACTTATAACATATAACAATATATGACATAATAGATTGTGTAACAAATTAATATTCGTGACAGAATAAATCATGCATAACAGATAAACATGTAATGACGTGGCATGGCATGGAATATATGATAACATACATACATAAATTGTAGTTCCCTTATCCATCATACATACACAGTAAATTAATAGTAAGTTAGAAGCTAACTTACCTCGATCGTCCCATTTTATGAGAATAAAGCGCGAAACATAAGGAACTGTAAGAGGGTATTCTAAAAATTAGAAATTTAATTACTAACAATTAGAAATGTGTAAAAGAGAAAACTTAGAGTAAAGTTACCATTTTACCCTCTATATGTGGGAAAATGACCATTTTACCCCTAACTTAAGGATTTCACATCCTACCTCTAAAAATTTCCAAAATTTGCATTCTTCATGTAAATTTTGTCTTAAACTCAAATATCAATTTAGAAAAATTTAAAATAAATCACAACTATGAAAAACAAACTATGGCCGAAACATCCATTTAGAAAAAACTAATAATCAATACCAAATGTTTTGTAAAAAGATTCAAACACTTGAATCACAAGCTTTGACCTAAATCAAAACATCTCTAAGAATTCTAAAAAAATCAAATCTTAGTTCTAACATATTCATAACATCATCCTAAGATAAACCATGCTTTAAATCATCAAACTAAAATCACCAAAATCACAAAATAACACTCGGAGCTTTTGGTTTTACACCTAATCCAAAAATAGAAACTTTTTCCTCAACTAGTTTTGATAAATTTCTTTATCAATAGGTTAAGAATGTGAGATCTTCGAAATAAAGCATCACATGGTTTAAAAATGTGTCCTAAAGAATATCCAACCATCAAAATTAAAATCACATGGCTAAAACTCAATAAAACATGGATCTAACCCAAAAACATCAAATCTTAAGCCTAACTGAAATCCTCTAGCATAGAAAAATAATATCTTTAAAACTAATACAAAATATCTTCAAAATAACATCCTAAAATGAAAATAAGAGACTTAGGATTTTTGGGGATTGTTATTTAAACCAATTGTAGCCTCCTTTGAGAATGTTAGACAATATTGAATTTTATTAGTGAGTTGAGTTTACTCCTCTTGTTTTTTATTGAATTTTTGAACTTATCAAAGGTAAATCACAACCTTTGTGGCGTTCCTCCTTGTAATCCGGGTTCTTGAGACGAGTTCTTCAACGGGTCTAAATTTTAATATAATCTAGGTTTTTGAAACGAGTTCTCAATTGGTCTAGATTTTCCATTCATTGACTTGATTTTGGCTTTCTTGGATTTATTTTTCCAATATTGTTGTTGGGTCTCAAAACGAGTCGATTGGGATTCATATCAAAGATGTTTTACGAGATTTTGGAATTTGAGAGAAAAAAAAAGTTAAATAAAAAAAATTATATAGTTAAAATATTGTTAGAATTCAATTTTTATTTTGAGATTTAAAAAAGTTGAATTGTTCGTTTTTTTTTTGTATTTTATTTGAATGCTTGATAAAGTTATAATGATTAGATAAAGAAGTTAAAATTTTAAATTTTAGTAATATTTGAATATTGAGATAAAATGAAATGAGATAGATTGAAACTACCTCAACATCCAAATGTGATGGAAGAGTGTGTACTTGGTTAATATTCTCTTGGTACAGGAAACATTTTGGCTGGACACAGAACTTCCAACTTATGACTTCAGTTGTTTGTAATTCTAATTACCTCGTAAAGCAAGCCATGGTTGTCTTGATGGAAAGATGCTTTTATTCCCCAGCTAGCAGACAGCCGCCCTAATTGAAGATATTAACAACGGGCGAAAGCCAGAGCAATAAGGGCGCATGTTGGGGAGCACGAAGTAGTGAGATCCATGTTAAGGATAACGACGCTTTGGCGAATGGCAATATTTTTCACTTTTGTCGTTGTGCGCTAGTGTATGTCCCGTCTCCCACCCTGCGCATGCATGGAGGACGCGCCTTGGCTCTTCCAACAAAAGCCAGCTGCAGTTGCTGGCGCAACTTTCTATTGGCTCTTGTAGCCAAATTCCCTATGATTGATTCTATTTAACCAGTTCAAAATCTAGATTTTAATATTTAATTCAAACATTGAAAGTTTTGAGTTGACACATGGGCGACCGAATATGCATCATCTTATTACAATATGTAAGGTAAATAAAACTGGTTACTAATCATTAGCTTCAATTTATATTGAGTCTTATTATAATACTAGTAGTTGGGCAACGTCCAAGGGACATTTACCTAGTGTATAGAAATATTATTTTTATTAAAGAAAAATTTTTGATTAATAATGTAATACTTTTAGAAAAAAAATATATAATTTCTAACATCAAATAGTAAAATAGACTTAAATCAGTTTTAAAGCATTTAGAATTAAAATCTTATTATTTATTATTGTATGTCCTCCTTGGTACGGCTGGAAACAATAAATACGTGAAAAAACAAAAACAATCCTTAAACCAAAACTGTGCAGCACATGAGACAAATCATAACAGTAAAGCAATGTGCAGGGCACATTTTCTTAGTTTAATAAAGCGATTATTTTTAAAAAATGATATAATTTTTATAAATAAATCAAATACTAAGGTTTTTATAAGATATTATTATTTGATTTTAATGTTTCATAATGAATTTAAATTGATAAATAAATAATATTTTATTGAAATAATTGTATTCGTAAATGTAGTTGGTAATAGATTTAAATTTAATTATTTTACATTTCTCTTTATTTATATAAGGAATGAATAGAAATTTTAAATCGCACATATAAATTTATATATAAATTATAATTTATATAGATATATATAAAGTATCTCTTAAATAAATGATCATTAATGCATTGGTTCCAGGATCAATGCATGCTGCATGAATTTTGATAACTATAAATTTATTCATAATTGATTGAGGAGAGAGATTAAAAAAATAAGAACTTTTAAGAAGAGAGAGAGCCACTTTAATTTATTCATGTACCTAACGGCATTAATTTTAACGGTAAAACAACAAAAACCGTTAAACCAACAAAATTCCGTTAGATAGCCACTTTATATATATAAAGATATCAAATGTTCCTATTTTGAGATTACTTAATAATTATTTATTTTTATCGAGGCCAAGTGACTTGCAAAGGAGCCAATATATTTCTTATTGTTAGAGTTGGGTATGTAACCAAGTGATATGCCTTTTTTGGATACAGTAAACAAAAAATCCTTGCAATAAGCAAAAAATCAAAATAATTATCGTAAAGACATAAAAAAGTTCTTCACAAATTTCTTCTAGAGACATCTTTTGAGTGGTCCCGCACTTTCTTAAATTCAAAGGATAACATATTTAAAAACCTCTTTAACAAAATCTTAAAATCTATACAACTAAATTAGGACTGCTTATTCAGGTCGGGTTTTTTCTCGGACAAGTCTGGAACCCAGATTAAATCCAGCCCGAAACCCAGGTTGCAAAACCCGAACCTATCCTGTTTGAATACGGGTTATGTAACCCAGGTACCGTGTTTAAACCCAATACCCGGATTTATGTATAAAGAAAAATCCTTCACGTTAAAAACCCTATCTTCTAAAACCTATTGTTTCTGCCCCCCCTCTCTCTCTCTCTCCCCTAAGCCCTATTCGAGCTTCTGACCTTTACCTCGACCAGATCGCGAGGCTGAATCTATTGCTTTGCAATGTGTTGGTTGTGAATTTTGACACAGGGTGTAACAGTGTGCAACGGCCAATGAAAGCGATAAGAAAGAATGTATATATGTAAGAAAATATGTATGCATGATAAGACTCTAAGAAATTAAGGCAGTGAGGTGTGCGAAACTGTTTACTAGAAGAAAACTTTTTTTAAAGAAAAACCTCACCTCGCAACGTTTTAAAATAAAATGAATGTCTATATATGATATGTATGGAGTAATTAATATATGACTAAAAACCTATGTTATTATATTTTAATTGTATGAAGTAATGCTTACGAGTCATCGACTCATTTTAGTTTTTATGTGTGCCCTCTCAGGGACAAGATGAGCATGATGCGTCAGGACGGACACGGCTTCAGGGGAAGAGCACGAAAGTCTAGGCACAACGTTTTGTACAAAAGACTTTAATTTAAAATTTTAATATTTTTTGCTGTAACCTTTTAAATTAAGAAATATGTTTTATTTATAAACATGAAATCTTTTGTATCCTGGCATGAAAGAAAAAAAAAATTGAAAATGAACTGTAATTCACATTTATTTTCATAAAATCATTTTCTAAATGACCCACCACAAGGACTAGTATTACATAGTGGTATCAGAGCAAAACCCAGCTTATAAAAGACTCTATAGAACCTTTTCAAAATAAAAGAAAGAAAACTTCTTACATGAAAGAAAACTTTTGAAAAGAGAACTAAATGAAGAAGGAAGAACCTAGGCTGACGTCTTCCCTAGGCATGTCTTGTCCTGCAGTAAGTACAAGTAATTATTTTCTTCTAACTGCTATTATACTTTACAAGTATAACCTAGTCCATGTATGTGTAACGTCCGTCCTTGTGGTGGGTCTTTTAGAAAATGATTTTAAGAAAAATAGACGGGAATTACGGTTCATTTTGAAAATTTCTTTTCCTTTCGTGCCAGGATACAAAAGACTCCATGTTTATAAATAAAACTTGTTTTCTTAATTAAAAAGGTTACAGCAGAAAATATTAATTTTCATAATTAGAGTCTCTCGCACAAAATACCATGCCTAGGCTTTCGTGCTCTTCCCCTTGGGTTGTGCCTGTCCTGACATGTCATGCTCATCTTGTCCTTGGGAGGGCACACATAAAAACTAAAATGAGTCGATGACTCGTAAGCATTACTTCATACAGTTAAAATATAATAACATAGGTTTTCAGTCATACATTCATCACTCTATACATATCGTATACATAGCATGCATAGACATTCTGTTCATTTTAAAGCATTGCAAGGTGGAGTTCTTTTTCTTTTAAACATGTTTTCTTCTCGTAAAACAGTTCCCCATGTCTCGTTGCTTTCATTTCTTAAAGAGTCTTTTCACGCATATATCTTTTCTTGCATACATTCATGCATAGATCTTTTTATACATACATGCATTCTTTCTTAACATATGTGACGCCCCCAAATTCCGCTTGAGATTGAACGGACATTTGAAGCGTCGAGACATACAACACAAGGTTACCTGCCCCTGTTCATGACATATAAGATGCAATGTTCCTAACATGCATCTAGCATTATGCAATATTCGCAGCGGATAATCTTTTTCTTTAGCAATACTATGCACCAAACTAAATATATCCCAAATACTTGAAACATAATTCATACATAAAGGCATACTAAAAAGCCGTGATCATCACACTAGTCCAAAATGGTTGTGATCAAAAGAATACTTGAGATACAACTCCAAAAGTACAAGTATTAACCTAAGTTAAATACTATACCATCATCAACATCGCACCGTGGCCTAGTCGACCGTATTCAGTTGGTCAGATTCCAATTCTCCTTTGGGTCCTGTAACAAGATCTACCATTCGGGGGGAATGGTAGTTGGGACTACCACAGTGAGATTTGATTACAAATCTCAGTAAGTTAACATAAAACTCACACACAGGTTAAAAATGCATGCATGGCAGTAAAAGCATAAATGCATAATTATAGTCATACATAAACATAGTATAACTTGACATATAGCATGACTTAACCAGAACTTAAGCGTGAACTGAACTTGACTTAACATGGCATGAACTTAAGCTTAAAACATAACATGAACAATCAACATAACATGAACGTGAAACATAACATGGACATGAACATAACATAACATGAACGTGAGCTTGAACGTATCATAAACGTGAACATAACATGATGTGAACATGAACTTGGAACATAACATGAACATGAACATAACATGTACGTGAGCATAACATAACATGAACTTGATCTGAAACTTGACTTAACATAAACTTGGAATCTTATTTAATTGTCTTGATTAATAACGTGCATTAATACGTACTCCACAGTTGTTGTGGCCCCACGTATTCAAGTAACATAAAACATAATACGTACTCCACAGTTGTTGTGGCCCCACGTATTCTACATGTCACAATTGCTGTGTCTCATGTAGTGTATGCTCCACAGTTGTTGTGGCCCCATACTTCATGCTCCACAGTTGTTGTGGCCCCATGAATTCACATAACATAAAATATAATACGTACTCCACAGTTGTTGTGGCCCCACGTATTCTACATGTCACAATTGCTGTGTCTCATGTAGTGTATGCTCCACAGTTGTTGTGGCCCCATACTTCATGTAACATAAAATATAATACGTACTCCACAGTTGTTGTGGCCCCACGCATTATAAGTAACATAAATATAATACGTACTCCACAGTTGTTGTGGCCCCACGCATTATAAGTAACATAACATAAAATATAATACGTACTCCACAGTTGTTGTGGCCCCACGCATTATAAATAACATAACATAAATATAATACGTACTCCACAGTTGTTGTGGCCCCACGCATTATAAGTAACATAACATAAATATAATACGTACTCCACAGTTGTTGTGGCCCCACGCATTATAAGTAACATAAATATAATACGTACTCCACAGTTGTTGTGGCCCCACGCATTATAAGTAACATAACATAAGATATAATACGTACTCCACAGTTGTTGTGGCCCCACGCATTATAAATAACATAACATAAATATAATACGTACTCCACAGTTGTTGTGGCCCCACGCATTATAAGTAACATAACATAAATATAATACGTACTCCACAGTTGTTGTGGCCCCACGCATTATAAGTAACATAAATATAATACGTACTCCACAGTTGTTGTGGCCCCACGCATTATAAGTAACATAACATAGATATAATACGTACTCCACAGTTGTTGTGGCCCCACGCATTATAAATAACATAACATAAATATAATACGTACTCCACAGTTGTTGTGGCCCCACGCATTATAAGTAACATAACATAAATATAATACGTACTCCACAGTTGTTGTGGCCCCACGCATTATAAGTAACATAACATAAATATAATACGTACTCCACAGTTGTTGTGGCCCCACGCATTATAAGTAACATAAATATAATACGTACTCCACAGTTGTTGTGGCCCCACGCATTATAAGTAACATAACATAAATATAATACGTACTCCACAGTTGTTGTGGCCCCACGCATTATAAGTAACATAAATATAATACGTACTCCACAGTTGTTGTGGCCCCACGTATTATCATAACATAACATAAAATATAATACGTACTCCACAGTTGTTGTGGCCCCACGTATTATAAGTAACATAACATGTCTTATCTTTCTTAATGCATGAGATATTAATTAATATCATATACTTTTCTAACATGGCGTATACTTGTAAATGGCACAATATGATTTAATCATAACATTTCATGGCATACTTAACATGGCATACTTATAACATACATCATTGTATGACAGAAAAGATTATGTAACAGATAATTATTCATGAGAGATTAAATCATACGTAGCAGATAAACATGTAATGACATAGCATGACATGGCATATACGATAACATACATACATAAATTGTAGTTCTCTTACCCATCACACATACACAATAAACTGATAGTAAGTTAGAGGCTAACTTACCTCGATCGTCGCGTTCTATGAGAATAGAGTGCGAAACACGAGGAACTGCACAACAGCTGGAAGAGGAACACTCAAGTCCTTAAGATTTTCACTTCTGAACTTAATTGCCATATTATGAGCACTTGCAACACCACGGGCAACGTGAGGTTTCACTATACCCAGAAGAGATAATTTGACTTCAGAAAGCCTTTGCACTAAAACAAGTTCATTAAAATTATCAATAATAACCAAACAAACAATTCCTTTCTCAATCCATATACTCTTAGCCATAGTCAACCACAAGATGACACCAGTCACCCCGGACTATAATCCATATCATCACTGCTTCGGGACACTGTCATACAGTTTCCCAACACTACACCATACGCTCCACACTTCTCTGCTACGCCATCCAACCCTTCGTGACACGCCATCCGGTGTATCACGACCTAGTACAGAGTACACTCACGTGAACTCTCTTCCATTCACACTACAAAACCCATCACTGCGATACACGTCTCACGGTGCATCGCTACGCGACACGGAGTACGCGCTACGCGTACTTCCTTCGCTACAACACTCATCAACACGATGCACATCACACGATGCATCGCCATACAACACGGAGTACACTACATGCGTACTCCCTTCCTTCTACGACACACATCACTACAGCGCACGTCGCGCGGCGCGTCGCTGCATTACACAGAATACGCTACACGCGTATTCTCTTCACACAACCCGCCGTATCACATCTACGGCATCCATCTCACGCCTATACTTCACAGCACAGTCCACAAAATACACAATCAAACTCAACACTTCACAACCACACTTCGCTTCACAACTACGCAACGAACTCCACAAATACAACTACACAATCCACAAACCAACCAACTAACTATTTTAAACGTAAAATAACTAGAGATAGAAGGTTATACCATCGACGGGATAACCCGTGCGTCGCTCGTTGTTCGTCACGAACATGCGTCGGAGGAACGTACGTGGCGGTAACACCGCGTACGGTGGCTGTCCACCACATAAAGTGGTAGTTTGGAACCGAGAAAAGCTAAGCGTGGCCTTGGAAGGTTCATGGTCGCCTTGTGATGGTCAAAGGTGGCGGAGCACGGCGGCATCACGCCGTGAACAGTAAATCCGAACGGTGAGCGGAAACGCGAGGTAGCGAAAATTCATAGAACTTCATGGCAAGCTAGGGATAGGTAGATGAACATGTGGTGGAGCTGTGGTAGCGAGGTGGTGGTCGGACGGTGGCTAACGGCGGCGGATCGGCCGTTTGAAACCATTTTTGGCCTTGGAGAGTGTAGGAGAGTGAGAGCTCTACGAAGCTCCGTTGGCCATGAAATTTCTTGGGGAGGTTCATGAGGATGAGAGGAACAAGATGGTGGTGGTGAAACACCACGGGTGGCCGTGTACGGCGGCGCACGGTGGTGAAACCGAACGGTTGTTTTTAAGAAACCCATATGAGAAAAGTGAGAGTTTGGGAAAAAGAAAGACATGGGGAGGAAGCCCTTGATGAGGTGAGTCCAATGGTGGTGCTTGGTGGTTGATTTGGCCGTGTATGGTGGTCCAAAAATGTGAAAAACCCCTAGAGACCCATATCTTTGAAGGGAGAAAGAGAGAGAATGAGAGGTCGGTTTAGTACACCACCGGCGTGGTTGTGCTCGCCGGAGGGAGAGGATGAGGCCGGAGTGGGAGGTGGGGTCCGGCGGCCGGAGGTGGCGCCGGCTGGGACCTTGAAACCGAACGGCCATGGTGGCTTCCTTCATTCCGTCGACCAAGAGAGAGAGAGGGAGAGAAAAAAGAAAAATAAAAAGAAAAAGAGAAAAAGTGAAGAGAAAAAAGGTAGGGCCAGAGTATATCGCTTCAATTCTACATTTCGGGATCCTCAAATAAACCAACAGTGAGTTAAAACACTGATTAAAAACGCGTAAATGTTTTATTTTAAATAAAACACTTTAAATAAAACACTACGATGAATTAAGGTAGAATATTATTTTATAAACTAAAATTTATAAAATAATATTTCCTCATCATTATATAAAAATGATAAAGTACCGTTAATTAATCGAAGATGATAAAATCATTTAAATTAATAAAACACTTAATTACTACACTGAGAAGAATTAAGATAGAATATTATTTTATAAACTAAGGTTTATAAAATAATATTTTCTTCATCATTATATAAAATGATAAAGTATCATTAATTAATCAAAGTGCATAAAACACTTAAATTTAAATAAGAATTTTCAACGTAAAATTAAACCTCTTAATATCTTAAAACAATTAAAATATTTAATCTAAATAAATATCCACAATTATAATATTTTCAGAGCTCATTAAATTATTATAATTGTGCTACTTTAAAAACAAGCTTATCTAATACTTTGAAATTCGATGGATAAGATCCGGGAAAACGCCATCGAGGTACAACGCTTAGGATAAAACTGTTCATGATTTTACAGCTGTCGGTGAAGAACAAATTACGTAATTTACGGAAAAGATAATCTATACGCGTGATTCCAGATGAGGGTAAAGACGAGAGAGATTGTGACTGCTGTCGGGAAAGAAACCAAAACGGATTGCCTTGCCGTCTACTAAGCGTGAAAAGAAAAGAGAAGGGTGAGGAGATAAGACTAAATTTTAGCGGGCTGTTACAACATGCATACATTCTTTCTTATCGCTTTCATTGGCCGTTGCACACTTGCACCCCGTGTGCTAGGGTTAGTGGTCTTTTGAACCTGATTCCTGCTGTGGCTACGGGTTGGGAATCCATTCTGTCAAGGTGCAACACTAGGTGCATTACCAGTACTACCTACCCAGCATTGCAATCTGCCCAGTCCAGTCCTTTGATACCTTTTCCATTCCATTCATATGGTTGTTACGTATCTTCATATATCATGCATTCAGTCCATTCATTCATTTTCAGTCCTTTCATTAATTTTCAATTCCTACAATCCTTACATTCCTTACAGTTCTTTATAGTTCTTACAGTCCTTCAATTCATTTCATTCATAAAGTCATTTTAAAAGCTCATTCATAAAAGTCATTTAAAAAAAACAGTTTCATGGCATCGTTTAAAACATCTATTCATGCATCATTTAAGGCATCGGTTTGTTTCATTGCATGAACATACATACAATATGTACCACGTATAGCATCGATCCACATGCATACACTTACATACTTTGGGTGCGTGAAAATGGGCTGCCAAGGAGGGCCGTTACTTACGTATACTTAAAAACTTATGCTTAGCTTTCTTTTTGTAAAGCATGTTTCATAGAGAAAAGCATCAGTTCGTAAAGCATTTTAGAAAAAAAGCGTTTCATTTTCATCTTCATTTATTTAAGAAAACTCTAGAAGAATATGAACCCAATACTTACCTGGACTTAATGCCATACTCAATCCATGCAGTCCATTCGTGTGCGTGTCAGATGGCAACCTACATGTATACACATAACCTTACGTCATTCTTTATCTAATGTATAAGTAATTATTCTAAAAATAGAACTATGCTTCATTTGGAACACTCCATCCATCCCTGGGCTCTTACGTGCCATTTACTATGCTAAAACCTTCGGAGTCTTATTCCTTAAATTGAACCTCTGTAATTCACCTTAGGGTTAAGACACTATGACTTTTCTCTTACTCTTCTATTTCCACATTCCGACAAATGATTCCGACTGACAGAGTCACGCGTTCCAACCTTAGACGATATACTCATCATTACCTTCATGCATCCTAACCCATACTCAATCCTCATTCTCATCCATGCACGCTACACGGCTTAAAGCCAACTCTGAGGCTAAAACACCATGTAACCATGCTCAGGATAGATTAACCATTACATATAACCTATCCAGCACACGTGTCTTACCAGAGACACATGTATCTTATCCCTTTTTCACCTAAGATCAACTTATAGTCCAATGAACGCCCGCTTGTATAAACAAGCTCCATACTCCGATACCAACTTGGTCAGACCTAGTCGATAGGACTCTTCCTACTTCTCGATCCTTTACAAGTTCATCCCGACACTTAGCAAGAGGACTCCATCCACAAATGCACCTCTGTCATGTCATGTAGCTCAAGACTAACCCCGAGTCACGTCACGACGCCCATCATGCTCCCACTGCACTACACTGATACTTTTCCACCATTTCACACATACTCTCAGCCATAACTCAACCACAAGGTGACACCCATCACCTCGGACTACAGGCCACGTCACAGCTACCTCGGGACACTGTTACACAGTTCCTGATACTACACAATACACTCTACGCTCCTCAACTATGCAACCATCCTTTTATACATGACATACCTTACGGTGCATCGCTACACAACACAGAGCACATGCCATGTGTACTCTCTACACTCTACTCCACACGTCGCTACGACGCACATCACCCAGTGCATCGCTGCACTACATGGAGTACACTTCATGTGTACTCCCTTCACACACCATGCCGCATCACAACTACGGTATATATCTCATTCCCATACTTCATAGGACAGTCCACAACACTTTGTTAGACAGCCACACTTCACTACACAACTACGCAGCAAACTCCACAATCACTAACAACACAGTCTACAGTCCAACCAACCAACCAACCAACATATATCATAAATAATGAGAGATAAAGGGTTACACCATTGATGGGATAACCCGTGCGTTGCTCATTGTCTGTCACAATCAAGGCGTCGGAGTGAAAGGGGTGGCTACGGGTGTGGATCTGAGCAGTGAAAGGTTTGTCGTGGTCTTAGAGTGGTGACCTCCTAGCGGTGTCGAGGTGGCACACGGCGGAGGCACGGTGGTCCATGGAGGTGTTTTGGGTCGTGTATGGCTAAACTAGTTAATGAAAAGGGAGAGCTAGAGGATCTTGGCTGGGCATGGAGGAGTTTGAGGGAGGTGTGGTGGAGCTGTGGTGACGAAGTGGCGGCTGGATGGTGGATCAAACACAAGTAGTATTGATAAGTGGGCGAAAGTGCACTCTAAATACACTATTTTTGGATTAAAATGCTAAAATGTGAATAGAAATAATAGAAATTAATGTGTATTCTTGAATTGAGTTTCTATTTACGTTGGGATACTCCTAAATAGTTTTTTTTTATGTTTAATTTCAGAATTTATAAAAGAGCAAGTTAAAGTCCAGTAAAGTTCAAAGGAGGACCTTCATGGGATTTGAGAACAATTTAGATCAAGAAAAAAAATCACAAAAGGAAACTACAAGAAGTCCATATCTGAAATTTATTAGTAGACAGTCTGGACATATTTTAGTATTTTGACCGTAACTTTTTACTCACATATTAGATTGATGCTATTGGTGATGCAATAGAAAGATATCTTAAAGGTCTATAAATTTGTCTCTAATAAGAATTTCCAAATTCGAACTCCTAAAGTACGTACGTGGTTGCCAGGATGAGTCCTAAAATTTTGGCAATTTTTTAATGCAGAAATTATGAAGACATTAGGGTTTCTTTCCTACCTATATAAGCATATCATTAGCATGAAATAGAGAAAGAGTAGAGGCACAAGAGGAAGATTTGAAGAGAGGAAAAAATCACTTCCATGGCCGTCGTTTACTTCAGTTTTCTCTTGAGATTTTTATTGTCTATTATAATTATGGGTAACTAAATTCTCAAGTAGGGCTAGGGATGAGCTTGCACATTATATGGTATTTTTAATTAATTTATTTATTTTTCAATTATTAAAACTCTTTTGTTTTATCATTCTTAATTCATTATTGATGTTTTCTTCTCCGAATAATCATAGAATTTATTCTGTTTATGGATTCATTCATGATTTTTCTGTTGAATGGATTGGTTTTTTTATTATGTTTGGATCAATTATTTATCTATATTGATTTAGTTTTTTGCTGCAATATCGCTCCCTGAGTATATTGTCCTCGTTAGATTTTCTTAATATGGATAATAATTTACGTATTTTAAAAGTGGTGAATGATTTTTCAAAGGGTTACATTTGGTTTAATTTTAGTTTATAAATCTATATCTTCCAATTGGAAATTTCAGGAATTGAGTTCCCAATTGAGTTATTCAATAAATTAAGAATAATTAAAATACCGGATTTGTGCAAGGGATTCCTGACACTCTATTGTTTATCAATTTGATTACTTTTTCCATTAGTAACTTTGCTTCACTTTAATTTACATTTAAAATTAATCTTTGTTCTGCATTAATCATTTAATATTTTTATTTAGTTTCTTTGTTCCTTTTGCTATTCTTTTAATTTGTTCCCCTATGGAATCGACACCCCAAATCTGTGCTACAATTACCGCGTTATTCTTTAGGCGTAATCAAATTTTGGCGCCGTTGCCGAGGAGACGGTAGAAGAATTGCTAGATAGTTTTTCTTTTCAGCAGTTTGTAAAAGCGGTAACTTCATTTCCTCTTTTAGCTTGCTGTATCTTTATTTTTTAGTTTTTTTTTATATAGTTTTGGTTTTTTTAGTGTTGCATTTTTCTCTACCTTGCATGCACAGGTATAGAGACGCCTGTGGTTAGTTTGCTTATAGACCTGTGTTAGAGTCAAACTCAGAGTCTAATTTTTTTAATCATTTATTTGATAATTTTTCTAATTCTGAGGAAATGAGTGAACACGGAGATCAACCCACTAGGACCCTTCAGGATTACCTCCACTCTACACGCACAGTCACACCATCGTGCATCATGTTTCCAGCTAATACTCGCCAACTAGATTTTAAAACAGGGATGATACAGTTACTCCTTACTTTTCATTGCTTAGAAAATGAAAATCCTTATGTGCACATTAGGGAGTTTGAGGAACTAGTTGCAACTTTTCATAATCAAAACGCAACTGATGACATTGTGAGACTTAAGTTCTTTCATTTCTCTTTGAAAGATAGAGCTAAGAGTTGGCTATACTCAGTGAGACCATGATCTATTGGGTCATGGAATAAGATGACTCGGGTCTTCTTTAATAAATACTTTCCCTAACATAAAATCAATGCTTTAAAAAGGCAAATCTCCACCTTTGCATAAAAGGATAGTGAGACTTTGTATCAGTCTTGGGATAGATTTAAAAAGCTATTGAGTATGTGTCCTCCCCATGGGTATGAGAATTGGCACTTAGTGAGCTATTTTTATGAGGGACTTACACATAGAGAGCGCTAATTTGTGGAGATGATGTGTAATGGTGAGTTCTTACAAAAAGATCTTGATGAGGCCATAGAATACCTGTAACAGCCTGCTAGAAATTCAATGGTAGAATTTCTATAGACTTGAGGAACCTCATGAAAACTCCGTAAGTTTTCACGAATCGGCTAATCGCAAAGGTTTGTCTGTCAACATAATCAGTGTTATCACTCACTATGGTGCCAGAAATGCGATTTTAATTGTTTGAGATAGTTAGAAGTGCCAGATTAAGTTATAGTTTATGCCACTAGACTCAATTAAATATTTAGGATTTTATAGCGCAATAACCCATTTTTATAATTTCGGACGAAACGGCTGTTCGAAACTGTGAATTTATTTTTAGGGGCACTTCGGGATTGAGTTTTTGTAAACAGTTTTTACTGTAAGTTAATATAAATATTTAGGATTTTTCAGTACTAAGTTGATTACACTTTTTTTGAGTGAATAGTAACATCAATAAGCGTACTAAGTGTAATGTTTTCAAAATCACTGTGTGGAATATCCAAATTAGGTTAGAGAAGTTTTATTTGGACACTTGGTAAGATCTTAGCCACACATACTGAATAGTATTAGATACTTGGCAGAAAAAGGAACCATTAGATGGATTTGTGAAGGAAATCAATGTGTGTGATCATTCCATCTAAGCAAAACCTTTTCATCCGATCAACCAAATTGAGCTAGATCAAAGAGGGTTTCAACCCTAGTGAAACCCTACATGGTTGGAATCCATTTGAAACTCCCAAAAACTTGATTAAAATCGAAACCCAAAACGGTTTCCCTAAACCATAAATTGGCCTTCAAACCCTCTTTGATCCAATTTCTAGCATTGTGTTTAATCACTTGATTAAATCACTTCCACATGCTATTAATTTCTCAAATTCTTGTTATGGCATCATTATCAAACCTTTTAAACTTTGGAAATTTTATTGGGCCAAGAAAAATTGGATTTGAGCTTGATAGCATCTCAAACCCTAACCAAACTCCCTTCAAACCCCCAAATTGAAGCCCACTTGGTTGAGGCCCACCAAGGCCCACGAATTTGGCCACCTTGGCAAGGCTTCTTGGAGAAGTTTCCTCCCCCACATGGCAGACCATTCACTGCCCTTGGCTGCACCCAATAGTGCCTTGATGAGATAGAGAAACCCACCTCATCAACTTCCATACCTCATAGCTTCTGCAGGCAGTTCTTTCCCCTCTCTATTCTCCACCTTATGTCACATAGCTACCTTCAATAAATGATCATTTAAGTTCATATCCTCCTCGTCCAGAAGTATAGAGTCGTGCAAGACACACTTCTTTCCCTTTAATCACTTCTTCACCCCGTTCTTAGAGAGAAACCCAAAAGAGCTCTCTCGGGCAGATTTCTTGATCTTTTTACGTGGCAGTTTTCGACCCTTTGTATGTATTTTCACACAATGACTCCTTCATAAAAGTTGTTTCTCTTTGAGTATAGTTTCCGTAGATATATTATTAGTATCATTCCATGGTAATTTTGTTGGTCAAAAGTATTTTTAACCATTGAAAGGTCATTCTGGACGTGAAACTGGAGAGTATGTTATGTTTTGGAGTTTTTGACCAAGCTAATGGACATATCTTGGTCCGAAAATTTTATGGAGTGTTGTTAGCATGTGTTTAAGAGTGTTCATTGAGGTTTTGTTGCATGACTAAAGCTTTTGATGATAGAGTTTCTTAGATCTAGAAACTTGAAAACTGGAAGTGGCAAAACAGTTTTTATTTGAAGAAAGTTTGAATATTTGAGGTTTGATCTTACTCTAAAGGCTTTGATATTTTTATATGATGATCCTAAGTCTCTTATTTTTCATGTTAGGATGTTATTTTGAAGATATATAGTATTAGTTTCAACGATATGATTTTTCTATGCAAGAGGATTTCAGGTAGGCCTAAGATTTGATGTTTTTGGATTAGATCCATGTTTTATTGATTTTTAGCCATGTGATTTTAAGATTGATGGTTGCATCCTATTTAAGACACATTCTTAAACCATGAGATGCTTTATTTCGAAGGTCTCACCTTCTTAAGCCATTGATCAAGAGATTTATCAAAGCTAGTTGAGGAAAAAGTTTCTGTTTTTGGACTAAGTGTAAAACCAAAAACTCCAAGTGTTATTTTGTGATTTTGGTGACTTTAGTTAGATGATTTAAATCATGGTTGATGTTAGAATGATGTTATGAATATGTTAGAAGTAAGATTTGATTTTTGAAATTCTTGGAGATGTTTTGATTTATGATCAAAGCTTGTGATTCAAGTGTTTGGATCTTTTTACAAAAAAAGTTTGGTGTTGATTATTAGTTTTTTGTAAATGGATTTTTTAAGTATGGTTTTAAACTTAGGATTGGAAGATGTTTGTTGCAAAATTTTGGTTTAAGCATGAGTTTTGAAGTTGGAAGGAATTACAACAAAAATCAAGAGAAATGGCCTATGGATGTTTCGGCCATAATGTGTTTTCCATAGTTGCATTTTGTTTTACATTTTTCTAAGTTGATATTTGAGTTTGGGACAAACTTTGCATAAAGAATGTAAATTTTGAAAATTTTTGGAGTTAGGATGTGAAATCCTTAAATTAGGTGTAAAATGGTCATTTTCCCACATGTAGATGGTAAAATGGTAATTTTATCCTAAGTTAGCTTGTTTTCATGTTTCTAATTGTTAGTAATTAAATTTCTAACTTTTAGAATACCCTCTTACAGTTCCTCATGTTTCGCACTTTATTCTCGTAGAACGCGACGATCGAGGTAAGTTAGCTTCTAACTTACTATCAGTTTATTGTGTACGTATGATTGGTAAGGGAACTACAATTTATGTATGTATGTTATCATATATGTCATGCCATGCCACGTCATTACATGTTTATCTGTTCTGCATGATTTATTCTTTCATGAATATTTATCTATTACACAATCTATTCTGTCACATATTGCTATATCTTATAAGTATGCCATATGTTACATGTATGTCATATCATATAATATTCACCATTGCAAGTATGTCATATTAAGTAAAGAAGTCAGATCAAGTTTATGTTAAGTTAAGTTTTAGATCACGTTCATGTTAAGTTATCCATGTCAATCACGACCCTAAGTGGTAGGATGAGATAATATCCTAGTGGAACTCATTTGTTCACACTGGAGTGTCTAGATAGGTATGAAATTCCCTGGGTTGACGAAGTACAGTCAACAGGTTGCGAATGGGGCCTAACTAGCTGGTCACCGGAGCGCACCGAGCACTAACGCCGATGGAGTCATATTTTATTTTTACGTGTGTTCACAGCAAGTATGGCACAAACAATTCATGGGACCACAATAACTGTGGAGCATGAAGTATGGGGCCACAACAACTGTGGAGCATACACTACGTGAGACACAGCAATTGTGACATGTAGAATACGTCGGGCCACAACAACTGTGGAGTACGTATTAAAGCACTCACAGCTGATGTAGATACATGTATTGTGATGCGGTAATCGGCTTGGACACACGGCTCAAGGGGACCCATGTAGCACCCATATGGTCACGTTATTAATTAAGTCTATTGAATAAGATTCCAAGTTCATGTCAAGAAGTTAAGAATAAGCAATCATGGTAATCCCATGAGATAAGAATAAGCAATCATGGAGACCCCATGAGATAATAATAAGTTTCAGATCAAGTTCATGTTATATTACGTTATGTTCACGTACATATTATGTTTATGTTCACGTTAAGTTTTAAGTTCATGTTCATATCATGTTATGCTCACGTTTATGTTATGTTCAAGCTCACGTTCATGTTATTTTATGTTCATGTTCACGTTATGTTTCAAGTTCACGTTCATGTCATGTTATATTCACGTACATGTTATGTTCAAGTTCACGTTCATGTTATGTTATGTACCTGTTTACATTATACCTTAAGCTCACGTTTATGTCATGTTATGCTCAGGTTTATGTTAAATTCAAGTTCATATTTATGTTATGTATATTCTTGTTCATGCTACGATTCAAGTCCATGTTATGTTTCAAATTCACGTTCATGTTATGTTGCTAGCCCATGTTATATTTTAAGTTCAAATTCATGTCATGCCAAGTCAAGTTTAGTTCACGTTTTAGTTCAGGTTATGTCAGTTATGCCATGCTATGTCAAGTTATGCTATGCTTATTTACGACTTTAATTATGCATTCATGCTTTTACTGCCATGTATTCATAATTAACCTATGTGGGAGTTTTCTGTTAACTTACTGAGATTTGTAATCAAATCTCATTGTGGTAGTCCCAACTACCATTCCCCCCGAATGGTAGGCGATGTGTGAGGATCAGTGCAGGAAGCGAACATTGGTAGACTAAAGGAGGTTGACTAGACGCCGCAGACATGACACGGAGCTTACAACTTCCATAGTTAGTTTTTGGATAGTTTTCTGGCTCGTTAGTCGAGTTACACGAGTTACTCGACAAACTTCCTCAATAGTGTATTTTGGTACTGTAAATCCCATGTTTTTGAGGTTACAGTCTTCTAAGACTCATACTGAAATCGTGGATGTTTATTTTGTTATAAGTTTGATGCATAGTTTTGCTCAAGAAAAAAAAATTATCCGTTGTGAATATTGCATAATGCTAGATGCATGTTAGGAACATTACATCTTATATGTCAAGAACGGGGGCAGGTAACCATGTGTTGCATATCCCGACGCTTTAGATGTCTGTTAGATCCCAAGCGGAAATCTGGGGGAGTCACAATACCTCAATGAGCTTGCTGAAAAATATCAACTTAGAAAAATTTAAAACAAATCACAACTATGGAAAACACACTATGGCCAAAACATCCATAGGCCATTTCTCTTGATTTTTATTGCAATTCCTCCAAACTTCAAAACTCATGCTTAAACCAAAATTTTACAACAAACATCTTCCAATCCTAAGTTTAAAACCATACTTAAAACATCCATTTAGAAAAACCTAATAATCAACACCAAACTTTTTGTAAAAAGATCCAAACACTTAATCACAAGCTTTGACCCTAAATCAAAACATCTCCAAGAATTCTAAAAAAATAAATCTTACTTCTAACATATTCATAACATCATCCTAAAATCAACCATGCTTTAAATCATCAAACTAAAGTCACCAAAATCACAAAATAACACTTGGAGTTTTTGGTTTTACACTTAGTCCAGAAACAGAAACTTTTTCCTCAACTAGCCTTGATAAATCTCTTGATCAATGGCTTAAGAAGGTGAAATCTTCGAAATAAAGCATCAAATGGTTTAAGAATGTGTCTTAAATAGGATCCAACCATCAAACTTAAAATCACATGGCTAAAAATCAATAAAACATGGATCTAATCCAAAAACATCAAATCTTAAGCCTAACCGAAATCCTCTTGCATAGAAAAATCATATCTTTGAAAATAATACTAAATATCTTAAAAATAACATCTTAACATGAAAATAAGAGACTTAGGATCATCATATAAAAATATCAAAGCCTTTAGAGTAAGACCAAATCTCGAAATATTCAAACTTTCTCCAAATAAAAACTGTTTTGCCACTTCTAGTTTTCAAGTTTCTAAATCTAAGAAAATCTATTATCAAAAGCTTTAGTCATGCAACAAAACCTTAATGAACAGTCTTAAACACATGCTAACAACACTCCATAAAATTTTCGGACCAAGATATCTCCATTAGCTTAGTCAAAAACTCCAAAACATAACATACTCTCCAGATTCACGCCTAGAATGACATTTCAATGGTTATTAATACTTTTGAACAACCAAATGACCATGGAATGATACTAATGATAATCTACGGAAACTATACTCAAAGAGGATCAACTTTTATGAAGGATTCATTATGTGAAAATACTTAAAAATGGTCGAAAATCTCCACGTAAAAAGACACAGAAATCTGTCTGAGAGAGCTTTTTTGGGTTTCTCTCTAAAAACGGGGTGAAGAAGTGATTAAAGGGAAAGAAGTGTGTCTTACACAACTCTATACTTCTGGAGGGGGAAGATATGGACTTGAATGACCCTTGATTGGATGAAGCTCTGTGACATAAAGTGGAGAATAGAGAGGGGAAAGGACTGCCTGCAGAAGCTGTGAGGTATGGAGGTTGATGGGGTGGGTTTCTCCATCTCATCAAGGCATTGTTGGGTGCAGCCAAGGGTAGTGGATGGTCTACTATGTGGGGGAGGAAACTTCTCTAAGAAGCCTTGCCAAGGTGGCCAAATTAGTGGGCCTTGGTGGGCCTTAATCAAGTGGGCTTCAATTTGGGGTTTAAAGGGGGTTTGGTTAGGGTTTGAGATGCTATCAAGCTCAAATCTAATTTTTCTTGGCCCAATCAAATTTCCAAGGTTTAAAAGGTTGGATAATGATGTCATAACAAGAATTTAAGAAATTAATAGCATATGGAAGTGATTTAATCAAGTGATTAAACACAATGCTAGAAATTGGATAAAAATGGGTTTGAAAGCCAATTTTAGGGTTTGGGGAAACCGTTTAGGGTTTCAGTTTGAACGAAGATTTTGGGATTTCAAATGGATTCAAACCATTTAGGGTTTCACTAGGGTTGAAACCCTCTTTGATCTAGCTCAATTTGGTTGATCAGATGAAAAGGGTTTTGCTTAGGTGGCATGATCTCACATCTTGATTTCCTTCACAAATCCATCTAATAGTTCCTCTTTGTGCCAAGTGCCTAATACTATTCACTATATGTGACTAAGATCTTACCAAGTGTCCAAACAAAACTCCTCTAACCTAATTTGGACATTCTACACTGTGATTTTGAAAACACTACACTTAGTACACTTATCGAGATTACTATTCACTCCAAAAAAAAAAACGTAATAAACTTACTACTGAAAAATTCTAAATATTCATATTAACCTATAGTAAAAACCGTTTACCAAAACTCAACCCTGAAGTGCCCCTATAAATAAATTCACAATTTCAAACAGCCGTTTCGTTTGAAATTATGAAAATGAGTTATTGTGCTATAAAATCATAAATATTCAACTGAGTCTAGTGGTGTAGACTATAACGTATTTTGATACTTCTAACTATCTCAAACAATTAAAATTGTATTTCTGGCACTATTGTGAGCGATAACACTGACTATGTTGACAGACTAAATCCTTTGCGATTAGTCAATTCATGAAAACTTACGGAGTTTTCACGAGGTTCCTCAAGTCTATAGAAATCCTACCATTGAATTTCTAGCGAGATGTTACACTAGCTATACCACATTTGAATCAAGAGCTTAAGACACTATAATGGTGAAAACTGAGAGCTATTGGTTAAAACAGTGCAAACCAAGCCTCCTCTTCAAGATTTTCGACTTGTCCAAAAGTTTTCTTATTTCCTTAGAATATTTCAGCCACCATCTTCTCTCTCTCAAGTTTCCACTTTCTCATATTTTCACACTAGCCAAACAACACCCTACTCATCACCATTTTTGTATATCACCAAGAAATCATCCTCTATATTTCAAGTAGGAGCTTAGCACATGGAGGTAAGGATCTTATCACCTTTTCATGTTGTTCATGCACGGCCAAAGTGGAGGAACTAGTTTGTTCATTTTTGGTTTTAGGATTTTTTACACAACCACCCACTTTCACGCTAGAACTTAGGGTTTTCTCTTCAAGGAAGATGGAACCCAAAGTGTTCTTAATATTTTGAACACTTGAACACGAGATTTAGAATACTGATATATGATTCAATTTTGATCTTGAAAGGCAAACTAGGGTTTTAATCTTCAAAGGTTTTGGCCCTAGGGTTTTTAGCTTGAGATAAAGATTTCAAAATTTTCACGACACTCTCACTCACTCACTATCTTTAATCTAGGCTTTAGTTGATGATTCCTAATATGTTATGTTGCATTTTCAAATTTTGCTAATATTATCATTGGACTTTTTGTAAGTAGACCCTCAAACTACCTTGGTTAATAATTGTATATGATTGTGTAAACTTTGCATCTTGGTTACTATTGTATATACTTATCATTCCATGCCTGAATATATATGATATTTCGGTTTGTATAATGATGATTTTCCATGATGTTTAAAGCATTTTGGTTTTATATGATGTTTTGCTGATTCAGCTATGCTCATGTCAAAAGATTATTTTTACATGCTTTGTGAACCTTGTAACATGTATATGTGAATATGCTCAGATTGATCATTGTTGTTCCATTCATGAAATGTTTTGAGTATTTGCCTACATAATATGTTATGCATATGAAAGTTCTAATGTTATCAAGTCATGTACCAAAATGTGCTACGCTAGTTCTCATGCATACACGGTGTCTCACATGTCACGTGTTCTATAAAAATGTTATCTCAAGTCTCATGTCACATGCATTTGGGTAAATGATGTTTTCAAAAGAGAAGTCAGTACATGTTTTATCATGACCCCAAGTGCTAGAAGGGGGTAATGTCCTAGTGGAACTCTTTATCCACTCTAGAGTGTTTAAAGTCGAGTGGAGACCCCTAAGTTGATAAAGTACAGTCAACAAGCCTCGAATGGTTCCTACGGAAAGATATCGGAGCAAGGTTGCATCTAAAGCTAGTGGGTGCTATACGATGAAGGCAAAATAAGCGAACTGCCGTAAAGAATATGTTTATGTTTATGATGTAGTCACCTTGATCAAGTAGATCATTGGTTGATGCGGTTACCAATAGGGAACACGCGGTGCTTAAGGGAGCTGTTAGGTATCCAAACATGTGAATTATATGATATGAATAAGGCATTTGAGCGCCATGATATGATATGACATGCCAATGATAAGATATGACAGGATATGATATGACATGGTACGATATGCCATGATATGATATGACATTGTACAACATGTCATGATATGATATAATATGATATGATATGATACGATATGATATGACATGTAATGATATGACATGATATGACGAGATGATATGAAATGATATTGCATTATGTGATATGACAAGAACAAGAACTCGAGCTCAAATGATATGAACATGTGTTAAGAGTTCAAAAAATGAAAAGTTGTTTTATGGAAAGGTCAAGTTGCATAAGTCAAGTTTTATGTCAAGTATATGTCTATGCATTCATCTCATGATTTGCCATTTATATGCTTATGTTAACTACTGTACGTTGTATGTTTACTTGTTGAGATTTCTATAAATCTCATTGTGGTAGTTGCCACTACCATTTTCCAATCAGAATGGTAGAAGTTGTGACAGGACCAGGACTAACGAGTCAGGATGATGATCAAGGCTAAGGATGTGCTCAACTTAGAGAATGAATGGATTTAGTTATGACCTACTTAGTGATAGTTGAGATTGGAAGGATGCCTTAATGATTTTCCTTGTGAATGCCTTATTAGGCAAAACTTGTTTTGTGTAACAAGGAGTCTGATACTCCATTAACGAGAAGTATGAATTAAAGGCTATGAATGAAGTTTGAATATTAGTTTTATTATGATTCAAAATTTTTTTGAGATGACCTATTTCGCTGTGATTTATTGCATATTGCTAGAAATATTCTAGAAGCATGCATCTTAACTGTCATGTACGAGGGGTATGTAGCCTTGAGTGGTATGTCCTAATGCTTCAGTCACGGTCCAATACCAAGCAGGGACTAGAGAGAAAGAAATGGTGAGTGCCAAAAATCCCTTAGAAGAAAAGTTGAAGACTTGGGCGAAAAAACGTCCATGACTTTCGGCCTTCTCCTTTTATAGAGAGCCTTCATTCCTTCTAGAAAATCTAAGAGCCTTTGCATGGATGCCACTTAGCAAAAAACTCTTCCCTTTCCCCCTTGGACTTCCCAATGCCTAGCCATTGCCCCCTCTCTCTCGCTCTTCCAAAACTTCTAGAACATGTCTTTTCCTCTTCCCAAGGAAGATTTTACTTGGAAATCCAAAAGTCTTTCCTCATGCTTGACAAGTGTCACCTTCCGAAATGGCCTTGCATGTGGGCGTGTAAGCCCTAATTTGGAGCCTCCACTCACATCTTCTAAAACCTCCTGCATGTTGGACAAGTGTCACTCCTTGCCTCTTTCCTAGGTTTCTTTCTAGAAAAGCCTAAATGGCCCTTCTTTCCAAGCCTTAAGTTCAACCTAGTGGGCCAAAAACTCACATGAGATTGTTGGCCTTCTTCCATCCCTTATGGACTTCCTATTTATTTTTAGAACTCTTAGGGTTCAAAAATACAATATACCCTAAGGCTTTTCCTTCCAACACTTAGAATCTTCCAATAACTAAAATTACTTCTCCAAATAAAAATAGAAACAGGGACTTAGAAAGTCTAGGTTCTCACAATATACAAGTTCTCACCTCATTAACCTGCATTAGATGTAGACATTATATTTGATACCTCCATAGAATCGTCACCGTCCCAGACAAGTTCTATACAATAAAGATAAAACAAAAGCCATTTTTTAAATGATATGGAATATAGATCATAAAAATTCTAAAATAAAGTAAATAAGAAACATACCTATATCCAACTGCCTTTCAAAATCCTCCACCTCATCCATTAAAGTCCTAAGGCTGATTGGAGTATAAGAAAAACGAAGCCAACTTTGTGCACAAATGAGACCCTCAACCATCATCGGAGATAAACTACTTTAAAATGATCAAAGGCACGACCCGCCATGCTACACAAAGATTCAGAGGCAACTATAGATACTAGTATTGCAAGTACATCACGTGCAATTTTTGAAAGCACATGATATCTAACTGAATTAACCTTCTACCAAATTAGAATATCAAAACTTGCATTGTCTTCCTCACAACTTTCAGCTAGGTATTTCTCAACCTCTGATTTGCTTTCAAGAGAGTTTTACGACTGCAACCGTTGCTTAATTATGGCCATTCTTTATGCACGGATGTTCACGCATGTACTTGCATCATCTTCATCTGTAGGATTTACATCTTCACGTGGGAAACTTGTGCACTACTGCTATTGTTGTAAAGAACTATTCCTTCTTCAATTTCAGGGTATGCCTCATACATGCAGGTTAAAGTATTTTTCACATTCAAACCCAAATCAACCACTTTTGTGGGATCTGGGCATACATCCCTTCCAATCCAAAGTCAAGATATTAAATCTTGTACTGAGGATTAAGAAGAATCCCAACAAAAACAACATATTCATATTATCCATGTTGCTCCAATATTCGTTAAATTTTTTCTTCAAATTTGTGGCCATTAATCCCACCACAAGGCTTCTTTCTTCACACTCCAGTTCATCGCATCGGATATTGTAACTAACTCTAGAAACGAGTTGCAAGTTACATATTTACCCCCCGAAAAGTATAAAGTTGCATCATAAAATAGTTTAAGAAACCTTATAAACAATCTTACCTTCTCCCCATCGATATGCCCTAACTTCTTTGATGTTTTCCTATTCACCACATGCTCTACATCATCATCATCATCGTCTCCAATACTGGTAAGAAACCTTAAATCTTCTTCTTCCAATCATTCAAAAGCTTTTTGAAAACTTGAAGCCCTCTCCAACATAAGATAGGTGGAGTTCCACCTAGTCAGTACATCTAAGCAAATGCCACTTTTGCATGTAATATCTTCCAACTGTACACGTTTCTTAAATGTACTCCACCTTTGAGGTGAGAACTTCACTTATTTCACAACACCTCTCACCTTCATAATAGACTCATCAAATTCCTTCAACCTCTTATGGACAATTAAGTTTAAGATGTGAGCACAACATCGAATATGTAGGAATTCATGTTCCATCACAATGTCCCTCTGATACTTGGTTTTTTTCTTCAAATAAAAAACCACTCCATTATTAAAAATTTCATTATCAAGTGTGATAGCAAGATATTTCGGTCGGCTCCTATCATGCAAACACATCTCTATGGCCCTACCAAGTGTATCACCCTTATGATTCTCAACCAAATAAAAAGAAAGAATCATTTTGTGTAGATCCAATTATCATCAATAAAGTGTGTAGTCAGACACATATAGTTGAGGTTTTACATGGATGTCCATGTATCTGTGGTGAGGAAAATTCGTTGCCCTTGAAGAGCACTTTTCAACTTATTTTTTTCTCTCATATACACACTAAAGCAATCCTTCACAACCGTAATACGAGATGGAATCGTTACTCACTTAGGACAAACAATAAGCATAAACTTCTTGAACCCCTCCCTTTCAACAAACCTAATGTGATATCCGCTCCTTCTTTCTTCTTCTTTAAGTATGAGCCTCGATATACGTGCCGAGCTTCGGTCTACGTGCCGAGCCTTATCCTACATGTTGTACCTCGATGGCATGTTCTGAAAGTTATCCAGCAGATTTCAAAGTAAGATAGATATTTTAAAGTTTATGAATATTTTAAATATTATGGAAATATCTATAGGAGATATTTCTAGTATTATTAGATAAAATTGTTTTTTTAAAGTAACACAATTATAATATTTTAATGAGCTCTAAAAATATTATAATTGTGGATAATTACTTAAATTAAATATTTTAGTTGTTTTAAAATATTAAGAGGTTTAACTTTACATTGAAAACTCTAAATTAATTTAAATGATTTTATTCTCTTTGAGTAATTAACGATACTTTATCATTTTAAATAATGTTGAAGAAATATTATTTTATAAACTTTAGTTTATAAAATAATATTCTATTTTAACTCCTCTCAGTATTTTATTTAAGTATTTTATTTTAAATAAAACACTTACACATTTTGAAATCAGTGTTTAAACTCATCGTTAGATCATTTTGAGGATCCCAAAGCGTAGGTGATGACTTGAAATATTTCATGTTGCAGAATTTACAACTTCGCTCGAGCGGAGGCTTTTTGCCGCTCGAGCGAACTCAGGCAGATTCAAACGCTCGACAACCGCTCGACAGTGAGCTCGAGCGGGATGCGGGAAAACAAGTTCGCTCGAGCGGAGACATTGGCCGCTCGAGCGAAGTTAGGCAGAGTCGACCGCTCGATGTTCGCTCGACACCCCGCTCGAGCGAATATCGTATTTTGACAGAGCTAGGGTTTTCCGCCGTCACATCATATAAAAAGTGATTTTTCACTTTATGGCCGTACTTTTTGACTGGAGAACACCTTTTGGGATTGAAAAACACATCTAGAAGGATTCAAATCATCCGTTTTGGAGAGGGGATTCCACATATTGCACGTACGTTGGAATCATACACGAGCACAGACGGGAGAAAAGCCTTGAATCAATTCCTTGAGTTTTTTACGATGAGTTGCGGCTGCAAGGAGTATTTTCAGCGTTTATTTTCTTCCAATTTTCTCAGAACAATTATGGTGAATTCGTTTATGTTGAATTCAATTTCTAGTATGAGCTAAATTTCTTTATTCTAGGAAAACGATGTAACCTAGTTCCAAACTATGCTTGATTGTCTATGCTAATTTAAGGCAATTCTCTCTTTGTTTATCTGAATTATTCTGAATTTATTGCTTCTAATTAACTGGCCATTGATTAGATGATTTTTAATCTTGTGATTTGCTATCGAAAGAGGGAATCATAGGGTAGATCTTGAATATTTCAGCATAGGTAAGTATAGAGATCGAAAGACTTGTATGAACCTATGTAGTAATTAAATCATTGGTCTTAATGTGTTCTTGATTATTTAATTTGCATATTCTTGTGTGAATTGATGAACAAGAATAATTTCCAATTGACTATCGAAAGAGGCTTTTGGATGAATTAGAGATTTGCTAATAGACAAATAGAATTAAATTAAATTAGCTGGATGATAAAAGCATAGTGACGAATTAGGTGAAATCGGTTTCCTAGAAGTTTTCTTTCCCATTAATCTGATCTTCAAACGTCAGTTTTATTTCATTTGCTTATTAATCTTTGAGTCAATTTTAGTTTAAATTGCAACTCCAAAATCTTAGTGATTCCTCTAGATAAAATCGAGATTAGTATAATTTTGGTATTTGGCATAAGTAAGGTACCAATCCCTGAGGACGATACTCTTCTTACCACTTTATTATAAAACTACGATACTGTGCACTTGCAGTTTTGCACCGATCAAGTTTTTGGCGCCGTTGCCGGGGATTGGTTTATTCTTATTCTTTTTGTCAATATCGATACTAAGTAATCTTGGTTTTAATTTAGAATTTTATTTTAAGTTTTTCTTATATTTTTATTGTTCTACAGGTGTGTTTTTGACGTTGGATGCGCCGTGCTAGA
>QGSO01000201.1:500287-721311 GCA_011037825.1 Carya cathayensis
TGGGTGATAGTGATACCTTTCCAGTGATTGTTGCTACATCACTCACACCCGAAGAAGAGGAAAAGTTGCTACGTGTATTGAGGGAGCATAGAACAGCCTTGGGATGGACTATTTCTGACATAAAAGGAATAAGTCCATCCATTTGCATGCACAAGATTTTAATGGAGGAGCTTTACAAACCAACGATCGAGCACCAAAGAAGATTAAATCCAGCAATGAAGGAAGTCGTGAGAGCTGAGATTTTGAAACTCCTTAATGCTGGAATTATATATGCTATTTCAGATAGCTCATGGGTAAGTCCAGTGCAAGTTGTACCAAAGAAAGGTGGAATGACGGTGGTGAAAAATGACAACAATGAGTTCATTCCTACAAGAACAGTCACGGGATGGCGTGTATGCATGGATTACCGCAAGTTGAATAAAGCAACAAGGAAGGATCATTTTCCACTTCCATTCATTGATCAGATGTTGGATCGATTGGCTGGGTACTCCTACTATTGCTTTCTAGATGGTTACTCGGGGTATAATCAGATTGCTATAGCTCCTGAGGATCAAGAGAAGACTACATTCACATGCCCCTATGGAACATTTGCTTTTAGGAGGATGCCCTTTGGATTGTGCAACGCCCCTGCGACATTTCAACGTTGCATGATGGCCATCTTTTCTGACATGGTGGAAGAGATAATGGAAGTTTTCATGGATGACTTTTCAGTTTTTGGTACATCTTTTGATCATTGTTTGCATAACTTAGCTCTTGTTTTGCAGAGATGTGAAGACAAAAATCTAGTCCTGAACTGGGAGAAGTGTCATTTCATGGTTCAAGAAGGGATCGTGCTTGGCCATAGAGTGTCATCCAAAGGAATTGAGGTGGATCGAGCCAAAATTGCAACCATAGAGAAACTACCACCTCCAAAGAACGTGAAGGGAATCAGAAGTTTTCTGGGACATGCGGGTTTTTATAGAAGATTTATCAAGGATTTTTCTAAACTTTCTAAACCTTTATGTAATCTTCTTGAGAAAAATTCTGCATTTGACTTTGATGTTGTTTGCTTGCAGGCCTTTAATGCACTCAAGGAGAAACTTATTTCAGCACCAATTGTGATTGTGCCTGATTGGAGTCAACCTTTTGAAGTCATGTGCGATGCAAGTGACTTTGCAATTGGAGCGGTGTTGGGGCAAAGGCGAGACAAACTGTTTAGAGCCATCTATTATGCAAGCCGGACATTGAACGATGCTCAATTGAATTACACGACAACTGAGAAGGAGATGCTTGCTGTGGTGTTTGCTTGTGACAAATTTAGACCGTACCTCATTGGTACAAAGGTGATAGTGTTCACTGATCATGCAGCACTCCGTTATTTATTTGGCAAGAAGGATGCTAAGCCGAGGCTAATTCGTTGGATCCTCCTTCTTCAAGAATTTGATTTGGAGGTTCGGGATAAGAAAGGAAGTGAAAACTTAGTGGCTGACCATCTCTCTCGGTTAGAGCAAGAGGAAGAAAGATCAGATTCAGTGGTCCAAGAGGCATTCCCTGATGAGCAGTTGTTTGCATGTGAGATCAAACTTCCGTGGTATGCTGATATTGTTAATTACCTAGCTTGTAAAGTTTTACCACCTGATCTTACTTACCATCAACGTAAGAAGTTTTTGCATGATGTGAATTATTATCTTTGGGATGAGCCTTTGTTGTTCAAGAGATGCCCTGATCAAATCATTAGAAGATGTGTGCCAGAAGAAGAGATGCAAGACATCCTCCATCATTGCCATTCATCATCATATGGAGGACATTTTGGAGCCACCCGTACAGCAGCTAAGGTACTTCAAAGTGGGTTCTTTTGGCCTTCCATTTTTCGTGATAGTTACACTTTGGTGAAAACTTGTGACCGGTGCCAACGTATGGGAAATATTTCAAGGCGTCATGAGTTACCACTGAAAGGTATCTTAGAAGTTGAGTTGTTTGATGTCTGGGGAATAGATTTTATGGGCCCTTTTCCTCCTTCTTTTGGCTTTGCTTATATCTTGTTAGCAGTTGATTATGTGTCAAAATGGGTGGAAGCAATTGCTACAACAACAAATGATGCAAAGGTAGTGCTCAAATTTCTGCACAAGAACATATTCACAAGATTTGGCACTCCACGAGCTATTATTAGTGATGAAGGGACTCACTTTTGCAACAAGTTGTTTGAGAATCTTCTTTCTAAATATGGTGTGAAGCACAAGATAGCACTTGCTTACCATCCTCAAACTAATGGCCAAGCTGAAATTTCAAATAGAGAGATCAAGAACATCCTTGAGAAGACGGTCAAAATCAATAGAAAGGATTGGGCGAAGAAGCTTGATGATGCTTTGTGGGCATACCGGACAGCCTTTAAAACACCTATCGGGATGTCTCCATACCGATTAGTGTTTGGAAAGGCATGTCATCTTCCTGTAGAGTTGGAGCATAGAGCTTATTGGGCTGTGAAAAAGTTTAACTTTGATTTGAAGGCAGCAGGTGAAAAGAGACTTCTTCAATTGAATGAGATGGAAGAGTTCCGGAATGATTCATATGAAAATGCAAAGATCTATAAAGAGAAGACGAAGAAGTGGCATGACAAACAGATTCTTAGGCGAGAGTTTGCACCAGGGCAGCAAGTTTTACTATTCAATTCACGACTCAAACTCTTCCCGGGAAAGTTAAAGTCAAGATGGACAGGTCCTTATACAATTCATGAAGCTTTCTCTTTTGGAGCAGTAGACTTGAAGGACAAGACAGGGAATATTTTCCGAGTTAATGGTCAAAGATTGAAGCACTACTATGGAGAACAAGTGGAGAGGAACTATGCATTGATTCCTCTTGGAGATCCTAATTGATGAGGATTGGAAAGTCTGGCTGTAGACTTTAAAACAAGCGCTTATGGGAGGCAACCCATAGATCTATCCTTCATTCTTTCATTTATTTTATTATCTTTATTTATGTAGTTTTAATAATTTGGTTTTTGATGCAGGTTTTTGTTTTAGCATGAATAAAGAGCTGAAAAATTTCTAAGCTATGGAAGATTCATCATGAAACCAGGGAAGTTATTTCTTCAATCCTTTTTACTTTTGCATTACAATGAGGACATTGTTTAGTTTAAGTTTGGGGGTGTGAATTCCTATAGTCATTTGATCCTATTGTTTTCTAAGTTTTGGGTTGTTGATGGGTTGTTTGATTCTCTTACCAAGCATGCATTGGAGTAAGATTGAATTCTCTATGACTCTGAAATTTGTGATTGAAGATGGTTTTGAGAAAAATTTTCAAAAATTTCTTTTATGTCAAGTGAAGTTTTGTGGGTACTTTGGTTTAAATCTTTGACCTTGAACACAATTGAGCACATAGTCGTTTTTCTTTGATTCCATTTTGCTTATGAAGAGAAGAAGTTGAATTAATTGAAAGAGGGAAGTTCGATTTTGCTTTGCTCTAGAATCCGTTGATGGGTCCTTGAGGCGAAATCCTAGTTGAGACCAAATATTAGAGAAATGATCTAGGCATTTCTTTGGCAACCAAAAAGCTTTCCCAGCCGTCCTAAATATCATGCCATCATTACATGGTGTGCTTCAATAGTTAACCCCCTTGAGCCTTATGTTACATAAGCCTTTATTTATTCATTGAACTACATAAACCATGCCCGCTCTAAGCCTGAAAAACAATGAATCTACCTTTAATAGTTTGAGAAAATACTTTGGTGGAAAGTTTCATTTAAAAGAGAAAATTAGTGAAAGAGAATGATCCGTATTATGTTTGCTCTGTTTGATCAAAGAAGAAGAAGAAGAAGAAGAAGAAGAAGAAAAGAAAAGAAAAAGAAGTCGCTATGCGGAATGTGAATTACTTCAGATGCCCGCTCTGTTTGGTATTGTATCAGTGATTACAGCAATAATAATGCCACAAGTATGAGCATATTGCTAAAGAAAGAGCTATGATTTGAATCATGTGGAAATCTCTTTTAGTGTTCTTTTCACAAAGTATTTTTCCAGTTTGCTTTGATTATCCATATCCAGTTCTTTCTTAACCCTCACCCTGTGGCCTATCATTACAAGCTTATTAAAGACCTTTTGATCTCTGATTTTGGTGTTGATTACATTAGTGGAGAGGATTTCTGAAAATTGGACTTATGGGGTTAAGTTTTAAGAGAATTCTTCTGATTTTGGTTGTTCTACTTTTATCTGAGTTTGCAGGTGGTTTGAGGTTAAATTGACTATCTCACACACACACTCAAGGTCTTAGCTTTAGGTTGAAGTAAACGCCTAACTCTTGCTTGACAAATTGCAAAATTTTTGATTGATTTTCTTGCTATCTTTGATGTTAAAAGAGTAAGATACTAGTGATGAAATCTAAATTCATAAAAGCTTGGTGAGTGATGATACTTCTCTTTGGGGTCGAGTTGATATTGCCTAAACTATCATTTGCTTTTCTTTTTGTTTGAGGACAAACAAAGTTTTAAGTTTGGGGGTATTTGATGACTTGAAATATTTCATGTTGCAGAATTTACAACTTCGCTCGAGCGAAGGCTTTTTGCCGTTCGAGCGAACTCAGGCAGATTCAAACGCTCGACAACCGCTCGACAGTGAGCTCGAGCGGGATGCGGGAAAACAAGTTTGCTCGAGCGGAGACATTGGCCGCTCGAGCGAAGTTAGGTAGAGTCGACCGCTCGATGTTCGCTCGACACCCCGCTCGAGCGAATATCGTATTTTGACAGAGCTAGGGTTTTCTGCCGTCACATCATATAAAAAGTGATTTTTCACTTTATGGCCGTACTTTTTGACTGGAGAACACCTTTTGGGACTAAAAAAACACATCTAGAAGGATTCAAATCATCCGTTTTGGAGAGGGGATTCCTACAGCGCCATTTCAACAGACGGTTAAAAAAAAAAAAAAAAACTAGGTTGCATGAAAAGATGCATGAAATGCGACCCAGTTTTAAATTTGTGTGGAACTGGACCTAAACAGCGCCATTTAGATCCAATTTTACACTTAACTGTGCCCTTTTTTGTAATTACAAATATGTGATTTTCAATTATTTTATCTTTGTAGCACATAAATTAATTAAAAAAATTTATTTAAATTAGTAGAATTAAAATTAAGTAAACGATTTAATGTATATTATTTAATTAACTCATTAAAAATTAAGTAATTAAAATTATATTGATGATGTTAATTGCTAATTTGTTACTAACTTAGAGCATGTCACATTGTCAATGTATTGTGATAGTTAATGCATAATGATTGATATTTTACTTTTAACATTTTGCATATGAATTATCCATAGGTCCATCCATACATGCTTAAATGCTTTATATTTACTTGCAACTTAGGTATTTGACAAAAAATAATAAGTAATAACTTTAATAAATCATAGATGTAGATGTTAACTATTAGTTAATGGTGAATTGGTGATAGGATAGTTAATTACAATTTACAATAATATTTATAATTACTTTATATTTACTTGCTCTAATAACTTTAATTAGAACATAGATGTAGATGTTAGTAAATAGTAATTAGTTAATGGTGAATTGGTGATAGGTTAATTGATAATATACATTAGTTAATTAATAGAATATTAATTTGTAATTACATATTTAAAATTTTATATTGTAAATGGGGATAGATTAGATGAAAATTACTTAATTAATTATACAATTATTATATAAAATAATATATATAAAATAAAATAATTATTTTCCTATTTGGTCCGTCCGATCCGGTCCAAGAAACCCCCACCACGGGACGAGACCGAAGGCCAAACTTTAACTTTTTCTAGACCGAAAACGACCAACCCTAAATTCGGTCCGGTCTTGACTGACCGTCTTTCACCCCTAGTCATGACTCATTCTCCAAAATAATGAATAATTATTTCTCTCAACCAAAAACATTAGTGTAAACTCTTTAGAAAATATATCATTTATCAAGAATATTGAGTTTGGTTTAATTTTCTTTTTCAAAAATACTGTTTTTGGTGGCCAGCCACCTAGCAAAACCCATGGGGGTGGCTGAGGCTAATATCCTCGTGGTGGCTGAAGGGGTAGCCCAAGCCATCCTTGTGGCCCCTACCAAGGGTTTCGAAGGGTGGTCTGACCACTTCTGTGGGTTTTGGGTGGCCGACCACCATGCATTTAATTGTTAAATTTAAATTTAAAACTAAAAACTAATGGGTTTTTTTGGGAAAAAAAAAATTGTTGGGCTTCATATTTTAGGAATCTTACTATAAATACATAAAACTATTCATGTTTGTTACAAAAGAAAAGAATAAGTTGAGGGTGATGAACATACATTGCACGGGTCTATATATATATATATATATATATATACTAGTAGAATCAAAACGTCCAAGGGACGTTTTGCCTGGAGGCAAAATATAAATGTAAAATTTTTCTATAAAAACAAATAATAGTATAAAAGAAAAACACAGTAATTGTAGTTTCTACTTCATTTTCTTCTTTGTGAACTTGCATTTACATCATCTGTAAAAGGAAAAGATAATCGATGGCATTTTCAGATCCCGAAGCAAATTAGAAACAGAGAAATAGGATCTGATCTGCTAAAAAGAAAATAGATAAATATAAGTGAAAATTTTCAAAAAAAGAAAATACCGAAAGAAGTCGAGAACCTCGGCAATCTGATCTGCTAAATCATCAACAGAAAGCAGAGACTCATTTGGGCTAATTTCAGTAGCTCCCAACTGCAACAACTCTTGAAGAAAGAAATGCTGTTAATTATTAGATTAAATGAAAGAGACAGAGCAATGCAGATATGAAAATCAAGCAGGACCATGATATTCAAAAAAGTAAGTTACAAACCTCATGCCCCGGAGGACTAATATGATATATACAAAAATTGTGGAGCAGTAAGGAATATGCTTCCGGACAAGTGAATAATCCTTGAAAACAGGACACATCTGGTCAATCACATATCGACAAAAGCTAAGTTAGAGCTTGTAAAATGGTGGAATAGTTTTATAGTATCATTTGATTTCTTATCTTAATCTCCAAATGCAACAAATCAAGGATCTATATACAGTGCATATTTTCATTTTCATACCCTACAAAATACAGAGTTTGGATTCAAATATGAACAATTAACATCAAGAATGCAATTATTTGATGAGATTTGATGGAATGTGAGAGTCTTTCGGACATTTCTTTGGAAAAAACAATTTTCCAAGACCAGCTGAACCACACAACTTCAAAGATAAAGTAATTTGGCAATAGCTTTCAATTAAAGAAAACTCCTGCCAAAATTTGACAAGGATCTCCATGCTAATTTCAAAGCAATTAGCTATACTAAAAAAGAGCTCACCACATAATGATGCATGTTAAGAAGTAAGTCAACTGATGTGCCAATTAATTGGCTTCGACAGTATATATTATAGTTGGACGTGCCGCATGCGCGACAATCTAAAATTTGAATCGACGGGAAACTGGAAAGGGGAAAACCCTTCTAGGAAAATGTACAGTTAAGTTTTCACGTACAATTTAGAGCTAAATCTAGATAAGTGACAAGAGCTGGCTTGTCCGGGTATCCATCACTGCAACAGACACAGAACCATGGCAAGTTTGTATTCGATGCTCCTGCAAGACATATGTCAAAAGGCAAAGAATAACTTTAGAAAGAAACAGCAGAAATTAACATGTCAAAATAAATAAACTTCCCCAACACTCATTCCTGACAAAGTATACACATACACGCACACATGTAATACTACCCAATCCCCTTCCATGCAATCCTATTTTGAATGCCCAAACTTTAGAATCAAAGACTAAGTAAGGTAACGAGTCGTGTGTGTAAGCAAAAAAATCACATTTTTTTTTTCTCTTTCAAAAAATCAACTTGGAGATCTAAATAAAAGAAAGATGACTTAGAAAATAGAAAAATAAAAATAGAATCTTCCTCTATTGGAGAAGATGATGGGAGAGTGCAAATTCTTTACCCCCAAGTCCATCTCGATGATTCCTGTTGCTACCAGCAAGATTATTACAATGGCTACCACCAACTACAAGATCAAATCCACCAAATGCGCTCATCATCTACTTCAATCGGTCACCATTTAACTGTAAAAAACTCCAACACCCAAAAAAATCACATTTTTTTTTCTCTTTCAAAAAATCAACTTGGAGATCTAAATAAAAGAAAGATGACTTAGAAAATAGAAAAATAAAAGAAAGATGACTTCAATCGGTCATCATCTACTTCCTCTCGCTATTTTCGTTTGCCTTTTTGTGGGTTTAGTGACACAGGCTCTCTTACTCGTGTCGACACTTCTGTTTCGTCCTTATTCTCTAGCAACCACCACACGGTTCTCCGGCAACGTCTACCACCAGCACTCCTCCACCCAGTAGCTCCACACGCCGTGATGCTCCTAGACCCATAAGTCGCCGGCAAGCTCCACCACTGGAAGCTAACTGGGCACAGTTCAAGCGAGGGAGGCTTGCTCGACCGTAGCTCGCCACAAAGGTCTCGTCGCCGTCTAACTTGCCACTGATGATCCGACGAATGGAGGCACGCCCAAATCTTGAGAAAGCAGAAAGTGGGGGGTAAGGGGAAAGGAAATGCCTAATGAAAGGAAAAAAAAATCCGCTTCAACCGAAAGGAAATAAAAAAACCGCTTCAACCAAATGAAAGGAAAAAAAATCCGCTTCGTCCTTGTTCTCTAGCAACCACCACACGGTTCTCCGATAACATCTACCGCCAGCACTCCTCACCCCGTAGCTCCACACGCCGTGATGCTCCTAGACCCATAAGTCGCTGGCAAGCTCCACCACTGGAAGATAACTGGGCACAGTTCAAGTGAGGGTGGCTTGCTCGACTGTAGCTCGCCACGAAGGTCCCGTCGCCGTCTAACTCGCCACAGACGATCCGATGAACGGAGGCACGCCCAGATCTTGAGAAAGCAAAAAGTGGGGGGTAAGGGGAAAGGAAATGCCAAATGAAAGGAAAACAAAAATCCGCTTCAACCGAAAGGAAAAAAAAAAACCGCTTCAACCAAATGAAAGGAAAAAAAATGCGCTTCAACCAAATGAAAGGAAAAAAAAAACCCAGTATGAAAAAACAAAACTGGAGAGAGAAAATGAAGACGAAAATATGAAAAGAAGAGAGAAGATGAGTAAAGGAGAGAAGGTGAAGACAGCAAGGAAAAAGAATTTTGCTTTCCAGATAGACGAGGAAAGAGATTATGGAGATCTGAAAAGACTGAGAGAGAAAAAAGAAGGCAAACTGAAAAGTTGACTGATCCTCTGATGCAGCTGTCCGAGAAGACCAAAATATCCTCACTTAAATAGAAACAAAATAACAGGATTGAAGGATAAAAAAGACTCAACACAACGTACGGAATACGGAATACACACGAAAAGTAAGCAATACACAAAAAGATACACAAAAATAAAAACGAAAGTAGAATTTACTGTTCATTCCGAATAGACACTTATTATTATAGATAGATATGCATTGGCTGTAGCTAGCAGGCCGGAGTTCCCAGGAGGCTGTGTATTATTTTTAATAGGGTTTGAACGTGTGGTAGTGGAGAGATTGTGACGTGTAGCTAAATTGTCATGAGTGACAGTTATGTGGAAGTTTATATTCCTACAAGTGTGTGTATATATATACATATATAAATAGCCAAAACCCTAATGAAAGAGGAGTGAGGCGTGCATGGGGCTGCTGTCTGGATGAGATGAAGAAGACGGGAAGTTTAAATAAAGAGTATTACTACATCAACAAAAGAATTACATAAAAGTAATTTCACAAACTAATCTAGTTTTATCTGATCCATTAAATCTACTTTACAATAAAAATAATTTTATAATCTGACAAACCACATCAAGCCACATCAGTTTGTTGAATTATTTTTGTGTAATCCCTTTGTGACTAAAGTATTTCCCTTAAATATGTTTTGAAATACACTTATAATAATAATAATAATAATAATAATAATAATAATCGGATTAAAAACGAACAGTTTATTAAAGACATAAAATTTGACAATAGCAATACATTAACAATAAAATGTTTTTTATACCATTTTAAAATATAGTTAAATAAATAAAATTGATTATATGGTCTATTTTGGATTCCACCTTATACAAACCTCAATATATAATAGCTTCTCAACAAATTTAAAATGGCCCATTAAACTTAATTTAGGCTCAATAAGATTATCTATATCCGATATTAGAAATATTGGATTGGGTTGTTACAGTTTTAATTAATAGCATTGAAGTGATCATACTATTTGGTTTTGTTCTGTCAATCTTAGTATTGATTTGCTGGTTTTGTTTAATTTTATAATCTGATCATGAAGCTATTTTGTTTGTGTTGTGTTTTAGTTTTTAAATCATGAATGTTGAAGGCACAAGCACTCTTACGTCCACCTCTACATCTTGTTCAGAAGGACCACAACTACAACAACCTATTGAGGCCTCAATATTTGCTTTTGTTTGTTGTAGGAATGAGAACATATAATTAGTTTTAATTTGTGTTTTTGGTTATGTAACTTATGTTTTAGATTTGGCTTGTATTAATTTTTGAGTGAATGATTTAGTTTTTTTATATGTTTTAGTTTTGGCTTATAAGCTGCAATAAATCACTAGTGATTAGTTGTAGTTTTGGTTCTCTTTATTTTTTATTTTTAACTTTGTAGTGAATGATTTAGTTTTTCAATTTTGATTATATTTGTAGTAAAATTGAAGTAAATAGCAAGTGAATGATTTAGTTTTATATTGTGATTTAATAAAAATTGAAATTTGAAAGCCCACACAAAATTTAAAAAGAAAAAATTGAAAAAAGCTCAAATCCGACTCTACTCCGATAAGTCGAAGTCAAAGTTAGATCAGAGGATACACAATTCAGAATTAGAGTAGGAATTTTGTCAAAGTATCAAAGTTGAACGTAAGGCATTCCAACTCCGACTTGGTCAGTGCTTAGTCCTACATATTGGGTCACCTTGATCGGAGATCAGCATGGAGTCAATTATTTGACATATTGTCGTAAAACATCTAAAGAGACTTAATTAAGTAATCAATATATAGATTAATGTAGCTCTCTTTAACTTTACATTATTAACATGTTTTGGTAAACTTATTTCCTTCTTTTCTATCTTCTAATCTTACGGTATTAAAGGAAACAAATTTCTCCTGGCCTTTGCTCTGGCTCGGGTTTAGGAGTCTTTTCTTTGCCTTGGCAAAGTCTGGTCTCCTAGTGAGAATTGAGGAGTTCCTTTTCGTGGGTTTTCCCTCTACACTCTGTTTGTGAGTTTTCTCTAGTAAGTTAGAGGGCTGACTCTCTCATAAAGCGAGTTAGGTAATTGCTTAAGGTCCCATAAAGGAAGAATACACCAAAAATTACTAAAAAAATAATTACTAAAAATAACTTTTAAAAAAATTAAACTATCTAGACTAAACAAAGAGACGTTAACATTAAAAATTAAAAAAAAAAAAATTCAAATCTCAACTCCACGGTAAAAGAAAAAAGATGTTAACAATTGTAAAAGAAATTTAAGTTTTTATTTAATTACATAGACTCTTCAACTTCCTTTAGGAAAGTCAAAAATCACAATAATAACTATAAATTCAATGATCACAACCTATCTCTACAAAGTCTAAAAAAATTTCAACAAATCTTTCAAATACTTTCCTTTTATACCCGAAATTGACAAATTTTATTTAATCTCTATTGTACTCTAAACTCTAGTTTCCAGTTTCTAATCTCTTTCTTACATCCATCTTGCTCGTATTAGGCATTGGTAATCTCTCCATTGTCTTTAATCGCATTGGCAAACGTCGAGCAACTTGCTGCGTTGTGGCGACGAAGGTTAACTAAGTAAAAAACCTAATTTACAGTCTGTATATACGGTAAAGTTTTGTGGCAATAAAAGAGCCACGTGAATTACTTGTTTTCTAAAACATCATTGGTTGTTTTTTGCGTTCTTCTTCAAGACTTCAACCGGCCATAGCTTTCACAATTCATACAGCCCATGGGCCACCTATTCGTGGACTTTTTTTCAAACTTTGTTCCTTCCGCTTTCAATTCCTTATAATTTATTTCTTGATTTTAAATATTAATATTAAGATATTTTATTTTATTGTGCATATTAACAATTTTATATAAAAGTGAATGTCATTTGTTATATAAAAGTAAAGCTCATTTGCTAAATAAGATTCTATAGTTTTATGTTAATATTTATTTTATTCTAGAATATTCATAAGTTTTTATTTAATAGATATTGTTCTTTTCTAATATGTCTAATAAAAAATATGCATCTAGATATGAGAAACTTTAAAAAAGAGAAGAATAGAAAAATTAATTGAATCTCAAAAAAAATGTTTAAATAAATTTATTATTAGCCATAAACAAAATATAGTAGAAAACTTGGATGAAACATTTGTAGATAATCAATAAATGCACCAAATAGGACCAAAAGATAACAAAATAAATCAAGAAATACAATAAAATGGATATGTGGATAATGAAACAATCCAAAAAACTCAACAAAAGGGATATGAGGATATGCTCAAGCATGTACTGCTACAGTTCTTGTTGAAGAATTTGGGAAAAATATTGAAAAATAAATAAAAATACTAAGGACATATCTGATTCTATTCCTTCAAATATTTATGACCCTAGTCAATGGAAATATGTTGATACAAAATTAAAAGATTTATTAGTAGATAAGGGTCCAATTAGATATAGCGATATAAATTTTCCAAAGGATGAGAACTTTAGACATTTTTTCAGTACATATTATATAGAAACTTATCAAACGGGGAGAAATATGATAGAAAATGGCTAGCGTATTAAAAAAATACTTGAACAAATTAAATGGACTAACCATATTGTCAATTGAGAATGGGATATTAAAAGAACTTGAATATAAAAATTTAATTAGTAATTTTGCATCTCAAAAAGCAAGAAGAATAATTTTTAAATGAAAATATATTTAGATATAACTTAGTTAATTTGATGCAAAAAAATGCAACATTTTAACTTATCCCCTTAGGCCTCAAAATCTATTGAGCCAACCCTGGTAAGTTAGTAACATGTATAATTGCTTTGTGGGGGCAATCTAAAACTCACATATGCAAAAAAAGTATGAAGTTGCAATGATCGAAGTGGAAGAATAGGCCTTGATAAGACGTGGGAAACAGCTCCGTTTGGATTCGAAAAACGTTTCATCTCATTTCATCATTACAACTTTTCTAAATTTCCACACAAAATATAATAAACAATTTAACATTTTCAAATTCCAAAACAATAATAACAATATTTTATTCAACTTTTATCTTTCATCTAAAATCAACTCACCTCATCTTATCTCATCTCTAAATCCAAATCAATCTGATTGAATTGATCACATCATAGAAGGCAGTGATCAAAGAAGCACTCAGATCAACCATGATAAGTATTTGGAAGCCAAAGGGAAGAATCCCACTTCCATGAGGTAGGTACAAATCTTTTTCTCATTGAATTTCAATATGAATAAGATATTCAAAAAGTCCAAATGGGTAGACCTTGGACTTTTGACAGAAACCTTTTCTGTCTAAATTCCTTCGATGGTTCTTGTTCACCACAAGAGATGACATTCTCCAAAGAGCCCATTTGGGTGCAGATTTATAATATGCCTTTTGGTGACATGACACCAGGCATAGGAGAACAAGTAGGGATTGTAATAGGAGATGAGGTGGAGGTAGATGCGGATGATGATGGCATCAATGGGGTCCATGCCTTAGAGTAGAAATTCAATTAGACTTCACTAAACCTCTCCTAAGAGGTAGTTTTGTCAATAAGGGTAACAAAGTATGGCTATCTTTCAAATATTAGAGATTATCAAACTTTTGTTTCAAATGCGGCATTATCAAACATGGTGATTCAGGGTCTTCAAAAGCAGTTTTAGCAAGGAATCTAGGCGATGGAGATCAAAACCAATATGGAGCCTGGCTTCGAGCATCTACTAGAAAAGCTATCACCAATTCCACCAACAATAGCAAGAGCAGCAAGATGAACTCTGGTGAAAGGCAGAAAGCTCAGCAAGAAGAACATGCTGATGTGGCAAGGGTTTCTCACAATAATGGTACAGTAGACAAAGGTACCAATTTCCATATTGAGAAAAGCAGTAAAATCGAGACAACATCTCCAATTTGCAATCAGAAAAGCAAGGAATAACAGAAATGGAAAGAAGGAGCTTAAGGCATTTTGCATCTGCACCAAATCAGGAAGCTGAGTCAGTCATAATTGATATGGAAACTACCGTTACAGAGGAAGAACATACTCTACTGAATGCATAGCAAAATCCCCATAATACTCCTCTATGCTTTGAGTCAATTACTTCTGACACTGGGCTGGACCAACAGGTGACTCATAATGGGTTGAAACCAAAGTGTAGTGAGGGCCTCCAATTTGAAACTGATGCAGTGGTTATTGCCAAACTTTCAGAAGCCCACGTCGGTAAGCAAGATCAATATGATGCACAGAGGAAAAATAGTGGCACCCTTACACGGAAAAGAAGAGCACGATTACATGAACCTGCTGGCATTAAATATTCTGACAGTGACCATACACGGAAAAAGATGATCCCCTCTCCCCTAGGATCAGACAGGGAAGCATACCAGATGGTGAATTCTACCACCCAGCAACTAAGAAAGGTAAGTTTACATCTGCCTCGTTAGGAGCTGGACATGTAGATATATTGGCGGGGAGGCTGATACCCAACCCCACCAATACCAATGAATCACTTAAGTTGAAACTGAACATTCGAACAGCTCAAGTCCTTTCACTTGATTAAAGAAAAGTGTCCCAACATAATTTTTCTCATGGAAACTAAATGCTCTAACGAAAAATCTTACCGTATTAATTATGATAACAAATCAATATTAATTTTATGATTTTGTTTTGGGAATTAATGAATTTGAATGGATGTTTGGTTGAAATATGGTAAACTAAAATTCAATTAATGCCTTTTTGGTGTCCCATGAAAATAGTTACAATGTCTCATAAATTCTAATTTTCTATATTTTCATAAAAGAAATGGAAAAATAGAATCCCTCCCTCACCCCAATTTGGGTTTCTTAGAGTTCAAGCTATGGAATAAACACGTAAAGTGAATTCCACAATATTTATTATTATTTTAAAATATTTATTCAAACAATTATAAATATAATTGGTAATGGGATCTACTCTAAAGCTAACTTTTATATAATAATAATAGGCCTCATGGGAGAATCCGTGATTGCATCAAAGATAATAATGAGGAAAATAATAGTAGAAATAAATAACAATAACAACCGTAACAAGAACTTATACTGCACCAATTACTACTCTCTATACCTCTGCTTTCATGGCAAGTCGGCAGCTGCTTTCATATTTTCTATTTTCTTTTTCTTTTTCTTTTTTTTTTTAAGGGGAGGGCAGGCCTCTTTATTAATAAATCATCCTCACATGTGGCGAAAGAAAACCTTACAAGGACGTAAGCTGCAAAAATACTATTTACAATAAAAGCAATGCAGCCTAAAAGAGAAAAAACCAAAAGAAACCGTGTAAAACCAAACCCCCAGTAGGCGAAACCCAAAATGCTCCAACAGCTCAAACGATTTAGTTGGACTTCAAAATTTGGACCATTTTTTGATTTTGTGCGTGTCATGAAACAAGAGTAAGTTGTGACTTTATCATCATCATTCACAAGTATTTTTGTCATGAATTTAAATGATTATATATATATATATATAAATCAAATATAAGGTATTATTTATAATTTGGAATCCACACAAGGAAAGTCAATACACTAGTAGACTAATCTAGTATTTTAATAGGGAGCCCTTCTACTCATAATTTTTACACCCCACATCATTCTTATAAGAATAGTATAAGAATGATGAGTAGAATTTTCCTTTTAATAGGTAGCTATGTTATAGTCATATTGGATGTGTGACTTGCAATTTTTATTTTTTTATTTTTTTATTTTTCCCTCAACAAGAGTGGGGAGGGGTAATCAGTGTAACTTCAACTCTAGGCATGACCATAAGGTCCCTACTTGCTCGGCGTTTTCAATTTGAGTCATAGTTATTGATCCTGAGTATAGCAGCCCATCACTCAAATCCCATCAAGGTGCCAGCATGCAAAGTCCCCAAGACTTGGTTTATGGTTGTTTCTAGAAAAGTTCTTTTTCTAAAGAAAAATAAATAAAATTTACTTAAAATATGATAGATTAATCAATCGTATAAATTAAATGACAAAATATAAAAGAAAGAGCATCTTTTTAATGTAAAAGAATTTTATTATTTTTTTTTTAAAAGTATACAAGTATAGAGTTTTGCCTACTGCAATTGGTGTGAGCATTTTAAATAATTTTTTTAATATCAATTACTTAAATAGAAAGTCACTCAATATATATAATATGGATCATATAACTAATATACGAAAATGCTACTTTCCCGGGGACTCCCGCTATGTTGTATTTTTTAAAAATATTTAAAAGCGTTTAAAAATGCATGTAAAAAAATGAACAGAGATGAAATGTAGTAACGGTAACTCCCAACAGTGTCTTGTAGAGTCACCCAACTGATATAACAAGATTAAAAATTAAGAACATCTGTTAAGAGTACACAAATTAAGTACATATTTTTTAGCAAAAGAAGAAGTTCATAATTATAAGATATTGCCTTTTGCAATTAGTGTGAAATGTTTTAAATAGTTTTTTTATATATATATAAACTACTCACTTAAAATAAGACATACCAATCATATCATTAAAATAATTTAAAAAAAAAAACTCAAAATAAAGTATATCTTTTTCGGTAGAAAAATTAAGTAAATGTTCTTTTTTTCATAATTATATAATAGAGTTTTGCTACTCATTATCCTCATATACTATACATTACACTTATTTTTATTTATTTTTAATTGTTTTGTTTTATTATTTCTAAATTAATTAAATTTTTCTACTCAATATACACCACATATTTAATAAAAGAACAAATTAAAAAATTAAAAAAATTTGTGTGGCGTGTAATTTAAGGATAACGAGTAAAATTGTTGTGATATTGCCTTCCACAATTATATTATTATAATTTCCAGAGAAAAGTAGTTCAAAATTGTAGCCTCTAATGGTCCTCCTATAATAAGCATCAACAACATTGTCAGCTTTGCCAACTATAAACTCCCGACGCCCTAAAACTGAGCCCTTTTTCAGGAAATGTGGCCAATGTCACCACCACCAAGAAAGAATGAAAGAAAATAAGAAAGAAAAAGTGGATATTTATCTACACTGTAAGGATCAGGATTCAGGAACTCTTATTATTGATCAAATAAATTCATGAACACAGCTTAGCAGATAGAGATGCCAGGCTAGGCTCCCCCATTATTTGGACTGGTCCCAATTTAAATCCATTTGTGGGCGCAAAGCATTATGTCAGAAGTGGGTCCTGAGAAAGGTAGAGGTTGGAGAAGAGTAAAAGAGGATGGGAAAGTGACTAGTGATTAATACATTCCCTTTCTTTTTCTTTTTATTTTAAGCCAAAAGACAATCATTATATTAATCACATAGCTGTCCTTCAGCGGTTACAAATGACTTAACATAGTCATAGTACATATATATATTCTCTCTCTCCAAGCGATTTATCTCCCAACTAAAAATCAATGATCCCAACTTTTCCACCTAAAGTGAGGTGGACCTTCCCTTCTCCCATATACTGCTTTCCAGTTTTTATTGTGTCCACAAGTTCTTTTTTTAAAAAAATTTTATTGTGTTTTATGTTCATAGCAAGGAGAAACATCGATCTATTGCTTTACGACCCCCCGAGACCACTAGGCGCCCTCACCACAAGACTTTTATGCCGTTGATCCTTCAAATGGTAAAATTAGATTGTCGAAAGGAATAGTGCATGCATTACACGTGTGGTTCAACCCTCGCATGAGATCCATGTGCTTCCGCACTAGAGAGTTCCTATTGCTACCACGCGCGGCATATTCGAGACCAACAACGTCGTATTCTTCATATTCGAACAACCTCCACTTTCACATAGTGGCGCGTGGCCTTTACGTACCTCCACAGTCCCTACATCCTCCTCCGGCGATTCGACACATTCTCATGTTTGCTATTTTCCTATGTTTCCTCTTCTCCTAACGAAAGATCGTAGGAAATGGGTAGTGAAAATATCCTATAGCCAGTTTGGATCAGCAAAATGCAACATAACTCACTTCACTACGACTTCCATTCGTAGTATTATAATCCGTTTATTAGACTATATCAAAACCGTTTCAAGTAGCTTCTCCTTGTGAGAAATGGGTGTGGGTCAAGTTATTAGTCTCAGATCCTTGATGGTCACCAAGGTGAGCCAAGTCTTAAAGATCATTTGCAAGTTTCAAATGAGCCAATTACAAGATCGAAAGCTAAGAAAAGTAAGGAAGCAATGCAAGGATTGGTGCAATCCACTTGGGACATGTCAGCAAGAGTCCAACGTGTCTAGAAAGAGGGACTTAATTTTCAGCCTAGGGTTTTGTAAGAGTTTGGTTTAAATGCTTCTTATTGTCTCATTTTAAACAGTTTATGAAACTTTATGAAATTTGGTGATTATTTTATTGTGAGTTGAGTTTTATCTCATCTTATTCTTCATTGAATTTTTGAACTTATCAAAAGTAAATCACAACTTTTGTGGCATTCCTCCTTTGTAAATTAGGTTCTTGAGACAAGTTTTTCAACGGATCAACCTGTCTATTGAACCTAGATTATAAAAAAAGAACACCACAAAGATTGTGATTTACCTTCAATAAGTTCAAAAATTCAATGAAGAACAAGAAGAGATAAAACTCAACTCACAATGAAATAATCACTAAATTTCATAAAGTTTCATATCAATCCCTCTTTTTTTTTTCTTGTGTTATATTTGCTGGTTTGGGATGAATGTTTGGACCTACCACCCTATTAACTATTGTATCCTATAAGTGTTATATATATCTATAATATATTTTCTTAGAAAAAAAACAGGTGACTTAACATAGTCAGCCACACAATCTAGACCAATGTATTCTTGGTCTAAAAGCACTGCTGTCCTTGCTAGTTGGTGAGCTACACCATTTAATTCGCTCTTTACAAGCTTAATCATCCATGAGTAGTTGCCAAGGAGAGTTTTAATATCTTAACATAAGTCACGAAGTTGCCCTTCTACAGCCTACAAAGATGAAACAATTTGAACAATTTGACTAGAGTCACCTTCATATATCAGATAATCCAGACCAAGATCTTTACAGAACATAATTAAGCCTCTAGCTTCAACTATTGGAGGATCAATACAATAGAACATAGGTCTCATTAAATTTGCTAGAACATAACCATCACAAACTCTTATTACCACACCAATACCGATTTTGTTGTTGTCAACACTTATAGCCACATCTCAATTCACCTTTGACCTAGTTTGGTGGAGGAGCTTCCCAATGTAAGATCATTGGCTCTATAGTGGTGTTATGCACAAGTTGATTCTACATGACCTCTTTCTAATCCTCAAGAGCTTGGATACCTTGTTGATATAGACAGAAGTAGGACTTTGAAAACAGTCTTCATGTACTAAAGTGTTTCTTATGAACCATATATAACGAGTGAAGCCAGCAATTAATTATAACAGTAGCGCTTCTCATTTTCTTCTTTTTTATTTATTTATATTTTGTTACCATAAAAATAAAATATTTTTTATATAAAAATAATTAAATATTCTAAAAATATGAATGTTGATGGCGTGTTTCGTATGCTTTTGGGCCTAATGCACAGACACTCGGGTCTTTGATTTGAGTCCTACAAATACGAGACAACTCTTACGTCCGGTGGCCGGTGTGGCAACTTGGAAGAGCCTCCAATGCCCAAGTCAGTAAAGATCAAAGAACAAAATCTAAAGATAGCTATTGTAGGCAGAGTTTAGAGAATCCAACCTCCATTTCGATATCTGAGAGTTCCTTTTATACCTTTGCCCTAGGTCAGAGACCCATGACCTGCGATTGAGTGGAGGGTGTCTCTTGGCAAACCTCATTTAATGCGGCGTAGCCTCTAATGAAACAATTAATGTGGCGTGGCTTCCTGGCAATGCCAAAGTATCGAGTCCCATTGGGATGAGGTGTCTCCCTCTTTCCTTGTCCGAATCGCTTTCAGTACTCCCTAAGTCACAACCTACCCCAGACTCGGCACCCTGTACCCACCCATCCAGGTCGGCGGTCGTTGGGTGGGCCACCGAGGTGTTCTGCTAGCAAAGGCCTTGGGGTATTGGGTTCGGCTCCTCTGGCCTTTACTGGTTCATGGGAAGCTTTCCTGCCATTTGGACTAGGCTATATTCTTGGGCCTGGGGTTCCAGGAGAAATCTCCCCAATAATAGATAACGTAGAACTCTCACTCTGTTACAAAATTATTTGGCTACGCCTCTAGTGTGATAACCCGAGACTTGATTAGAATTGCATCCTTGTTTATTTTCATTGCCTTAGTTAGGCCTGCAACCCGATCCTAGCAAGTGAGATTTGGGGCCAACCCGACCCGACCTATTATTTGAGCTAGATGAATACGGGCCGATCCGACCCGCATGAGTAGGGTCGAGTGAAACTGTCGAGTTAAAAGATTATTCTTTGCCTGCACTCTAGAAAATCCACCTCTCCAATTTCAAGAAACCTCAAACACTAGACCTCTACAGCTACAAAAACAACAAGAAGGCAAGAGACAATAACAATGGCAAGGATGATTTTGAGTTCACTTTTGTTTGAAGTTTCCCTCACTATTTGATATATTCAGCTTTTGTAATAATTTCTAAAACAACCACATTGATCGAGAGGCTCTTTAACTTTTCATCGGGTGAATTAAGATGCCTTACTTTTATGTTCTAGCAATGATACCCTATTGTTTGGCTAAAGGGAAAAAAATAATAAAAATAAAAACTAGATAAAGATGATGGCTATTCTTTGGAAACGGATAAGAAGGGCTGGACAAATAAAAAAATGCATGCCAAGAAGCGCAAGTTACCACCTTCAATTCCATTTTAAAAATAATATAAAGAGTAGTTTATTAAAACTGAAGAGGATCAAACCCATTCACCCCCTTTCCATATTTGACCGAAGCCTAGTTGTAAAAATACATTACAAAGAGAACCAATTCTTCAAAAAAGTGAGGCTTCATCGTCCTCCTCCAAGAAAGATTATAACCGCAAGTCAGTGTCTTTCTCTTCCTCAAAAGCTGATGAGCTGGATGGCGAAGGGAACAACTGCTTTCAAACAAAAATCAGGAGTGGATTTTGATAAACTTGAAAATTTTCAGGAGTGGGTTTTGTTTCTTTAGGTGGAAAATCTAATTTATTTTCTCTCCTTGCTGTGGATGGAGCTGGATTGCTTGGTGGGTTGGAGAAGAGATGAAGCGTTGCAATGAAGAATTGGGTTGGATTTGAAATGAAGATGAAAAGCAGATGGGTTGCACTTTCGCCGATAAAAAAATGGGTCGAACACACTATTTACTTAAATCCAAATTTCACTGACAGGTTGGGTCGAATTGATCGAACGGGTCGGGTTATGATGTATTTTTGTACAACCCGAGCCTTAGTGATATTTTAGGGCCATGAGAAAAATATTTAGTTAGACTTAGGCCTTGGTTTTGTATAATAGAAACCCAAGCCCAAAAGAAAGACAATTAAGCCACGTAAGTTTCGGCCACCATAGGAAGCCCAAGCCCAAAAACTCTAGATGCTTTTGGCCCATGATCCAAACCCCACTAGGGCTATGTATCACACATGAAAGGTATTGTGTATCTGGTCTTGATAGTGAGCTAAGGAGGAGAGAAGAGTGTTTGGAAAGCCAAAGAAAAGGCTTGTGCGCCTACCCTAGCGGGTATGCCACTTGTCATTCATGTTAGAAGCCTTCTAAAAGACCAAATGACAAGATCTCCTAGGGAAGACCAAGGGGCATTCGGCCAAGCCCCATTTGCATGCCCATCCAAGGATTTTCTTCAAAAATTTACACATGCCAATAATGCAAAGACCTTTCAGAAGGAATGTGAAGAGACAACCACACAAAATGACAAGTCTACCCTCACTTTTTCGACCACCACACCCAAGAGCACACCCACACACGCCCAAGAAGATCTTCTACCTTCCCAAGGCAAATCCAAGAGTGTAGAAGAAGAAGGGATTTTTAGCTAGAGGGAAGAGAAGGAGTGACAATTGTCCTTCATGCATTGGACCATAAGCAAACCAATGAGGGCTTGAGAGAAATTCAAAAAAAAAAAAGGAAGAGAGATACACGCCCAAGGGTTCTTCCTCCCTTGCCATTTTCGAAATTTGCTTATCCTTTCCATCCTCCATACCACTTCACACTAAAACTTGAATAATTCTCACTTTTCTTTCCAACCAAATAAGGGAAGCTTTACTCCAAGAAAATTCTCAGCACTAGCAAGGAGCAGACTACGGTGAGGATCTCTACTATCCAACTTCTTCACCTCAACCACGCCTAACTCAAGGAGATAATGAATCTCCAAAGATTTTTAGAGTTTCGGCTCACACACACACACACACACATGAAGGGTTGTTTCATCTGGAAATAGCCTAGGGTTTTGAGAAAGAGAAGGAGCCAAGATTTTGAGGACTTAGAACCTCTACACTTTCGGCCACTCACATGAAACACACACACATCCAAGATCAAACCAAGAGTCACATGTTTGGAAGGGTTTTCATGTCCATAAACCCTAAAACCAAATGGTCTTGGAATTTCCTTTGAACAAAAGGTAACCTGAAACAACACACACATGCACACGGATTAGGGTTTTGAAACCCTTATTCTAAGGCCTTTCACGTCTCATTTTTAGGTTTGCTATTTATTTTCCAAATATTTTTTGTAAGTATACACTCAACCTAGTTTGGTTAACATACGTATATGTTTGTGTAAATCTTTTATTTTGTTCTCATCTTTAAAAGTTGTTCTATATTTTTTCTTGGATAAATCCATTGCTTCAACTTGTATAATGTCATGAGAAGATGTCATATGTTTTAGATCCATAATGAAAATGCCATGAATCACACGCTTATGTTTCAGTTTTGCTTGTTGTTGTGTTGATATGTCGTTTATCTTGAAGTTTCGGCTATTGTAATATTGTATGCTTCGAATTTCTATGATATGGCCATGATTTCATGTTAAATCCACCCATGCCATGATTATGGTTGACATGGTTCAAGTATGGAACATGTTAAATGAAGATTGTCTATATCACATGCCTCTAAAGTTTCAACATTAACTATTGTTTAATATTCTTCAATTATGAAATGTGTCAAGTGACGAATTTCTATGATTACATGCCTTGGATGTTTCAGCCATGCTATATTTGTTTATCTTCATGCAGTTGTTTTGGATGTTTCACGTGCCCATGTTAACATGTCATGATTTGAAGATGTTATGATCAATGAGTTCATGCATGGCATCTCATGTGTCTCATGTCTAGTATGCAAAGAGTTACACCTTAAGTCTCATATCACTTGCATTTGGGTACAAGTTCTTTTTTTTTTTCAAAGGGAAGAAATGAGTAAAATAATGTTTTTATCATGACCCCAAATGCTAAGATGAAGGATTGTCATAATGGAACTCCTCTGTCCACTCTAGAATTGTCCTAATGGAACTCCTCTGTCCACTCTAGAATGCTTAAGAATAAAGTAGTAACCGCTAGGTCGACAAAGAACCATCGACATACCTCGAATGGATCTTTTTCGAAAGAATGCCAGAGTGAGGTTGTAATACCCGAGTCTTACTACGTAGGTCCTTATGTCATGTTATTTTATTCTTTAAGTTAAATATTTCTAAGATAAAGATTTTTATTATTTTATTATTTTATTTTAAGATGGGGGTGTTTGTATTTTTTTTTATGTGGGTTATTAAAGTAAATTAAGGGCATGATTTTAAAACCTTACAATATTTTCCCTTAAAGCCTTCAAATCATTATTTTTAAGAAATAGCCCCATTTGATTTCTACTATTGGATTTGGTAGGTGAAGTAAATATCATTTTACTTTTAATCCAAACCGTCCATTCCTCAAGCTTCCAAGGGAAGCTTTGACCAAGGCTTTACTTTTCTTTCCTCAACCCGTGGGTCACAAGCCAAAGAAAGAAACCCATTTCTTTTCCTTCAAACCTCACCGACACCTTCTCCTTCTTCCTCACTTCCTCTTCTTTCCATTTTCAAACTCAAGAAAAAAAAAACTATAGCTTTTCTCCATTTCTTCAAGTCGTGCGACCCCAAGGGAAGAAAGAAATTGTTTTCTCATTTCCCAAGCCATGCCATACACTCCCTACCATACCCATTTTTGGGTTTGTTCCTAGTTTGGAATTCAAAGTTTGTTTTCATCTTCTAAGAGGTGAAAAATTGAAGGTAAGAGGCTCTTGGTTTATTCCTTAGTATGGTTTATATGTGGGTTTCGAATTTCATGGCTTATCTTACATATATATTTTGGTTTTAGGTTTCGAGTCAAGGGCTATTGGTTTCTCTAGTCCACTAAGCTGAAATCACCTCTTCTTTTCATCATTCCTGTGTTTTGGAAGGGATTCACCAAAGGTATAAACCCTAACTCGAACTCTAGTTGATTGGGATGTTGTTAGAGGCTAACCGAATCATGTAGAACACTTGTGTTTCAGATTTTGTTTTATATCTCTTCATGTTGTGATTTTCATATATATATATATATGCCATGTTTTGGCTTAGCCGAATATGTATGAGGGCTATTTTGGTGTTCTATTTTATATATTTCGAAATACAGAGGGTTTTTAACAAACAAACTTGTTTTACATCTTAGATGACTATTGAAATAATTCTTGGTATGAGTGTTGGTGCCATGGGTTTTGTTTTGGAGGTGGTGTTATGTTTTTTGTCTTAGGATGCTAGAGGTGTTCAAATTTATTATGGTTGTTTGTAATCCTATAAACTTGTTTTAAAATGGGTGTTAAATGATTAAATTATAAACTTTGATGCTAAGGATTTTAAGTTACTTAAAGAGTTATTCTTGCTATTTTCTATGTTAGGCTTAATTAATTTATATATGTTAACTAGGCTATTTATTATGCTTATGTTACTAGATTTACAATCTAAGTTGGTATTAGAAGTAAAATGTTAATTGTGCAAAGGTGCTAGAGTGTGTAAGCTGTCCAATAAACAGAAAAGTTTTATAAATGCCCTATGTTGATGCCTAAAGCAGTCCTTGGCTTTTGCTCCTTCTCAATTTATTTCCTACCAACTCAAGAGCCCATTTATGTGCAATGTAACCCTTCTAATAAGGGACACAATTAACTATTATAAAAAGGAGCATGATTCTTGGAAATTATTTAGCCTATTTGAGATGCCTAAATCTACTTTTAGACATTTTTGATAAATTTTCAGATTTGAACCTTTACTTTCATTAATTTCAAAGTAAGCCTAAATTAACTAAACCTTGTTAAGCCCATGAATCTTCAACTACCTTTCCATATAAAATACCCAAATGGTCTTTTTATGGACAGCTAGCATGCTTTAGTATTAATTATGTTACTCTTGCAAGGATTAGACGAGAGGTTAGTTATTGAGGTAACGCTAAGGGTAGAAAGGGACGTTAAATTTATAATATTTTGCTTTCTCGTTTAAAGGGAGGCTTAAAGGATGTTGGATAAGTATTAACACACTTATTATTTAATTGGAATAGGACCTATTGATGTTGGAGGTACCGAGGCATATCAAGGTAAAGTACCTATGAACATGCTCTTATACAAAGTTCTCTCATAAAAGAATATCTCCCTCTTATTGTAAATGTTCTTCTAAAGAAAGGGTAAACAAATCTATATTATGTACAAGCCTTTCTTGGTAGCCCCTGTTAAGCATCCTATCGATTATAATTGTGTGTATGTGTATATAGTAATGCATACACGTAGGTTCTAAGTCATGAGGTTTTCATTCATGCTTTCTCAAATAACTAATGCCTCATTTATATGTAAGTATGACATGAAATATTTTTTTCCCAAAATAAGCGCATATGCATCAAACTAAGAAAAGATAATGAAAATGTTTGACTGTAAAGAAAGAAAAAAATGAAATGAAGGCTAATGTATGAAATTACGTAACAGCCATATGAACGGAAAGGGTACCTAAGGACTAGAAGATTGCAATGCCGGGTAAGTAGTACTGGTAGTGGACCCAACGCTACCCCCTGACTGAAAGGGATTCCTAACCTGTGGCCACGAGTGGAGTCCAGGTCCAAATGACTGCTAACCCCAACACACGAGGGGTAATAGTATGCCGACCAAAGGAAAGTGAAATATAAAAGTAGATGTTATTCATGAAAGTATTGTTTAAACGTTATGCATGAAAGTGTTTCTTAAATGTTATGCATGAAAGTATGACTTATTTCTTAAACTGTTTATGCATGAAAGCATCGTCAAAATCAGCAAATGTTTATGTATGCATGTTTTCAAAAGAAAATATTAGATGCTTAGTAAGTCAACAACATAGTGTATTGCTTACTGAGTATTAGACTCAATTTGTGTTTATGTTTTAAACGTCCAGGTATTGATGGAGAGGCTGAGGAGCTGGGCACTACCGAGGAGGGAGGGGTCGATGTTTAATAGTCCCTTGTTGGTTCGGTTCTTTTGGTGATGGTTTATGGTTAATATGTTTTGAGGATGGGTCCTATGTGGGAATGTTTATGTGAGTTAACCTTTAGAAAATGTACCTTTGGGTACGATGTAAATTTTATGATGGAGGGATGGTAATAATATAACTTCTATGATGGGGTGATAGTAACCCCTCATACTTTAACTTAACTTCCTTTTTGTATGAACTGTAGGGACTAAGTCCCTTTTTGTTTAAAATTGGTTATGCTAGATGAACGAATGATGGACTCTGAGAGTCCTTTATGAATGAATGTTAAATTGATCAATGTCTATCAGGTGTTCCAGTTTTATTAGTTTAGAAATTCAGAGTACATGTGTGATGCGTTCGAGCTCATCACGTATTATTTACTTTACAAAAAATACATATATATAGGCATAAAATGATATATAGATATAATAGGGATAGAACAGGTATGGGATCACAACCTCACCCATGGTAGGGTGGGGTTGTGACAGAGGAAGCACCTAAGGCTAGTGGGTGCCATGACTAAGGTAAGTAACTCGACGAAAAACTGTCGTGTTATTATGATATGAATATGTTTAAGATGTATTTACCACAGTGTAAGGATTGTTGGTGGTGTGATAACAAGTAGGAACACGCGGTGCATAGGGGAGCCATGATGTATCTACATGTGTTATAAAAACAAGGTAATGCACCTACATGATATGATATAGATCACATGATATGAATTATGCGATATGATACAATATAATATGATATGGATCACATATTATGAATCATGTGATATGATATGATATGTTATAGATCACGTGATCAAACAAGATATGAATGACGACAAAAGTATATTTTTTCAAAAAATTAAAGAATTTTGTTACATGTCTTTTGAAAAAAGTCAAGTGCATAAGTCAAGTCTTCAATCACGTCATATATCAAATACATTTGCACGCATGCATTCCATGGTTTGCCACTTGTATGCTTATGTTAATCATTGTATGTTGTGTACTTGTTGAGATTTATCGAAATCTCATTGTGGTAGTTTCCACTACCATTCTTGAACTGGAATGGTAGAAGTTGTGATAAGCATAGATGATGTAGCAAAAGAGGATAGCACTCCCTCCGGATAGGACATTGTCCAAGATGGTAGTGAGCTCCTCTAAGCCCTCTATCCATGAACAGTTAGAGACCTTCAACCAGACTATTACCAAAGTACTCCGCCTCATTGATGAGGTAAAGCAACGTAGGAACCATTGCAAGGACCGATTCCTCAAGAAGAAAGCAAAGGCTGAAAGGCCATGAAGACTTAGATCTTTTGTGGGAAATGGATATGAATTGAGGTTTTAACTTTTGTAGAACAATATTTTGATTGGTCCCGTGTTTTGGGAAAAAGAATATATTCATCCTTTTGGATATTTTATGAAATGAAGTCTTTTAATGACGACAATGTTTGGGTTATGCATGGTTTACAGTACCATGTGCTAAAGCAATTGCTTTAGGCATTGCCTAGTTTCACATGAACCATTTATATTCCGTTGCATTGTTCATTGCATACTGCTAATATATCTAGAGGCATTGCATATCCCTCAATCCTAAGCAGGGGCTAAGGGCGCCACGTCATCATCAAAATTTCTAAAAAAATACTTTTCATCAATACATGCTTTTTATATCAGAATATAGCAAGAGAAATCCCATTACTTTTGTAAAATCGTACAAAACCTTGTCTTAAAACATTTTTATTTACTATTCATGAGATTTTTAAAACCTCTCAGCGTTCCATCGTCGCAAATTCCACGTATAGCTTTTTTAAGCTGCCGTTTGGATAGTGAGATGAGATGAGTTGAGATAGTTTGTACATAGTAGTAAGATTATAGAGTTGAGATGAAATGATATGATTTTTAAAAATTTTATGTATTCTGATTAGGAAGTGAGATGAGATGGTTTTCAACTTTTTGGATATTTGATAAATGTGGATCCTATCAATTATTGTATAGTGTTTGTAATGATTTTGTTTTATTTATAAATATCTTTATAAATAAGTAATAGTAATTTATAAATTAACTTTTTCATTGTGCATGTAGCACATGCACCCATGCACAGTGGAATAAGGGTGCACATAACGTGCACCCATGTGGCTCACGACCATCAACTGTGAGCCCAATTCTCATGGACTGTTGGTGCCTTCTACTGCAATGGGGATGGTTGTAACAGCCTGCAAGAAATTCAATGGTGGAATTTCTATAGACATTAGAAACCTCGTGAAAACCCCATAAGTTTTTACGAATCGGCTAATCGCATAAGTTCTAGTCTGTCAACATAGTTAGTATTATCACTCATTATGGTGCCAGAAATGCGATTTTATTTGTTTGAGGTAGTTAGAAGTGTTAGATTACATTATAGTTTACGCCACTAGATTCAGTTGAATATTTAGGATTTTTTCAATACTAAGTTTATTCTGCTTTTTTTTTTCGGAGTGAATAGTAACCTCGATAAGCGTACTAAGTGCAGTGTTTTCAAAATCACAATGTGAAATGTCCAAATTAGGTTAGAGAAGTTTTTTTTAAACACTTGGCAAGATCTTAACCACACATAATGAATAGTATTTGATACTTGGCACAAAGAGAAACCATTAGATGGATTTGTGAAGGAAATCAATGTGTGAGATCATGCCACCTAAGCAAAACAGTTTTTTTTCATCTGATCAACCAAATTGAGTTAGATGAAGAGGGTTTCAACCCTAGTAAAACCCTAAATGGTTGGAATCCTTTTGAAACCCCAAAAACTTGGTTGAAACCGAAACCCTAAACGGTTTCCCCAAACCCTAAAGTTGGCATTCAAACCCTTTTTGATCCAATTTCTAGTATTGTGTTTAATCACTTGATTAAATCACTTTCACATGCTATTAATTTCTCAAATTCCTATTATGACATCTTTATCCAACATTTTAAACCTTAGAAATTTGATTGGGCCAAGAAAAATTGGATTTGGGCTTGATAGCATCTCAAACCCTAACCAAACCCCCTTTAAACCCCAAATTGAAGCCCACTTGGTTGAGGCCCACTAAGGCCCACTAAAGCCCACGAATTTTGGCCACCTTGGCATAGCTTCTTGGAGAAATTTCCTCCCCCACTTGGCAGACCATTCATTGCATCAAGTTGCACTCATTAATATGGAGGAACCCACCCCATCAAGTCCCATGTCTCATAGCCTTTGTAAGTTGTCTTTTGCCCCCCACTATCCTCTACATTATGTCACATGTCTACACCTCCACTCAATGATCATTAAGGTCCAAATATTCTCCCTACAGAAGTCTTGAGTCGTGCAAGACACACTTACTTCACTTTAATCATTTCTTCACCCCGTTCTTAGAGAGAAACCCAAAAGAGCTCTCTCGGGCAGATTTCTGGGTCTTTTTGCGTGGAGTTTTTCGACCCTTTGTAAGTATTTTCACACGATGACTCCTTCATAAAAGTTGTTCCTCTTTGAGTCTAGTTTCCGTAGATGTATTTTTCGTATCATTCCATGGTCATTTGGTCGGTCAAAAGTATTTTTAACCATGGAAAGGTCATTCTGGGCGTGAATCTGGAGAGTGTGTTATGTTTTGGAGTTTTTGACCAAGCTAATGGATATATCTTGGTCCGAAAATTTTATGGAGTGTTCTTAGAATGTGTTTAAGAGTTTTCATTGAGGTTTTGTTGCATGAATAAAGATTTTGATGATAGATTTTATTAGATCTAGAAACATGAAAACTGGAAGTGACAAAACAGTTTTTATTTGGATAAAGTTTGAATATTTTGAGGTTTGATCTTACTCTAAAGGCTTTGATATTTTTATATGATGATCCTAAGTCTCTTATTTTCATGTTAGGATGTTATTTTGGAGATATTTAGTATTAGTTTCAAAGATATGATTTTTCTATGCAAGAGAATTTCGGTTAGGCCTAAGATTTGATGTTTTTAGGTTAGATCCATGTTTTATTGGGTTTTAGCCATGTGATTTTAATTTTGATGGTTGGATATTCTTTAGGACACGTTTTTAAACCATGTGATACTTTATTTCAAAGATCTCACCTTCTTAAGCCATTGATCAAGAGATTTATCAAAGCTAGTTAAGAAAAAGTTTCTGTTTTTGGACTAAGTGTAAAATCAAAAACTCCAAGTGTTATTTTTGTGATTTTGGTGACTTTAGTTTGATGATTTAAAGCATGGTTTATCTGAGGATGATGTTATGAATATGTTAGAAGTAAGATTAGATTTTTTGGAATTCTTGGAGATGTTTTGATTTAAGGACAAAGCTTGTGATTCAAGTGTTTTGATCTTTTTACAAAAAAGTTTGGTGTTGATTATTAGCTTTTTCTAAATGGATGTTTCAAGTATGGTTTTAAACTTAGGATTGGAAGATGTTTGTTGTAAAATTTTGGTTTAAGCATGAGTTTTGAAGTTGGAAGGAATTGTAACAAAAATCAAGAGAAATGGCCTATGGATGTTTCGGCCATAGTGTGTTTTCCATAGTGTTGTTTTGTTTTAAATTTTTTTCTGAGTTGATATTTGAGTTTAGAACAAAATTTACATGAGGAATGTAAATTTTGGAAATTTTTGGAGTTAGGATATGAAATCCTTAAGTTATGGGTAAAATGGTCGTTTTCCCACATGTAGAGGGTAAAATGATAATTTTACTCTAAGATAACTTGTTTCCATGTTTCTAATTGTTAGTAATTAAATTTCTAACTTTTAGAATGACCTTTTACAGTTTCTCGTATATCGCACTTTATTCTCGTAGAACGTGACAATCGAGGTAAGTTAGCCTCTAACTTACTATCAGTTTATTGTGTATGTGTGATGGGTAAGAGAACTACAATTTATGTATGTATGTTATCGTATATGCCATGTCATGCTATGTCATTACATGTTTATCTGCTACGTATGATTTAATCTCTCATGAATAATTATCTGTTACATAATCTTTTCTATCATACAATGATGTATGTTATAAGTATGCCATGTTAAGTATGCCATGAAATGTTATGATTAAATCATATTGTGTCATTTACAAGTATACGCCATGTTAGAAAAGTATATGATATTAATTAATATCTCATGCATTAAGAAAGATAAGACATGTTATGTTACGTATAATACGTGGGGCCACAACAACTGTGGAGTACGTATTATATTTTATGTTACGTGAATACGTGGGGCCACAACAACTGTGGAGTACGTATTATATTTAATGTTACGTATATACGTGGGGCCACAACAACTGTGGAGTACGTATTATATTTTTTATGTTACGTGTATACGTGGGGCCACAACAACTGTGGAGTACGTATTATTTTTTATGTTACGTGTATACGTGGGGCCACAACAACTGTGGAGTACGTATTATTTTTTATGTTACGTGTATACGTGGGGCCACAACAACTGTGGAGTACGTATTATTTTTTATGTTACGTGTATACGTGGGGCCACAACAACTGTGGAGTACGTATTATTTTTTATGTTACGTGTATACGTGGGGCCACAACAACTGTGGAGTACGTATTATATTTTCTGTTACGTGTATACGTGGGGCCACAACAACTGTGGAGTACGTATTATATTTTATGTTACGTGTATTCATGGGGCCACAACAACTGTGGAGCATGAAGTATGGGGCCACAACAACTGTGGAGCATACACTACGTGAGACACAGCAATTGTGACACGTAGAATACGTGGGGCCACAACAACTGTGGAGTACGTTTTATTTTTTATGTTACGTGTATACGTGGGGCCACAACAACTGTGGAGTACGTATTATTTTTTATGTTACGTGTATACGTGGGGCCACAACAACTGTGGAGTACGTATTATTTTTTATGTTACGTGTATACGTGGGGCCACAACAACTGTGGAGTACGTATTATTTTTTATGTTACGTGTATACGTGGGGCCACAACAACTGTGGAGTACGTATTATTTTTTATGTTACGTGTATACGTGGGGCCACAACAACTGTGGAGTACGTATTATTTTTTATGTTACGTGTATACGTGGGGCCACAACAACTGTGGAGTACGTATTATTTTTTATGTTACGTGTATACGTGGGGCCACAACAACTGTGGAGTACGTATTATTTTTTATGTTACGTGTATACGTGGGGCCACAACAACTGTGGAGTACGTATTATTTTTTATGTTACGTGTATACGTGGGGCCACAACAACTGTGGAGTACGTATTATATTTTCTGTTACGTGTATACGTGGGGCCACAACAACTGTGGAGTACGTATTATATTTTATGTTACGTGTATTCATGGGGCCACAACAACTGTGGAGCATGAAGTATGGGGCCACAACAACTGTGGAGCATACACTACGTGAGACACAGCAATTGTGACACGTAGAATACGTGGGGCCACAACAACTGTGGAGTACGTATTAAGTCAAGTTTCAGATCAAGTGCATGATAAGTCAAGTTTCAGATCAAGTTCATGTTTTGTTATGTACACGTACATGTTATGTTCATGATCAAGTTATGTTCCAAGTTCATGTTCACATCATGTTAAGTTCACGTTTACAGTATGTCTCAAGTTCACGTTTATGTCATGATATGTTCAAGTTTATGTTATTTTCAAGTTCATATTTATGTTATGCATGTTTACGTTCATGCTACATTTCAAGTCCATGTTATGTTTTAAACTCAAGTTCATGTCATGTTAAGTCAAGTTCAGTTCACGTTTAAGTTCTGGTTATGTCATGTTATATGTCAAGTTATGCTATGCTTATGTACGACTTTACTTATGCATTTATGCTTTTACTGCCATGCATGCATCTTTAACCTGTGTGTGAGTTTTATGTTAACTTACTGAGATTTGTAATCAAATCTCACTGTGGTAGTCCCAACTACCATTCCCCCCGAATGGTAGATCTTGTTACAGGACCCAAAGAAGAATTGGAATCTGACCATCTGAATACGGTCATCTAGGCTACGGTGCGATGTTGATGATGGTATAGTATTTAACTTAGGTTACTACTTGTACTTTTGGAGTTGTATCTCAAGTATTCTTTTGATCACAACCATTTTGGACTAGTGTAGTGATCACGGCTTTTTAGTATGTTTTTATGTATGAAATATGTTTCAAGTATTTGGGATATTTTTAGTTTGGTGCATAGTATTGCTAAAGAAAAAAAAAATTATCCGCTGCGAATATTGCATAATGCTAGATGCATGTTAGGAACATTGCATCTTATATGTCATGAACGGGGGCATGTAACCTTGTGTTGCATGTCTCGACGCTTCAAATGTCCGTTCAATCCCAAGCAAAATTTGGGGGCGTCACAATGGTCACTGGCCCACGGAGGTAGTGCTCACCATGTCCCCGAGCCACAGTGGCCATGAAGATAGAGTGCATCTATGAGGCGCACAGCTGACAGTGGGTGTACATTGTTGTGCACCCAAAAGGGCCATCCCCATGGTGTCAGTGGGCAGGCAGGGCCACCATCGGCCAACACCAAGATGACCAGGGTTTTCTATCATTGGCAAAGTGTCCTTCAATCTCCCAGGCTTCTCAGGCCACGCTGTTACTGCCAACTTCCCACGGCCTGCTAAGGCTGCCAGGGGGTCACAACTGGACATGCTGCCGTTTTCTATCGCTTATGTGATGGTCCCTGGCAATAGAAAGTGCCAGTGGGACCTTCCCCACCGATCACACAGCAGCAGATTCTAGATACCAACCACAGAATGAGTTGTCTGGCCGTGGACCTCGCCACAAGCTCCTTGGTGTGACAAGAAGCCTCCTCAGCCCAGTAGGTCCTTGCCCAGTTTTGTGATGGGCAACAATAGTCGCTTGGACATGAGCTTCTCGCCCAGAGATGGAGGATCTCGCCCCTCCCTCAACCATGAGTTTTTCGCCCACAAAGTGGCCAAGGCGCTCCTCAACCATGGAAGGCCCTTGCCACACCATCTTGCCACCCTCCCTCGTTCACAACTTGATTACTTGCCACCACGGCCATTTTCTCACCTCACCACAACAAGCAAGTTTCTTGCCCCCTCAATGGACTCCATCACCACAAGCATCCATGCGCGGTGGTCCAATCCATGGCACTCCACCAAGATGGAGGGATGTGAGGTGCATTAATGGTTTCAGTGAGCGGAAGTGGTTTGGAAAATCTAGAGGTTGGAGCTATGTGGTCTCGCTTCCGTTGTCCTTTCGTCTGCAAAATCAAAAACTCTACAAAAGCTTCAGGATGACAAGTCATTTGTCAATAGAAGTGAGATGGTTCTCAATCTCATAAAAGTGCAACAAAGTGTTTGGATAGGAGAGTATCTCTCTGTACAATGTGAGTTGTACTCTGAAGCCGAATCGCACCTAAGACTTATCATATATATCTTTTTCACTTAATTAATATATAATTTATCTTTTTATAATTAAAATAAATATATATACATATTTAAGTATTAAAATATAAAGAAAAGATAAGAAATCACATATTAATTAAAGAGGGATGTGTGGTGTAATTACATTTAAAATTTGTCAGACTATAGGAAAATGGAACCATAAAAACAAAGGGTACTAATACCCATATACTTCATTTATTATTATTTTACAATTCAGATATTTTTTTTCTTTTACTATTTGAATATAGATTAAAAGTCTCAAAACATGACCTTCTTGCAAAATTTAAAAGAAAATAAATTTAACCTATATAATCATGTAAGTTAAGCAAAATAAATTTAATTTTATAAAAATTGACTCAAAGAGTAAAAGCAAATCAATTTTTATAAATTGAATTTATTTTTAAATAACTTTTATGATTAAGTTAGTTGATTAAATTTATTTTCTTTTAAATTATGTAATAATGTCATGTTTTGAGTTTTTTAATAAAGATTTAAAGAGCAAAGAAAAAAAAAACTAAGTAGTAAAATAGTAGTAAAAGAAGTGCAAGGAGATTGTTAAAAAAAAAAAAAAACATATCACAATCAGTCAACAACGGCCAGCTTTGCTACTCATCATTTTTTTTAACTTTTTTAGTTTTTAAAATTTTTAAACTAATTGATTTCTTATACTCATATAAATCACATATTTAATAAGAAAAAATTTAAAAAATTTATGTGTAATGTGTGAATGATGAATAAATTTTTTCAGAAAAAAACTTAAATTCCTCAATCAAACAAGAAAATATATTCATCCATTTTCTCATCATCCCATTATGTGTCATTAGATGATAAATTTAAAAATGAAATATAATAAATAGTTTCTAATTATCTAATGACACGTCATAGAATGATGTAAAGATGATGAGATTTTGGATGATGAGTAATATTACTTATCAAATAAAAAAAATTCTATACATTATACTACCATCTTACTTGCATCTCACTAAGTAAGATATGATACATTTACCACTATTAAATAATCATTTATTGTGATACCCCATTTTTACGTGTATTTTCACTGAAGGAATAGTTTAATTTAATTAAAATAATAGTTCTTTTATTTTAAATTATCGGATTTTAAATTGGATTTTAGTTGTTGTTTGAGTTTAAATTGATGTTTAATTTATTTTAGCTTGTCTTTGGATTTAAAACTAAGTAGTTGGTTTTTATTAGTTATTTATTATATTTTAGCTTTATGTTGTGTTTAAAATATTTTCTTGATTTTATTGCTTTTAAAGTTATTTTCGTTGGATCAGTTGTTGGACTCCAGAGATGAGGATTGGACCTCATTTCTTTTCCTCCATCTTTTCTTTTTTCCTTTTCTTTTCTTCTTTCTCTTTTTTTTTTCTTCTTCTTTTCTTTCTTTTTTTTTCCTTTCTTCCCGTGCTTTTCCCCCTCCCCCGTTTGTATCTCTCTCTCTCTCTCCTACCCATTCACTCCGTTTCAGCCAACCGCTCAGACCTGCCGCCGCCGGCCACTGTGTGGCACACCACCCCCACCAATCTCTTCCCCTTTCTCCGGTGAACCACCCCACAAATTTCCATCGCCATCGGAGCCGCCGTTTAGCTGGAATAGCTCCTCTAAGCCGAACGACTTTTGCTCCGATTTGCCGCCGTCGCTCCACCTCCAGCCACCACATCTTCACCACTTCATCACCGACTCCTTGCCATCCTAAACCACCCATTTCCGGCCTCGATCCGTCGCCGGAACAACCCCACGAGCTAACTCTCCGATTTGGGTATTTTGGCCTCCTAACGCCGTTTTCGCCGCCACGTACGGCCAACCTTCACTTCCACTAGCTTCATAAACACCTCTAAGCCATTCCCTATCAATCCCAAGTCTTGGTTTGTCCCCAATCAAAAGTGGGTATTTTACAACCCACAGCCACAGTGTATTTACACTGTTACGTTGCTTTCTCTTCGCCGTTTGCTGCTCGCCGATCCTTCGAAAATGACCATATAGCGCTGTAAGTATTTTCCAAACTTCATTTTAGATTTAAATATATTATTGCTCTTACAATAATTATTTGTGACTGGTTGGTTATTCCGGACTGAGTCCGAGGAGTCGGGGGTCGGATGGATTTAAGGACGGAGTTGCTTGTTTGGTTGTTATGGATATTTGGAAAGTGTTGGTTAATTTGTGTAATATCATTTGCATTGCATTGTGCATGCATATGCATGTGTTATTTATTGAAAATTGAGTTTACATGTGTAAATGGATTTTCGGATGTGTACGTATCACAATCTCAAGCCAGGATGGGGTATTATCTCGATGGAGCTCATTTGGTCACTTGGGAGTAGATAATACTGAGTGACATCCCCTGGTTTGTCGCTGGGCGACAACGGGAGCGGGCGGGATGGTAACGCTCTCGTACCGACTCCGTGGTCCCTTGGCTGGTGGGGACTAAAGGATGCCTGGGCCAGGTACGCGCTGGGCGCGAGACTGAGATCGCTCGTTTAGATGTCACATGCGTAGTCATTACCTGCGGTGTGACATAGTAGCCAGAGTGTGTGGATGATCCCTAGGGGAGATCATGGTGCATACATTAATTGGAATTTGGTTTGGATTTGGATATAGGCCATTTTCTAGGAAAATGGTGAGGTTTTGATATGAGAATTTTGTGATCCATTTTCTGGGAAAATGGTGGTTTCTTGATTTGGGCCATTATCTGGGATAATGGCGAGGAAAGGTTTAAAGGAAATGTTTTGGGTCATTATCTGGGATAATGACGATGAAAGGTTTAAAGGAAATGTTTTGGGCCAAAATGGGACTTTTGGCGTGCGTGGAAAAATATGTTTTATGGGACATGTGCATTGGGCATTCTTTCATGCATATTGTAGAGTTTAATATGTTTTTATCTTGTGGCATTTGAAATATTACTTATCTGCGACACCATTTTTGGTACCGTAGATTTTGATGCAGAGGTTGAGGAGGAGGAGGAGGCTGAGCCCGAGGAGGCGGCTCCGCCATAGTTTTGACTTGGAGTTGCCTATCTTTGAATATTATCTGTATTTGTTTTTATGTTATGTATTTGGATTTGAAATAGTGTTGAGCTTGTAATATTTTATTTACGCGTGTTTTAAACTGGTTTGTAATTAAACAAAAATTATGGTACTTAGTTATACGACTTTATTATCCACTGCGTGGTTTTATTTTGTACACATATTACATGTACACACACTTGGCACTTGGCGATGGGATGTGTGACCCGTGTTGTCATCATCCCGACATCTCGATTTTCACGTGTCCGTTCGTGGGAGTTGGGGGCGTCACATTTATTATATATTTTTTTATCATCAAATAATGATAAATACCCAACATCATATATAATAAGATACAAATATAATAGTGATGTAGTGTATAACATTACTCATAAAATGAAACTTGCTTCCCATAACTCTCCCTCTCTAGGATTAAACCTCTCCATTCTCTCTACACCCACAGTAAATCTTGGCTAGAGGGGGTGGGAGCTTCGGCTCCCTTCCCCCTCCCTTCTTCTCCCCATCTCCCTCCCCCTCCCCCCCCTCTCCTTTGGTTTTTTTTTTTTGTAGTTTTTTGTGTTTTTCTGTGTTTCAGGCCGAATAAGGGAGATCGCAGATCTGGAAGAATCCGGCAACCACCGACCACCACGCGCCCCTCCATGGCGTTGCCTAGCCACCGATCTTCAAGACCACCGAATACCGCGGCAAACGAAGCGGCGGAGGTCCCGCACGCGCGGGTTGAAGGTTCCCGGAGTTCGGGCGCGTGAGAGTCACGCGCCACCGGGAAGCCATCTGCCGACGCCACGAGCAGCGTTTCTGGAGCCAGTGGGTCAAAGACTTCCAAGATCGGCCGTCGGTCTCCTCCCTGGTGGATACAGTGTTATGCACGCGCTACAGTACCTGGTGGATACACTGGTTTTCCGTGTACAGTGTCTCCATTGTAGTTTTTTTGATGTCTTGTCTTTTCTTTTCAAAAAATAAAAATGTAAAAAATTTAGTACCTTCAGACTTTTGTCTGAATGGAGTGGTCCCCCCTCCGCTTGGCGGTGCTTATGGTGGGGTTGGTGTTTCCTGTCCCGTTTAGTCGGGTATGAGATTTTGGTAACTCTATCTTGAATAGAGTTGTGCTGTCTCTTAGACTTAAGTCTTTAGAGATTGGCGTCTGGACTAGACCATGTCAACCACAGTAATGTGTTGAGAAGCTATTAACATTTATAATTGATTTGTTATTTAAAGTCAAAGTTGTATGTCCTCTTTAATGAATTGAATGAGATTCGTTATTTAAAAAAAAAAAAAAAACATTACTCATAAAATAAATATTCTAAAAAGTCTTGCCACGCGACGCACGCGCTATTCCCATTGGATGCCGTAAAATGGCATACCTCAGCAGCTGTTGGGAAGACCTTATTTCCTCTCGTGACTCCCATGCACTTCCCTTACGGCATACTCGTGTGGATGCCGTAGATTGCTGGTATCTGCCATATCTCCCGCAATCGTCGCCGAACTGAAACCTACGAAAGGAGCTGAGAGGAGAAACAAGTGGAAGAAAAGGACGGAAACGAAAAGGAATTTTTGGAATGTTTTTCGGTTTGTGTTGAATCTAATTTATATAGCGCCATTTTGCTTCTATACCTTCTCTATTATTCTTAGTCCTGCTTGCTCCTCTATGCCTCACTCTTGGCGGCTTGACTAACGTGGGTCCAGTGAACGCAACTTCTCGGTCGACAGGAGTTTGTTGCCGGCGGTTGTAGCCGGTAGAAGATGGGTTGCGTCAGCTCCAAGCAGGCGGTGCCGGTGACGCCTGATTTGGACCATTTCGGGGCGTTCCTGGACAGCGGTGTCGGGTCCGATAAATCGGGTCATGTACGGACCGGCTCGGGAGAGAATGAGAAGGGGAATGGTAGTAATAATAAGAAGAAAAAGAGTGACAAGTCGTTGGTGGTGGTGGGGTTGAGTGGTGTCGAGTTGGGTGAGTCCGGGAGACCGCGTTCGAACGTGAACTATTCGTCATTGAGCTTCAGATTAGGGAATTTGCAAAAGTACGTGGAGGGGGAGCACGTGGCTGCTGGCTGGCCTGCTTGGCTCAGTGCTGTCGCCGGCGAAGCCATTCACGGCTGGATTCCTCTCCGAGGCGAAGCCTTTGAAAAATTAGAAAAGGTTATTACATGTAAAATGTTCTTTATTTAAGTCATTAACCATTATTCAAAACGTTTGCTCTTTTTTTTAGTCATTTTAATTTTGGTTACACTGTTGGAAAGGTTGTAAAATATTGTCCTATAATAGTCTTTCTTGTGTGTGTTTTCTCGTTATTTTTTAAAATTCCCTAGAATCTTACCTTCTATTTTTTTTTTTTTTTGCAAGTTTTGCGGAATTGCGAAATTTATGCAAGACAGAGCATGAGAAGTGTTTTTTTGTAGTTTTATTTCAACATACTTTATGTCTTATGATACTTTGTATATTGACATTTTGGGACCTCTTCTGCGATCATTTGATTCTTTAACCAGTTCTGGTCTTTTTACATGTTTTTCATACTTGGAAATTCAGGGAAAATGAATCTTTCACCAGTTTACATGGAAACGAATTTCTTTTTTTTTTTAAAAAAAAACCATGGAAACAAATGCGCCGGGCATGCGCATTTACTCATAATTACCCAGCCCAGAATTTGCCCAAGTTTTCTGGAGTGCTCAGGGGACATGCATTATTTTTTCCATCAAAATGTATTGGTTTCAATCCTACTATTCTGCTGGCTTTACCATATTAAGTAACAATTCTTTGAAAATTATTTCATTTTGAGGAGAAGGCACCTTGTAAGGCTTGGATTCTTGCTCTTCGTCCCTTAGAGATAGTTTTTTTAAGTCATCAATTTACTTTCCAGAAGTGAGAAGTCAATTCTTCTTTTTATTATTTGGCTTGCATTTAACTGCTTAAATTTCATCTGAGTTTTGTTACTGTTGTTTCTATTTCCTGTTTTGGAGCACAATCTACGGGAAGAATGTTCAATACTGCATCAAAATTCTACTGCTTACTGTTTTGTGTATTTCTGATCATGATTGTATTCAATTTCAACTGCTTGAGTAGATTGGACAGGGAACATATAGCAGTGTTTTCCGAGCACGCCACACAGAAACTGGCAGGATTGTTGCCCTGAAGAAGGTGCGGTTTGATAATTTTGAGCCTGAGAGTGTTAGGTTTATGGCACGAGAAATTATGATTCTACGCAGGCTTGACCATCCAAATATCATAAAACTGGAAGGCTTAATTACTTCCCGTTTATCATGTAGTATATACCTTGTATTCGACTACATGGAACATGATATTACAGGACTGTTATCTTGCCCAGACATCAAGTTCAGTGAGTCACAGGTTTGCGCACCTTCCCTAACAATCAAACAGTCATATAGTTTTATTATGGGGCTGTTTGGATTCGACACTTACATGAGAAGATTTAATGTCTGTAGTCACTAGAATTCCGTAATAAGTTTGAATATGTTAAATCTCGTTACTAAAATGATGAGTTGAGTTGGTCATAATGTTAACAAAATCAGGTAAACCCATTTTGAATCTTTGCAACATAATTATGAAACTAATGGGAAATTTTTTATGTCCTCTCGTTTCCAAGTAGTGCTGTAGTGGGTTACCTTTATAATTGAGTACTAAAAGAAATGCGGTTGACTTTTTTTTGTAGATTAAATGCTACATGAAGCAGTTGTTATCCGGACTTGACCACTGCCACTCAAGGGGAGTAATGCATCGAGATATTAAAGGATCAAATATTTTGGTTAATAATAGGGGAATTTTAAAGGTGGCTGATTTTGGATTGGCAAATTTTCATAGTTCTGGGCATGGTCAACCCCTAACCAGTCGTGTTGTCACCTTATGGTACCGTCCTCCTGAACTTCTGCTGGGTTCAACTGAATATGGAGCATCTGTAGATCTCTGGAGTGTTGGCTGTGTATTTGCAGAACTAATACTAGGAAAAGCTATCCTTCAAGGAAGAACAGAGGTAATTGCCTTAATGAAGCATGATGATTTCCATTTCTAAAAACTTTAGTCTTTTAAACCTATAAGTATAGTTTCAGTACAAACAACTCAGATTACTGGAACCAGAAATGGGAAAACTGATTTCTCCAAGACAAGGTGATCACAAATAGTGCAATCATTAAATAACGGTGAGGAAAACCAGTACAAGGGTGTGAATGGACTGGAGAAAACTTCAAGGGTGAAGTCTTCCAATGATTATAAAATTGCTTTGTCCTTTCAAGCATCTTTCTTTAAAAAAAAATAAAAAATCAACAAACAAAAATAATTGAAACTAACGAATATAATATCAAATCAGGCACTTTATTTAAACTTCAAGGTCATTATTTTTAGACTTTTCCCTCTAATAATGTATCTTTGAGGATGTTTTTTGGGGTTGAAATCATGAGAGTGCCATATGTGCCATATTGTACTAAAGTAAAAGACGATAATGCTTTTGAAAATGCTACAAACTTAACTAGAATATTCTAGTTGAGAATTGTGCCAGGCACATCCCCTATGGTCAGTAGTTTGTAAGCAAATTTCCTGTTTTGCTGTTGGCACTCGAGAATGCAGTTGATCTACTGTATTTGCTCCCAGCAATGTCTTTACTCTCATAGTTGAGACCCTCGGATGTCACCTTTCAATTCATTTTTCATCGTATTACCATCCTAGATGTCATTAGTTTTCATGCATAATAGGCCTTCTCTTTAGAATTCATAATTATAGAAGTCAATTTCTTCTTCTTTGCTAATGCAATGCCAAAATTTTCAGAGGCATGCTCATAATGACATTTTAACTAATTTTCCCCAGGAGTGGTAAATAATCATGACTCTACACATGAGTATGTACGATAATTCTATAATCAGAGAAGATGAATTATCTAAACTTATTCAATCTTTGGAAATGGCCTTTTTTTGGTGACATTCTTTATTCTATGAGTATCACAACTATTGCCAATTAGGCAGCTGTGTAATTTTTAACTTTTTTTGTAATTATTAAATATAAAAACGTACAATGGAAGAGTAATGCTAGATCCAGACTTAGAAGTGCAATCCCTGCGCAGGCCTTTAAAAAGGTGGGACCCACCATGAAAAAGTGAGTTTTTCACATGGGTCCCACTTTTTTTTTTTGAAGGGCCTGCACGGGGCTTCCACCACTAGGTCTGTACAAATTATTTTTCACAACAGAAACTTCCTTTTGTGTTTTAGTTGTCTCATTTGATCATAGTAGTTATAAACATGCATACTGGGGGGATTTGATGAATGCCACTCTGTTATACCGTCCCACTCATCCACTAGAGTCAAAGCCTATGGGGAATCTGGATACATTTGTAGACTGCTACAAGTATGTTGTACATATAAATTGTACAAACTGGTTGTTCACATTTTCTTTTGAAGTATCCTGTTCAAGTTCTTATAGGTTTGCCTTTCCTCTACAGGTTGAGCAATTGCACAAAATTTTCAAGCTTTGTGGATCCCCATCTGATGAATACTGGAAAAAAACCAAACTTCCTCATGCAACCCTGTTCAAACCACGGGATCCTTATAATAGTTGTCTTCAGGAGACCTTTAAAAATTTACCAAAAACCACCATAAGCCTGCTAGAAACTCTTCTTTCCGTAGAACCCTACAAGAGAGGGACAGCCTCCTCTGCTCTTGCATCTGAGGTAATTATGCAAAGTCATGTGATTATTTTGTCTCATATGAATTATTGATGTGGTGGTTGGGAAGATTGTCTTTAAAGACAATCGTTGCTGATACCTGATATGGCTTTCAAGTCCATATTACTGGAAATTCTTATTTGAAAAATACTATATATGATCATTTTAATTATCATTCCCTGATATGTTATCAAATTATTTGCAAATATGCAGAAGATAAGAAACAGTGTTCCAATCAGTTAAAAGGATGATAAATGGCACCTCAGTTCTTATTTATGAATGAATTTTTTTCTTATTCTATATTTCCTTTTTCTCTTTGTGAAATCACTACTTGTCTCAAAGTTTAAGCTGATAAGAAAAGGTAGATTTTCAATTATTTATATTATAATCTTAACACTCTTATCAATTATTTAATATTTCCCATATTGGTTGCACTTTCGTGCTTCAAAACCAAATAAACACAGCATGCTTCCCATAATTTCATAATCTTTTTTACATTTTAATCATTTAGGATTCTCATTATGACATTCTTTCCATAATATTCAGTACTTCACAACAAAGCCTCATGCATGTGATCCATCAAGCTTGCCAGTATACCCTCCTTGCAAAGAGATTGACGCAAAAAGTCATGAGGAGACAAAGAGGTGAGGATTCTCATTTTCATTATGTTGTTGAAAGTTTTGTGTATTTCCTTTGAGAGATAAAAATTAAGAATAACTGGTATTTTGGACATCACGTCATAAAAAAATTAAGAATTCAAACCTGTTTGAGCTAGTAGTCAATTATGGCCAATATATGAAGGGAAGCTATTAAACTGAAGCATGTTAAAAAAATTGACCTAGAATGACTTGATTAGTGTTTGAGGATAGCTTATGGTATTGACTTATCAAAAACAAAAACAAAAAAAGGATAGCTTATCGTATTGAATGCCCAACGTGGGTTGGCCGATCCTTGGGGAGAGATTGAGTCCTTCATTAAGAATGCTCATTCTGGACTATGGCATCATGGCCAGGAAAGAAACATGAGTTAAATTATTAAAATCCTAAATTGTGATCACTTAAATATTAAGAACAGAATCATTTAGTTAGCTACTTTTCAAATTTTATGTAAAAACATAGAAGACCTGTTTTATTTTCTTAGGACAATTATTCCCCTATGGATTGGTATGTCTTCTTAGGTTTGGAAAACGTATTGTGATGCTGAGAAATTAATACTTGGTCATCAATATTTGGAAGGTTTGTGTTCTGTCAAAAGTTGCTTTCTTTGTTTGGACCGCGGCAATTGGAAACAGTCAGACTATTGACAATTTGAGAAAGCATGGAATGATGGTTATGGAGTGGTGTTTCATGTGTAAGAAAGCTGGAGAATCAGTGGATTATCTGCTTATTCGCTGTGATGCGGCAAAAGGATTATGGGAAGGGGTGTTTAGAAGAATTGGACTTCCTGGGTTATGCCAAAATCAGTGACAGAAATTCTTGCATGCTGGCCTAGAATTCATTCGTGTTCTCAAGTTGCAGCAGCATGGAAGATGATAGTTTTGTGTATTATGCGGTGCATCTGGATGGAAAGGAATGAGAGGTGTTTTAGTGATAGGGAACGTTCTGTAGATGATCTCTGGAAATTTGTTGTGTTTTCCCTGTTTTCTTGGTTTTCAGCCATTGTTCTAAATGGTGGGGCAGTCCATGAATTTTTGTTTTCGCTGCTTTAGTTCTTGAATGTTCTTAGGTGTTTCTTTTGTATACTTCCTGTGTACATGGGCTTCGCCTATTTCATTCGTGGAATAAAATTTTTACTTATCAAAAAATAAAAAAAAAATTCTGAAATTTTCAGGAAAAGGATTGGTGGGAGAGTTTGTGGACCTGAAATTACAAGAAAGCCTTCAAGAAAACTCCACGAAATCTGTAAATTGGCACCAGCAGAGGTCTCTCTCTCTCTCTCTCTCTCTCTCTCTCTCTCTCTCTCTCTCTCTCTCTGTGGTGTAGTCAAAATGGGGGAGTAACTTCTCACTGCTATACTTGTTCTTAACTTACAGGAAATGGCAAAAGCTCAAGATTCTCATAAGATCAATGGTAGCAATGAACATATTATTAGAGAAGTAAATTCCACTAAAGAGAGGGGGCCACAAAAGCCATCAGTTGATAGTCTTGGAGAGGTTTCTGATGTAAAGAACACATCTCAAGTCGAAAATCCTTTTCCTAGACCCTTACAAGTTTCTGCATCAAGTAACTTTGCATGGGCAAAAAGGAGAAACGATGATGCATCCATAAGATCACACAGCAGGACTATTTCAAGAGGACAAACTTTTAATGTTGTGGAACCTACCACTGCATTGCATGCAAGGAGCAATATTGACTACAGAAGGCACAAAAATGGGGATGTTATAACTGGGACCCGCTCAAATTGTAGAGGCCATGATTCACATGAGGTTTTGAAGCTTCTCATGCAGAATAATTGGTGCAAGCTTGAGCATCCAGATTCATTTGATGCTTCTGATGAGTACCACTCTCAGGAACTGTCAATGGCTCGGTATGAAAGAGAGGAAATTGCAGCCAAAAGAAGCAATCTGGTAAGCTTGTAACTTTTGGAACCAGATGTGGTCTGTATTGATTTTATTTTCAACAGTCTCCATCTGTATTGATTTTATTTTCAACTCAAAAGGAAATATCAGCTGTAATGTAAAAGAAGCAATCTGGGAAAAGAGACGAAAATACAACTAAAAATGGAGCAATCTGGTAAAGTTTGTAACTTCTAGAACTGGATGTGGTATAAATTGATTTTAGTTTCAAATAGAAGCAATCTGGTAAGGTTATAACTTTTAGAACTTGATGTGGTATGAAACGATTTCAGTTTCAAAACATATTTCTCATTTTTATTTTATTTATTTATTTATACGCATCAATACATAGTCTCCATTTTGACTCCTATTAAGACAAAAATGAGATAAAAGAAGCATCATTTGAACGTAGAACTATATGTAGCTTTCTACGTCAGATAGAATAAAGGTATTGACAGCTAAAAAGAATTGATCTGTTATCTGGTAATTGTAACGTTTGGAGCCCGATGTGGTATGACTCAATTTTAAGTTTGTATCATTGTCTCTGTTTTAGTGTTTTTTTTTTTTTGGATAAATTAAGCTTTTATTTATGATGAAAATAGAGGTGTTTTTGGAGTTTCAATACACATTGTCCATATAAATTTCCAATCAGTTGTAATGTAAAACCGTTTGTATTGATAAGCCCAAAAGTTATATTTTAGATGGTTTGAAATTGAAAGTGATTCAAGATTTGTTTAAAATAGTTGAAGTTTGAAACTGTGATTAGGTGAAAACTCATTTGCCTGCTTTTTAGTAAAGCTTGAAATGTATCATGAAATTGCAATAACGATCCCATGCATCAGTTTTCTCCGTTTTTGAAGTTGATATCGTTTGTTGATTAATCTTGGCTCGGTGACAGGGCTACCAGGATGAAGGGGAAAAGGTTGAATTTTCAGGACCCTTATTATCTCAATCAAACCGAGTTGATGAACTTTTGGAGAAGCATGAACGCCACATCCGCCGGACCGTGCGAAATTCATGGTTCCAAAGAGGTATAATGATAATGGGAATACAGCTTCAGCAATTGTGGTCCAATTCTCTATGTTATGATTGTAACTTGTGTTTTTCTTTTCTTTTTTTTTTTCTTTTTTTTTCTCATTCCAATTATGTCTTCACTTGACTTTCTCAATCCCACTCTTAGCACCCATAGTACAGCTACAAACTCAATTCGGCAATTAATTTAAGTCATACTCCCTCTCCAACAAAGAAAAAAGAACATAAAAATGAAATGAAAATAATTGAGAAGAAACAAGGAATGGATAAATTGTGTGAGAACACTTCTTCCACAACCCCCTTTTTTCCCCTGAATCTCAGTGCTATTTTCCTTGGTTGTGAGAGTATGGATATATATATATATATTTATATGTATGTATATATTTCCTGCACAAGGGAGGAGGGAGTCAAACTTTAGCTCTCAAGAAGAGAACAGGGGCTTGGTGCCAGTGTAGCCAAAGGCCACTGGTGACAGTATTGATATGGAATCAAAAAGTTTGATATGGAATCAAAAAGTTTGATCATATGACAAGAGAGTTTGATATGGAATCAAAAAGTCATTAATGCCACTGTGTGTGTGTGTGGCTCGCGTGCGTGTGCTTTGTGTTTTTTGGGGGATTGGTGGCTAACAATGTGATTTTTGAACTGCAGGTAAAAAGCATGGGAAGTAAGTTATCAGATATCTTTTGTTTCAATGATCTGGGAAGAGATTCAGCTACCAAAGACAAAATCTGATTATAACAGACTTCCCTTCGTGGATGAACATCTATCTACACACCATGCCCGATGAAACACGTTTTACCTATAGAAGATCAGGAAAGTGAAAAAAATGAGGTTTGGAGTGTCTCGGCTGTTCTCTTCTTTCAGTCAATAATAGTTTTGTTTTTAATTATTTCATTGGGATTTTAGCATCTATCTTTGTTTTCTGATTTGATGAGAGCCATCAGGCTATGTATGTATAATGGTGATACGTTTGAGAGTCTTGTACATGTTCATGGTTCATAAAGCTCAAGATAACAGGCTCACCTTTCTTTCTCATCCTTTTGTTATTACTTACTTTTCTAATTCTCTTTTAAGCCTTTTAAGTGGATAAAAAAAAAGGGTGGGAGTGTCAGCATGGCAAAAGAAAATGCCTGTGTCAGCAAATAATTGAAGTTAAGTAATCTGACTTCCATGTGAAAGGAAAGACTACATTATCTAATTATCAGCCTTTTCTTGAAGTCCTATTTGGATAATGAGTTTGAGATGAAAGTTGAATAAAATATTTTTAAAATATTATTTTTTAATATTATTATTATTTTAAAAATTGAAAAAGTTAAATTGTTTATTATATTTTATGTAGAAATTTAAAAATATTATAATGATAATATGAGATTAGATGAAATACTTTCACCATCTAAATAGGGTCACCTCTCCTTCGCACTTTTTTTTTTTGGTTGTCTGATAGTTATAGACTTGGATCTTTAGCTCTAAAACAGTGTGATACGTTTCTGTGGCATTTGGCTCCCAGTATCTAACAATACCTCTGGTGTCTACATCTTAATGATATTTGTAATTATAAATTGTAAAAGTATCGTGCAATTTTAAAAAAAAAAAGTGAATAAAGACATGATTTACATGTAAAAAAATTAATTTTTTAATAATAAATCTCATTATTTTTTAAAAGAGTTGTGTGGTACTTGCATAGTACACGACTGTATCAAGTATTTAGTTTTATCACAATTTCCCAATATGTTTTGTGTGAAATATATAAGATTTTTTAAAATATTAAATATGCTGTATTTTATTTCAACATGTAACAAAAAATAATATTAAGTATTAGCATAAACTTTCTTGTTCAAATAGTAGCATAAAAATTCATCGAACTAAATGGTATCCAACATAAAATATCAAAAAAAAAAAAAAACATAAAATATCATAAAATAAAATAAAAACAAACTAGTCCATGAAAAAAAGTTAAAAACGCTATTAACTAAATATCAATGTCCCCTATGCCATATTAATAGACGAGCGATGCTAGATTTACAAAAAGATAAAAAAAACTATTCAACATTTTACTATTCATACAACCTTCTACTATTCATACAACATTCACATATCATATTTTTTTTAATCTTTATTTTTTTTCTTTAATCAAATATTTAATATATAGATCATGAATAGAATAATTTAATTAGCTTAAGAATTAATAAACTCAAAAAAAAATTTAAAATATTAAAAAACTTAAAAAAAATGGGGTGTGTAGAGGTTGAGGAGGTTGGTTTTTTTTTTTTTTTTTTCTAATCAAGTTTGAGATATATATTAATAGAGGACAAGTACAAAATTTAAGTTGGATCCTTTCCACTGTCCAGATACAAAAAGCATTGGGGGATTGAAATAAGGGGGAGGTTTCCAAACACATGGTTTGCTGCTACCCATTGTGCCACGAAGTGCGCACATCAGTTCTGAGATCAATAGATTTTGGTAAAGGTCTAGTCTTGATGATCTTTTGAAGAAGATGAATATCTGCAATGATCGAGGAGATTGACCAGAAAAGAGTAGATTATTTACATTCAATTGCTAAGAAGACAAATTGGGTGTCGCCTTCGATTTCTATTTTTCTTAGATTGCTTGCCATATGAATTGCTAGCAACGCCACTTTTACTTATGCTACCAATGGGATTGATGAGTTGACCTTTTTTGTTGATATCTCTCCTTAATTTCTCCTAGATGGTTTCTTTGAATTGCTAAAGCAACTGAAAAATTATCTCTAACTGCAGTATCAAAGGAAACACTTTGAATTTTGAGAGGAGGTGGAATCCACTTTAGAACTGGGGTGCTATGCAATATGCTTTTAGCCCAGGCTTTTTTGTTGCTATCATAAACTGTGGATAACTTTTTTTTTGGCATCTTCCAAAGAGAAAATTGACTGTTTATGAATGATGTTGTTTCATTTCTTCTATAATAGATCCAGCAAAATGACTACATAGAGTTGGAATTGGTGACTATATTATTTCTGTAATACTAAGAATTTACCAGAATAGATAATCATTTTTATCCAATCTGATATTGAATGGATGGGCAATCTCACTATGTTTAATGGCGAGTGATTGAGCTGAGTTATTACATATCTTAATACTTTTGGAACCAATATATCTTAATTCGTTCATTACTTTATTATTGGTTTTATATGAAAAAATGAATAAATCTAATTTGTTATTTAAATTGATTAAAAAGCATGAATTTCTGCTTAATTTTACCAACTGTTGATTACTGTGGATTCTGGTCCATATCACTCGAGCGGAGGCTTTTGGCCGCTCGAGCGAATTCAGGCAGATTCAAACGCTCGACCGCCGCTCGATAGTGAGCTCGAGTGGGTTGCGGGAAAGGAGATTACTCGAGCGGAGGCATTTGGCCGCTTGAGCGAATTTAGACAGAGTTGAACGCTCGATATTCGCTCGACACTCCGCTCGAGCGGACATCGTATTTTACAGATCTAGAGTTTATTCCGCCGTTAGGGTATATATATAATTTTTTACATCTTATGGCCAATTTTTGGCCAGGAAAACACTTTTAGAATAGAGGGAACACTTAGAATTTATTTTTCATTGATTTTCACTCAGATCCGGAGATGGGGATCGCTCGTAGATCCGGAGATGGGGATTCACACGAGCGATCATTCACTCACACTGCAGCAAATTAAAGGGCTCCTTGAGGGGTCCAATTGCTACTGCAGCTCAGCCTCTTCCACCACTTCAAATCTTCATCTCCATTCAATTGGCTTGATTTTTTCATTCCCTACTTGTTATTTAATTTCAGTTTTAAGTTTGTGGAATATTTTTGAGATTTTTGGTTTAGAAGTTTGAGTAATTTATTTGTTATTCATTTAGTTCACGTTATTTATTTTTCTCATTTCGTTAAGCTTTCATTTTTATAATGATTACAATTGCTATGGATTAATTTTGAGAATTTGTGATTTGAATACAATGATGAACCCTAGAACATTGATTTTGGGGCTTTTCAATTTTCAGTGTATGTTTTGTCAATTACCTTCTAGTCTAGTTTAATTCTTATCTTAGTTTTATTAATTTCCTAGTTTAATCTCTTAGTCTTTTACATTTCAATTCGACATTCAAAAATCTAAGATATGAATATAGTCCATGACTAGTATCTTTTTCCATCTATTGCACATACCATCTGTAACAGCCCGCTAAAATTATCAGTTTTGGATTCTTTCCCGACAGCAATCACATCTCTCTCGTCTTAACCCTCTATCTTTAGTTATTTATGTTTAACATAGTTGATTTGGTTGGCTGTAGACTGTGTAGTTAGTGTTTGTGGAGTTCGCTGCGTAGTTGTGAAACGAAGTGTGGTTGTGAAGTGTTAGGCTTGATTTTGTAGTTTTGTGGACTGTGCTGTGAAGTATAGGCGTGAGATGGATGCCGTAGATGTGATACGGCGGGTTGTGTGTAATGCAGCGACGCGTTGCGCGACATGCGCTGTAGTGATGTGGGTCGTAGAAGGAAGGGAGTACGCATGTAGTGTACTCCGGGAAGGGAGTACGCATGTAGTGTACTCCGTGTGGTATGGCGATGCATCGTGTGATGTGCATCGTGTTGATGAGTGTTGTAGCGAAGGAAGTACGCGTAGCGCGTACTCCGTGTCGCGTAGCGATGCACCGTGAGACGTGTATCGCAGTGATGGGTTTTGTAGTGTGAATGGAAGAGAGTTCACGTGAGTGTACTCTGTACTAAGTCGTGATACACCGGATGGCGTGTCACGAAGGGTTGAATGGCGTAGCAGAGAAGTGTGGAGCGTATGGTGTAATGTTGGGAAACTGTATGACAGTGTCCCGAAGCAGTGATGATATGGATTATAGTCCGGGATGACTGGTGTCATCTTGTGGTTGACTATGGCTAAGAGTATATGGATTGAGAAATGAGTTGTTTGTTTGGTTGTTATTGATAATTTTAATGAACTTGTTTTAGTGCAAAGGCTTTCTGAAGTCAATTTATCTCTTCCGAGTATAGTGAAACCTCAAGTTGGCCGTGGTGTTGCAAGTGCTTACAATATGGCAATTGAGTTCAGAAGTGAAAATCTTAAGGACTTGAGTGTTCCTCTTCCAGCTGTTGTGCAGTTCCTCGTGTCTCGCGCTCTATTCTCATAGAACGCGACGATCGAGGTAAGTTAGCCTCTAACTTACTATCAGTTTATTGTGTATGTGTGATGGGTAAGAGAACTACAATTTATGTATGTATGTTATCGTATATGCCATGTCATGCTATGTCATTACATGTTTATCTGTTACGTATGATTTAATCTCTCATGAATAATTATCTGTTATATAATCTTTTCTGTCATACAATGATGTATGTTATAAGTATGCCATGTTAAGTATGCCATATGATACATGTATGCCATGAAATGTTTATGATTAAATCATATTATGCCATTTACAAGTATACGCCATGTTAGAAAAGTATATGATATTAAATAATATCACATGCATTAAGAAAGATAAGACATGTTATGTTATAATAATGCGTGGGGCCACAACAACTGTGGAGTACGTATTATATTTATGTTATTTATAATGCGTGGGGCCACAACAACTGTGGAGTACGTATTATATTTTATGTTATTTATAATGCGTGGGGCCACAACAACTGTGGAGTACGTATTATATTTTATGTTACTTATAATGCGTGGGGCCACAACAACTGTGGAGTACGTATTATATTTATGTTACTTATAATGCGTGGGGCCACAACAACTGTGGAGTACGTATTATATTTATGTTATGTTATTTATAATGCGTGGGGCCACAACAACTGTGGAGTACGTATTATATTTTATGTTATGTTACTTATAATGCGTGGGGCCACAACAACTGTGGAGTACGTATTATATTTATGTTACTTATAATGCGTGGGGCCACAACAACTGTGGAGTACGTATTATATTTATGTTATGTTACTTATAATGCGTGGGGCCACAACAACTGTGGAGTACGTATTATATTTATGTTATGTTATTTATAATGCGTGGGGCCACAACAACTGTGGAGTACGTATTATATCTTATGTTATGTTACTTATAATGCGTGGGGCCACAACAACTGTGGAGTACGTATTATATTTATGTTACTTATAATGCGTGGGGCCACAACAACTGTGGAGTACGTATTATATTTATGTTATGTTACTTATAATGCGTGGGGCCACAACAACTGTGGAGTACGTATTATATTTATGTTATGTTATTTATAATGCGTGGGGCCACAACAACTGTGGAGTACGTATTATATCTTATGTTATGTTACTTATAATGCGTGGGGCCACAACAACTGTGGAGTACGTATTATATTTATGTTACTTATAATGCGTGGGGCCACAACAACTGTGGAGTACGTATTATATTTATGTTATGTTACTTATAATGCGTGGGGCCACAACAACTGTGGAGTACGTATTATATTTATGTTATGTTATTTATAATGCGTGGGGCCACAACAACTGTGGAGTACGTATTATATCTTATGTTATGTTACTTATAATGCGTGGGGCCACAACAACTGTGGAGTACGTATTATATTTATGTTACTTATAATGCGTGGGGCCACAACAACTGTGGAGTACGTATTATATTTATGTTATGTTACTTATAATGCGTGGGGCCACAACAACTGTGGAGTACGTATTATATTTATGTTACTTATAATGCGTGGGGCCACAACAACTGTGGAGTACGTATTATATTTTATGTTACATGAAGTATGGGGCCACAACAACTGTGGAGCATACACTACATGAGACACAGCAATTGTGACATGTAGAATACGTGGGGCCACAACAACTGTGGAGTACGTATTATATTTTATGTTATGTGAATTCATGGGGCCACAACAACTGTGGAGCATGAAGTATGGGGCCACAACAACTGTGGAGCATACACTACATGAGACACAGCAATTGTGACATGTAGAATACGTGGGGCCACAACAACTGTGGAGTACGTATTATGTTTTATGTTACTTGAATACGTGGGGCCACAACAACTGTGGAGTACGTATTAATGCACGTTATTAATCAAGACAATTAAATAAGATTCCAAGTTTATGTTAAGTCAAGTTTCAGATCAAGTTCATGTTATGTTATGCTCACGTACATGTTATGTTCATGTTCATGTTATGTTCCAAGTTCATGTTCACATCATGTTATGTTCACGTTTATGATACGTTCAAGCTCACGTTCATGTTATGTTATGTTCATGTCCATGTTATGTTTCACGTTCATGTTATGTTGATTGTTCATGTTATGTTTTAAGCTTAAGTTCATGCCATGTTAAGTCAAGTTCAGTTCACGCTTAAGTTCTGGTTAAGTCATGCTATATGTCAAGTTATACTATGTTTATGTATGACTATAATTATGCATTTATGCTTTTACTGCCATGCATGCATTTTTAACCTGTGTATAAGTTTTATGTTAACTTACTGAGATTTGTAATCAAATCTCACTGTGGTAGTCCCAACTACCATTCCCCCCGAATGGTAGATCTTGTTACAGGACCCAAAGGAGAATTGGAATCTGACCAACTGAATACGGTCGACTAGGCCACGGTGCGATGTTGATGATGGTATAGTATTTAACTTAGGTTAATACTTGTACTTTTGGAGTTGTATCTCAAGTATTCTTTTGATCACAACCATTTTAGACTAGTGTGGTGATCACGGCTTTTTAGTATGCCTTTATGTATGAATTATGTTTCAAGTATTTGGGATATATTTAGTTGGTGCATAGTATTGCTAAAGAAAAAGATTATCCGCTGCGAATATTGCATAATGTTAGATGCATGTTAGGAACATTGCATCTTATATGTCATGAACGGGGGCAGGTAACCTTGTGTTGCATGTCTCGACGCTTCAAATGTCCGTTCAATCCCAAGCGGAATTTGGGGGCGTCACACCATCATCCTTATTTTCTCTTTGTAAAGATTTTCACCATTTTCAACGAATTTGATTTTTAAGTAACTTTCCCTGAGGAGACGATCTAGGAATTTATTTATAATTATTACACGACATCCTCCTGCACTTGGGATAGCCTTAGTGCTACTCATTTTTGAGTGAATCAGCTAGCTACTTTGTTACCATAGAATTCTGACATTTGGACATTCCACAAAAAGATGAAGTGTTGTCTCTTTTTCTTGGTTGCAAAGTGTGCATTCTAAATTGGCTTGCTGGGAAATTCTTTCACTGATCTTTCCTTTTGTTGGTAAAATATTCTAAAGTATTTTCCTTAATAACAGCTTGTGATGATCATGTATCTTAAGACTCCACAACGGTTTAAAGAGGGAATTTTGATTTTGTTGAATTGATTCTCGGAAGCCTATAGACACATGATAAGCTGTTTTGACCAAGTATTTTCCATTGTGATTGAGTGTCCATATCTCTTTATCTTTATCCTGAGCAAAACTAGTCAATGGGATCTTGAGAATTTCTTTTAAATTGGGTTGATCAAAAAGATATTGTATTTTTCGAACTTCCCAAGATTTCAAGTTGATTTGGATAAGATCTGATACCTTTATGGATGGGTGAGTGGAGTCCATGTTTAGAATTGGCATTGGCTTGAAATCTTTTAGAGCTGGGATCTATGGGTCAGACCAAATATTCACCGCTTGACCATTAAAGATTTGGAAACACCTACCTTTGGACAGAAGATCTTTGGTCTTCTCCACATAGGTGAATCTGACGATTTAGGTGTTGCCGCCTAGAATGTGGTGATGTTGAAATATTTGGAAGATAGTATGGAGTGCGATAATCCATTTCTTGGTCCACTTAGTTCCCTACTTGTCTTAGCTAAGAGGGCTTTATTCATATTCTGCATCAATCTTATGCCCAACCCTCCAATTGTTTTTGGCAAACAAATTGACTTCCATGATTTCAGAGTGAGATTGTGCGTTTTTACTTTTGAAAAGCCCCACCAAAAATTTTAAAGCTTTGATCGAGAGACTTGCATACTGATTTTGGAAGTTGAAATGTGTTCATGTAATAAGAAGGAATTATGCTTGCCATTGATTTAATCAACATTGTGCGCCTTGTTTGTGCTAAAAGTTTCGCCTTCCATCCTTTTAATTTTTCCCCACTTTATTCAGTAAATTGGTATAATTTTCTTTTTTTCGTCTGTTGAAAGAAGTCGAAAGGCCCAAGTATTTCAGTTTTGCCGAGGAAGCTTTATATGGAAGCCAATTAGAGATAGCAACTTTGTTCTGATTACTTGCATTCCTTGTAATAAAGATTGATGACTTTGAAATATTTATTTTTTGGCCCGACCAATTTTGATATTTTCTAGACATTCAGATATGGCTTGTGCATTTTGTTTTGTGGCTTTTGTGAAAATGATTATATCATCAATAAAGAGTAAATAAGATACTGGTGGGCTGCTTCTACTTAATTATATCCCTTCAATTTTTTGTTGCGCTTCTACTCGTAATATTAATCTTGATAAAGCTTCCATGACTAAAATAAATAGAAATGGCAATATTGGATCTCCTTGTCTAATTCCTCTTTCTACTTTGAAGAAACCTCTTGGTGAGCCATTTATTGTGATAGAGAATCTTGCTGTAACGATGCACCCTTTAATAAGCTTGATCCAGTTTGACTTGAATCCCAAGATGTTCATAACTGCAAAGAGAAAGTCTCATTCTACTTGGTCGAAAGCCTTTTCCATATCTAACTTTATAGCCATCGATCCTTTTTTCCCGGATTTTTTTTTTTAGGAGATGAAAAAATTCATGAGCAATCATTGTATTTTCTTTTATTTTTCTTCCTGAGACAAAAGCTATTTGTAGAGGAGAAATTATTTTGGGAAGCAACCTTTTGAGTCAGTTTGCCATGATTTCGGTGATGATTTTATAGCTGACATTTGTAAGGCTTATTGGACGGTATTGGCTTGGGGAGTTTGGGTTTAGAGTTTTTAAGATGAGTGCTATGTTTGTATGGTTCATTTGCTTTAGAATCCTTCCACTCAGGAAAAAATTTTGTACTGCATGAATAACCTCTACTTTTGTACATTTTGGTGCGGTCATCCAACACTAAGGTTTCCGATAGAAAGATGACGTCTGAGTTATATAGCCTTATATTAGCCCTTAAGTTTCTAATCTCCTTGGGACGGGTGAGCCCTCAGCAATTCCATGCCAATGTCCTCATGGATCTTTTGAAGGCATGTTTAAGCTTGCCTCAAGAGCTGTCTTGGATTTTTTTTCTGGGATTGAATTACTGGCCTGGAGTAGGGGTTCATTTTTTTCTTTTCCTTTTGCCTTTTTTTCTTCTTCAGACTGAGTTGTCCAGGTTTTCAGTTTATTTGACTCTATTTTCTCCATTTTAATCAAGCGTTGAGACTTGTGCTTTGGGACATCATGATCTTCCATATTTTGTTGCCTTTCCACAAGGAGATTGTGATTAAACTGATCATGTGAAGAAGGCGTTTGTGATGGATCGGGCTCAATGATGATTACCTCCTCTATGTTCAATGTAGAGACTTCCTGAGTTCACTGCTTTTGTGATTCTTGGAGAGGAGTAAAATTTTTAACTAGAGCTGATATATTATCTATCGTAGTAGAAACTGGTTCAAAGAGTCGAAACACCATGTTTGCATTGTTTTCTTCCACCACTACTGGCAAAGAGATATCACATGTTGATTACAAGATTGGATCATTTTTAGTACATTCTTGTAAAATTATTACATTTTCCTGTGCTTGAATATGTTGGCTTTGATGCAAATTGGAGAGGCCCTGCAGCTCACTTGGACTAAGAAGATCATTTGTTTTGGAAAGATGTAGTCCAGTCTTCATCTGTTTCAGAATTGGCTCCAGTTGGTTGCTATTACCGTAGTAGGAATGAAGAGGAGTTATGAAGACTTTATTTTCGCACTATATTTTTGGGCTATTAATGAAGAGTTGGCAGGCTTCTAATTGGTTGTTTTGAGGCTGGGAAGATGCCTCTGCTTGGGCCGGAGAGGCCTCGAGAATTTGCTTGAGTTGCTATTCTTTGTATCCTTGTATAGCCGAATAAATTTGCTTCCACTGTAATCTCCAAGGAGCATTTTTTCTGGTTGACAATGACTCGGATGGGAGTGGTTTGATAGAGTACATTAATTGAGATTCAACAAAGGGCTTCGACTTTACTTCTTGAGTCAGAAGAGGGATGTTGCTACAGTAAGTACATGGACTTTCAGATTTGGTGGTTGAGATAACAATGAAAGGAATTATTCTAGTAGGTGGAGTAATGAATGAAGGTTGATTGATGTAGCTAGATTGTGCATTTAGAGAAGGAGGGTCTAAGCGCATGCTGATGGCATCGTTTTTCCTGTGCAATGAAGAGGATGGAAAAGAATTCCTCAGTTCCAGGCATTTTTCAAACAGAAAATGATCTTCTTCCTCGCAACTATAGGATTGTAGGCTTCTCTTTGATGATGAATTTTCTTGACTTTTCCCAGCTTGGCAACTTTTCTCCTCTGCTTTTTTCCAATCTTCTATTTCCATATCCTCGATTGGCATGTTACAGTAAGAAATCAATGGTTCTTCCACTTCCACTTGCCCATGATCTCTTCCTATTTCTTCTTCTGCTTGTTGAGATGACTGAGAAATGCCTTGAGGGGGGTTGTATTATGCTCTTAGAGATTGCCAAAATCTATTTTTGTAGGAGATGAAAGGGAAAATCCACAAAATATTTGGGAGTGTCCAAGCCTACCACAAGCATAACAGAAATCTACACAGTTTTCATATTTGAAAGCAACCCAAACTACTTTGGTCCCCAACCTTGGCAGTGGAAAGCCTTTTTTCAACGGCTTTGTAACATCTATTTCCACTTGGATGCGAATGAATTTTCAAAAGGACAGTCCATAAATTGGGTCCACTTCAACTTTAATAAGATTACCTATCGCTTTCCCAATATCCACTGCATTCTCCATGTTAAAAAGATCCAGAGGTAATCTATGTAGTTGAACATTGAAAGTTGCTTCATTTAAACTTATTTTCTCTACGGTAGCACTAGGGGACCATTGTTTTAAAATCATCAAATAGCCTTTAAAATTCCAAGGGCCTTGGTTTAGAACTCTAAGTTTATCTTGTAGAGTTCTAAAAGTAAAGATGAATTTGTTGACATCCATATCATCGATCAAGAAGTTTTGAATAAATTTCCAGGAAGCTTTTATGCAAGAATGGATAGCAAATTTGTTTAGAGGTCTATCAACTACAAACCTTCCAATTAGAACTTTATCTAATGTTGACTTTGCCGCTTCTGGAGTTGTTCACAGATGAAGATCCTACCATGATAGTGCTTCTGTATGAGAGATGAGTGATTCCATATCCATCATTGCTTTATAACTGAGGCAAGCTTATTCAAGAGACAAGCTACCTCTTACAAACCATTAGTAACACGCGAGCTCAAGTGAAATGCATCATTGAGTGCAGTAGATAACTAAAAGCACCTCCTAGTAAGAGTAGCTCTGACTTCTCACTAGCCGGTAATGAACTGGTTGAGAAGGTTGAGTAGCATTACTCAAAACTTGTTTTATAATCTAATATATCATATCCAATCACGTCAAGATGTAAACCTTTTCTTTTTTTTAGATTTCTTTATAAATCAAACGATTTTATAACATACTCACACCTACACCTACAAGAACTTGAATCATATGGTCATATTTGTAATCATCAAACAAAGTAGAAAAATATCAAACTTATGTGTACTAGCTATGACTAATTCTCTTGCTTTGATTCTCTCTAGCCTAGTAAGTCCTAGTTTTATACATAAATAAAATTAAATGTATAATTTAAAAAATTATAAAGGGTATATGTTGATGGCGTGTTTCGTAGCCTGGGTGACTCCATAGTTCCACTGTTTTGTGTACAAGACTCAAAGAGATGAGGGCTCAGGGTGGTGAGTGTCATCTCTGATGCCTAAATTAGAATTGTTTCTCTTCGTGGGAATATCTAGAGAAAATGGTTCCCAAAGATACACTTGTGCCTGTGTTTATATACATAGCCTTAGTGGTCCACATCCTTTGCTTGGCAAGTCGTGGAGAGGTGTACGGTATACTACGCAGGTGGCAAACTTCTTCCCCTGTCATGTTAGCCGTCGTCTTACCACATTGCACGTGGTTTACCAATTTGTCCCCCGCGACAGCTAAGGGGTGGCAGGTGTGCTCACTACCTTGTCCCAGAGGTGAGTGGGCATCTGTCCCTATATTGCGTGCTGGCTCCTCTGATCATTTAATAAGGTGTGTCTATTGTCCTATGACATGGGTTGCTGCTGCCTGGGAGGGTGATGTGTCTAGCCACCACACCTGATGGGCCTCCTTAGGCCTTACCTCCACCCCTTCCCTTCATCAGTTTTGTATTGGGTTACCTACCAACCGTTTGGGCCCAGAGAGAGGGGCCAAACTCTCATATGGACCAAGGAAGTGGGTAAATCCCCTTCTGAGTACGTGACGACCAAAATTTTTGCTAAACCTTTTATTTATTTTATTATGTATTGTTAATTTGGGCCAAGAAATGAGGAATAACCCATTGAGAAATTAGGAGGAATAGAAGGTGTATGAGGTCTTGAGGAAGGCCCAAGCCCATGAGGAATTTGGCCTTATAGTGAAATTAGGGTTTGGACCCCATAAAATTAGGGCACACGCCTACCCTAGGGAAAGAGTCCTTTCTTGCCATATGTTATACATGTAAGAAGGCTTTCTTGTGAGGTGATAGTGTGGTGACACTTGTCACTTTGAATGAGTTTCTAGAATGAAGATGAAGAGGCATGGAAGTTGAAACTTAAGGGAAGCCCAAAGGGCATGCACGTCAATCATGGAGATGATGATTTGATTTTGCCATGTGTCATGCATGCAAAAAGGGAAGATGAAGAGTCTTGTCTTGAAAAATGGAAAAATATTATTGGGAAGAAAAGGCTTACATGCCTATAAGGGATTCTAGAAGGAATCTTGTAGAAGATCCCTTAAGATGGACGGCTAGGGCAAGGAAATTGGTACAATTTTCCACCCTTGTGACCAATCACACAATGTTCAAGATATTGGTGGAAGAAAATCTTCTTGGGAAAAGAAGGACATTCGGCCACCATGCATACACACACTTCTCACATGCCACTTAGCACACATGCACACATGTAGGAGATTGAGTAAGATCCTAGTTGGATGGAAGAACATTTTGCCATGAGGTTCATTGAACCAAGACACAAGATGAAAATCAATTAGGGAATGGAGGCTTTGGTTTTGGAGAGGAGGCGCCACTTGTCCAAAAAGCTCTCTTATGTTTCCAACACAATCAAATGATGGAGAAGGAAAAGAGGCTTAAGGGTGGAGTGCCAAATGGCATCCATGCAAAGAATTTTGGCTTCTGTAAGAAGCCTCTTATGTCTATAAAAAGGAGAAGGTGCCGAAAACCATATTCTTTTAGTCACTTGGAGGATTTTCTTGTAAAGTTTCAGTCACCACCTTTCTCACCATCCAAACACCACCCAAACCACACTCTTTTCTTTCAAATACCATTTTGAAGGCAAGAAAAGTTAGAAGATACTTTCTAAGAAGGGAACACATAAGGTATAAAGCAAAAACCAATTTTTCTTTACACCACACACATGGCCATGAGAGGCAAGTTTCGATTTTGGCAAGTTCACCATGAACTCATGCTCACACTTACACACATAGTTAGATTAGGGTTTTTCTTCTAAAGGGAGGAGGACTCAAACCTACTTGCTTTAAGCTCAAAAGCATGATTATTTGAGGAAAGAGGGCGACGGTTTTAGAGTTTATTTTGAACTAGGATTTTGGTTCATACAAGATTCGGACTTGAGGAATGGAGGTCTGAAATATTGGGAGCTTTTCCTTAGAATAGATGTCAAGAGCACACACCCACACACATGGGTTAGGGTTTTAAATAACTGAACCTAATGATTTATATATATATATATATTTTCAGCTTGCACATTTATTGATTGTGGATTTTTGTAAGTAAATTTCTAACTTGTACTTGATATTTTATGTATATACAATGTCAACTCACTTGTTGTTTGGTTGCATGATTATGCTTGATATAATGATGTTCTTCCATGTGATATAATCTAATCCTTGTGTGAATGTTCAATTTATGATTGAAGTGATTATTGTGTTAGTTTATATCATGAAAATGGAATGAAAGGCCATAGCTAGGGTTCGGATTGCATGATTCATAATATGTTCATGAAGGTTATTGGATTACCGAATTTCTTATACAATGTTATTCAAGAAAATAATTGATTTTCCATAAATAAGTTCACTCATATGTTTCATTGTTGTTATTTTATATCACGAAAATGGAGTGGATGGCCATATTTAGGGTTTCAAATTTGCATGGTCCTTAAAATGATTCATGAAGATGGTTGCATCACCTAATCATGTGAACCCCAATCGACTTGCTTTGAGACTGAACGACAATATTAGAAAAAAAACAAATCCAAGAAAGCCAAATCAAGTCAATGGATGGAGAACCTAGACCCGTTGAGAAATCGTTTCAAGAACCTAGATTATTTTAAAATCTAGACACGTTGAACAATCAATCTCAAGAACCCAGATTATAAAGAGGAACGCCACAAAGGTTGTGATTTACCTTTGATAAGTTTAAAGTTCAATCAAGAATAAGAGAAGTAAGCTCAACTCACAATGAAAATTCAATATTGTCTAATCTTCTCAAATGAGGCTACAAGTGGTTTAAATAAACAATCCCCCAAAATCCTAAGTGAATAGTGCCACAGGTACTGTAGCGTGCAGAGTGTCGCGCTACAATAACTTCTAAAACGTTAGTTTACATAAAATAATAACGTCTTAAATAAACCCTTGGCCAAAATATAAGGCCTTCCCAAAAATCCTAGTTCATTAAAAATAAGACATATGTGGGTCAAGCATCTTTAAGCCCACTTATTCTAAACTAATAATAAAAAACCTTTAAATAAATTGAAAGCCTTAACAACAATAGGTCCTATCTCTAAGTCATGTCTTCCACAGCTTGTATCAAGTGGATTAAAACTGGTTCTCCTTCCTTCAAGCCCATCTTGAGTGTTGGGCTCTTCCTAACTTCATCCCAAGTGGATTGCACCAATCCTTGCATTACTTCCTTGATATTCTTGGCTCTTGATCTTGTAATTGGCCCATCTGGAACTTGCAAAGAATCTTTAAGGATAGCTCCACCTTGGTTCCCATCATTCCCTCTCTCCTAAAAAGGATCCGACCTCGAATATTCACCTACATCAAAAGGAGAAAGATCATAAACATTGAAAGTAGCAGAAAGATTATACTCACCTGGAAGATCCACTTTATATGCATTGTCATTAATTTTCTGAAGAATTTGGAAAGGTCCATCTCCTCGAGGATGCAACTTAGTCCGTCTATGGGCTGGGAATCTTTCTTTGCACATGTAAACCCAAACCCAATCTTTTGGTTCAAAAATGACACGCCTTCGCCTTTTATTGGCTTGGGAAGCAACCCTTTCAATCTTTTGGAAAATTTGAAGCCGTACCCTCTCATGAAGTGACTTCACCAACTCCACCTTCTTTTGTCCATCCAAGCTACTCCTGCCATCAACAGGTAAATGCATCAAATCTAAAGGAGTAAGTGGATTAAAACCATAAACAATTTCAAAATAAGAGTATGGAGTAGTAGTATGCATGGTCCTATTAAATGCAAACTCTATAAATGGCAAACAATCCTCCCAAGTCTTTAAATTCTTATAAACAATAGTGCATAAAAGCTAAGTTAAAGTCCTATAAACTACTTCAGTCTGACCATCAGTCTGCGGGTGACAAGTAGGGAAAAATAAGAGCTTAGTACCTAATTTCCCCCACAACACCTTCCAAAAGTAGCTAAGGAATTTAACATTCCTATCAGAAACAATACTCCTAGGCACGCTATGAAGTCACACTATCTCCCTGAAAAACAAGTCAGCTATGTTTGTGGCATCATCTGTTTTATGGCATGGAATGAAATGTGCCATCTTGCTAAATCTATCCACAACCACAAAAATAGAATCTCTACCCCTTTTTATCCTAGGTAGCCCCAAAACAAATTCCATAAATATGTCTACCCATGGCTCACTAGGAACAAGTAAGGATGTATACAACACATGTGACAAAACCTTAGATTTGACCTTTCTACATGTGATGCACCTGCTACAAATGCGATTGACATCTATTTTCATGTTAGGCCAAAAGAAATGTTCATGCAATATGTCTAAGGTTTTCTTGACACCAAAGTGTCACATTAATCCCCCACCATGTGCCTCACGCACCAATAACTCACGCATAGAACAACTAGGCACACACAGTTTGTGTTCTTTAAATAAGTAACCATCATGCATGTAAAACTTACCAAATGCCGCCTTATCACATGCCATATACACATCAGAAAAGTCCGCGTCATTGGCATACATGTCTTTCACATATTCAAACCTAAGTATTTTAGTACTCATAGAAGTAAAAAGTACATACCTCCAAGATAAAGCATCAGCAACAATATTCTCCTTACCTTGCTTGTAACGGATGACATATGGAAAGGTCTCAATGTATTCCATCCATCTAGCATGCCTCTTATTCAACTTACCTTGACCCTTGAGATGCTTCTATGATTCATGATCGGTGTGGATCACAAATTCCCTAGGCCACAAGTAGTGCTGTCAAGTATATAATGCATGAACAAGAGCATAAAACTCTTTGTCATAAGTAGGGTACTTCAGAGATGCACCACTTAGCTTCTCACTGAAGAAGGCGATGGGCCGCCTATCCTACATCAGAGGGCTCTAATCCCTATTCCTGAGGCATCACATTCAATCTCAAAAGTTTTGTTGAAATCAGGTAATGCTAACACGGGTGCAAAGCACAACCTTTCTTTAATAGTGGCAAAAGCATTCTCTTGATTAGCCCCCCATTGAAACCTAGCATTCCTTTTAATGACTTCAGTGAGTGGGGCAGCAATGGTGCTAAAGTCTTTAACAAAACGCCGATAAAAGCTAGCTAAACCATGAAAGTTTCTTACCTCAGTGATGTTCTTTGGCGTTGGCCACTCCCTGATGGCCTTGACTTTCTCTTCATCCACTTCAATACCCTTTGTACTAACAACATAACCAAGAAAAACAACTTTCTCCATGCAAAATGTACATTTCTTGAAATTAGCATACAACTTTTCACATCTCAACACATCAAACACGTATCTCAAATGCCCAATATGTTCATTTAAGTTTTTACTGTACACTAGGATATCATCAAAGTACACAACCACAAACTTGCCTATAAACGCACGTAGGACATGGTTCATTAATCTCATAAAAGTACTAGGCGCATTTGTAAGTCCAAATGGCATAACCAACCATTCATAAAGCCCATACTTAGTCTTAAAAGCAGTTTTTCATTCATCACCTTCTTTCATTCTAATTTGATGGTACCCACTTTTAAGATTAATTTTACTGAAAATACATGAGCCATGCAATTCATCAAGCATATCATCTAATCTAGGAATGGGATGGCGGTACTTTACCGTGATATTGTTAACCGCCCTGCAATCAATATACATCCGCCACGTCCCATCATTCTTCGGCACTAGAAGCACTGTTACTACACATGGGCTCATGCTTTCCCTCTCGTACCCCTTGCTCATCAAATCTTCAACTTGCCTCTTAGGCTCCTTTGTCTCCTCAGGATTACTTCTATAAGCTGGTCGGTTTGAAATAGCAGCCCCAGACACAAAATCAATCTAGTGCTCAATGCCTCTAATGGGTGGTAAATCATTAGGCATTTCCTCTGGGAACACATCCTCAAACTCCTACAACAAAGAAACAACCAAACTAGGAAGAGACTGGTTAGTTTTATCAAGATTAAGATAAGATTCTTTATAGACAAGAAAAATCATAGGGCGATCTGCTAAGAAAGCCCTCTTAACCTCACTATCTTTTGCATAGAAACTCACTTTTGTCTTTCCTTTTCTCTCAGCAGACTCTTTCTTTTTCACTCTTCCTTTTTTGCTCATTTTCACTCTCACTCTTTCTTTTTTACTCAATCTCTTTTTCACTCTTTCTTTTTTTATCACTCTCATTTTCACTCTTTATTTTTTGAGCAACCTCACTTTTCAGTTTCAATTGGTCCTCATAGACCTGTCTTGGAGTTAAATGAGCAAGCTTGATTATTTTGCCCTCCTTTACAAAATTGTACATGTTTTTGAATCCATCATGTATCACTCTCTTATCATACTGCCACTGCCTCCCCAACAAAATATGTCCAGCATGCATAGGCACAACATCACAGAGCACTTCATCCTGATACTAACCAATGGAAAAAGTAACTAACACTTGTCTATCCACCCTAACCTCTCCACAATCATTCAACTACTGCAACTTATATGGTCGAGAGTGTTTCAAGGTAAGTAAATTCAATTTCTCAACTAAAGTAGTGCTAGCAACATTAGTACAACTCCCCCCATCAATGATCATACTACATACCTTGCTATTGATGTGGCATCTAGTATGAAAAATGTTCTCCCTCTATTGCTCTTTATCAGCCATCTTAATGTGTGTTGAGAGCACGTCTGGTAACAAGGGACTCACCTGTTACGGGGTATTCTACTCCATCATCATCACTAGCATCCTCCAACTCGAGCATCTCATCACTATCATTCTCACTTGCAGTCATCATCTCCCCATTGTCACGCATAATCATCACACCTTTGTTTGGACATTGAGAATTGATGTGCCCTAAACCCAAACACTTAAAGCATTTAATATCTCTATTTCTAGAAGGTTGGGATGTTACTTTGCTAGGTCCTTCATCTTTTCCTTTAGGTGGTTCGGTCTTTGCTGTTGTTACAGCTCGATCATCTTTCTCCCACTTTGGTTTCCTAGGAGTGCTAAAAACCAAAGTGTACCTTGATGTCCCTTTCCTCTTTAATTGCCTCTCCACCTTCATAGCCATGTGCACCATGTCTTTTATTTCTACATAATGTTACAACTCAACCACATTGACTATCTCCCTATTCAAACCACACAAAAATCTAGCCATAGTGGCCTCCCTATCCTCCTCTACATTCACCTGTATCATAGCCACCTCCATCTCCTTATGGTAGTCCTCCACACTCCTAGACCTCTGTGTATGATTTTGTAATTTCTGGTAGAGGTCCTTATAGTAGTGGCTAGGTACAAATCTCCGTCTCATGAGAGCTTTCAACTCTCCCCATGTCTCAGCAAGCCTCTCATAATTCCTTCTCCTATTGGTCACTAATTGATCCCATCAAATAATAGCATAATCAGTGAACTCAATTACTACCAACTTAACTTTCTTCTCCTCTGAATAGTTATGAAAATCAAAGATCAACTCTATCTTCTTCTCCCACTCTAAGTAAGCTTTAGGGTCAGTTCTACCTTGAAAAGATGGTATTTTCATTTTGACGCTCTCAAAGTCCCTATCTACTCCATCACAACCCCATAGGTTTCCTCTAAATCCTCTTTCATGCCTAACTCCTCTATGCCTACCCATCCCAACTTCAGACGTTAGGTCTTCCTCATCCTCACCATCTCCTTCATCTTCATACGCATGTTCTCTTCTAGGTTTACGTCTCCTCCTATCTCTCCCACCATGCAAATTTCTAATTACTTCATCTTGTTGATCCATCCTATCCCTCACTTTCCCCAACATCATGTTCAACCGCTCAAACTGTTGTTGCATGGCCTGCAACACAAATGTGTTATCTGCCATCCCCTTTGGTGATTAGTCACTTTTATGAGATATCGTATGCACTGCACAAAAAAAATGTTAGTGGAAAAGACCTCACACACTCCCTTATATGTTTACACTCGAATAATGACACTTCACTTGTGTTTCATTCTTAATTGACTTTTTTCCGATAATGATCTCACACTCTCTTGCTTTTTACCTCAAGATTTTTTCCACTTAAGTTCTTTAAGAACTAATTGAACTCAATCATAACAATACAACCTTGTTTTATCCCAACTAGTAATTAGGTCTAACAAACAAGAACAAGAGAAACACGGAAGGAAAAAAAAAACAACAAGAGAATCAATGGAATTATAGGAATGGAAGGGTAACTATAAGACAAGATGCCAATTATAATGATGTATGCAACCCCTTTGATGATAAGGCTCAATAAAATAAAATAAACTGATTTTTTTTTTCAATTATTTTTTCTTTTTCTTTTCTTTTCTTTCCTCACCAATTCAATCACAAACAACAATATTCAATTGTAACAATCAAACAATTGAATTCAAACACATAAAAATTAACAAAGAAATAGAAGAGAATCAATGAAACGGCACTCCAAGCAATTGACAAACTTAGAGATGCAATAAACCCTAGAAATTTCAAATCCCAGATGGTGCAAATTTTGTCAACCCTCAAACAAGGAATTTAGCCACCCTATGATGATGAACATGAAACCTAAATGATAGAGTAATTTGGCAGCCCTAGGAAAAAAAGAATTTCTGCACTTTTTTTTTTTTTTTTTGCAACCTTAGAACTTTGAAACCCTAAAATTAACGATGCAATAAATAAAAGATAGAATCAGACTGATTGGAAACCTTGCTCTGAATACCAAATGATGTGAACCCCAATCGACTTGCTTTGAAACTCAACAACAATATTGAAAAAAAAAAAACCCAAGAAAGCCAAATCAAGTCAATGGATGGAGAACCTAGACCCGTTGAGAACATGTTTCAAGAACCTAGATTATATTAAAATCTAGACTCATTGAAGAACCTGTCTCAAGAACCTAGATTATAAGAAGGAACGCCACAAAGGTTGTGATTACTTTTGATAAGTTCAAAGTTCAATCAAGAACAAGAGGAGTAAACTCAACTCACAATGAAAATTTAATATTGTCTAACCTTTTCGAATAAAGCTACAAGTGGTTTAAATAAACAATCTCCAAAAATCCTAAGTGAATAGTGTTACAGGTACTATAGCGTGAACAACGTCGCGCTATAGTAATTTCTAAAATCCTAGTAATACATATATCGGCCAAGCATCCTCAAGCCCACTTATTCTAAACTAATAATAAAAACCTTTAAACAAATTGAAAGCCTTAACAACAATAGGCCCTATCTTTAAGTCATGTCTTCCACAGCTTGTATCAAGTGGATTAAAACTGGTTCTCCTTCCTTCAAGCCCATCTTGAGTGTTGGGCTCTTCCTAACTTCATCACAAGTGGATTGCACTAATCCTTGCATTGCTTCCTTGATCTTCTTGGCTCTTGATCTTGTAATTGGCCCATCTGGAACTTACAAATGATCTTTAAGGCTAGCTCCACCATGGTTCCCTTCACCTAATCTTTTAAAGTATCAAACTCAAAGAAATACTAGTTTTTTTCAAGCATGCTCACTTATATGTTTCGGCTATACATGGGGATTCATGGATAAAGTTTCTTTAAATGCATCAGAAGATTCTAAGTTCATGAAAATTGGTGTAATGTATATTCAAGAATAATAGGTTTCGGTCATGACCACAAATGAAGGGTTAGCATGATGTGACTAAAGTTTTAAAGGCATAAGATTTATTCTCATGCATGTTAGTGTTTATGAGTTTCGGCCACATCATGATATATGTGAAATGGTGAATGTTCACTTCTTGTTTGTTGATCGAATGCCTTAGAATTTATTATTTAAAACATGGTCACATGTTCTAATATTTTCAAGCTGTAACACGAAATGTATATGGACGTGCATAATTACTTGCTATATGGTCATGAGTGAGTTTTGGCATTTGCATGTGTCCCATGAAAGCACAAAGTTCCATAGTCCATGTCACATACATTGGATTTTGTGAAACTTTTCTAAAAAGAAAAAGAATCTTTTTAAACTTTTAGTCATGATCCCAAAGATTAGGACAAGGAAATGCCCTAGTGGAACTCCTATGTCCACTCAAGAATGTCTAAAATGGAGTGGTTACGACGAAGTATAGTCAGCAAATCTCGAATGGTTCATAAAAGAAAAGAATACTGGAACGATGTTACACCTAAAGCTAGTGGGTGCCCTACGGTGAAGGTGAAAAGGTGAACTACCGTAATAAGAATAATTAAAAGTAAGACGTAGTCACCTTAGTCAAAGTGGGCCAATGGTTGATCTGGTAACAAGCATAGAACATAAGGTACATAGGGGAGCCATGAAGTATCCAAATATATGTTAAAGTCAAACATTAAAGCCTCGGCGTCCAAGACATGTTATGCTATGTTATATGAATAAGAATTCAAGCTCATGTGTATGTTTTCAATGAATAAGAATGAAATGATGAAAAGATATTTTATGAAAAATGTTATGAAAGTTCTTATGCATGTGGTATTTTCAAAGGTCAAATGCATAAGTAAAGTTTCATGTCCATACATTCATTTTGGGTTTGTTTACATATGCTTATGATATATGTTATATGTTATTTTCTTATTACTGAGATTTCTCAAAATCTCACTGTGGTAGTTTCTACTACTATTCCCCTACTTAGAATGGTAAAAGTTGTGACATGAACCCAAAAGGATTGTCATGGAAAAATGCAAGAGATCAGCTCCCTAGATCCCTAAGAAGACTCCAAAGAGACACGAGATCTCTCTGGAGCCGTCTATTTTGGAAAGGTTAGAAGTCGCCGACCAATTCATTACTAAAGTATTGCAGCTCTTGGAGCAGCTAAGTAGGATTGTGAACTAGGACAAGGCCAAGTAGGATTGGCCTCACCAGAGAACATTTTGTTATGGGACCCTTTTGATGATGGATAATTTTTTTTATGACACTTGATGTGATGGTCTCATGTTTTGGGAGTTTCTTTTGGAACAATTAAGTCATTTGAAGGTTATTATGAAAATTTTTGTTTTGGGATTTATGTGCTTCAGTACTATGATATCTGTCTTATTCTATTTGACCTAAGTAGAATTTCTGCTGCAATATACTGCATATTGTTAGATCAATACGTGCATTGCATCTTAACTGTCATGTACAAGGGGTATGTAGTCTTGTGTTACATATCCCAATGCCTCAGTCACCGTTCAATCCCAAGCGGGGGCTATGGGCGTTACACAGTACCCCACGAATCTCCATCACACACGTGTGGTGAGAATTCAAAAGCCACTCATCGTAATCAATGTGGCTCCGCTCGTTACCACAGATTGCACTCACATTACTACGACAAGGTGGTGGCTTGCCTCCCATGTGACTACTTGATTGGTTCATGCCACGTATGCGTTCAATGCCTTTTCCTTCTGTAACCGAGGTGTTCATGATGGTTTATCTCCATCATTATTGCATGTAGGTTCAATCTTAAGATTTGCACCTTTCGTTTTGCTTTTGACGACCCGTATCACTTCGTGCATTGGGCATCCCAACCTACATGAGACTCTATTTAAATCCATCTCCCTCTTTTTCCACTTTCGTCTACTTTCTTCTTAAATACTCGTCATCTTCATGCCCCTTCTCATTTTCTTCTTCGAACTCCTTCCTTTCTCTCTATTGACCATTCTCGTTCTCTTCCTTCTACTCGCTCCCAATGGCTCCCAAGAATGTTCCTCGCTCTGACCCCAAGAAAGACATTCTAGTTTGCCCTGAGGGGACTTCCGGTGGTCTTGAAGGGGGGGTGTATCTGTGACGCCCCCAAATTCCGCTTGGGATTGAAAGGACATCTGAAGCGTCGGGACATGCAACACATAGTTACCTGCCCCCGTTCATGACATATAAGATGCAATGTTCCTAACATGCATCTAGCATTATGCAATATTCGCAGCGGATAATTTTTTTTCTTGAGCAATACTATGCACCAAACTTATAATATCCCAAATAGTTAAATCGTAATCCAAGCATACTTAACAAAATAAACATCCACGATTTCAGTATGAGTCTTAGAAAACTATAACCTCAAAAACATGGGAGACCAAACTCCATATTTACATTACCAAAATACACTATTGAGAACGTTCGTCAAGTAACTCATGTAACTCGACTAACGAGGCTAGAATACTGTCCAAAAACTAACTATGGAAGCTGTAAGTTCCGCGTCGTGTCTGCGGCATCTTGTCAACCTCCTTCAGTCTACCAATGTCTGCTCCCTGCTCTGATCCTGACACATCGCCTACCATTCGAGGGGAATGGTAGTTGGGACTACCATGGTGAGATTTGATTACAAACCTCAGTAAGTTAACAGGAAACTCCCACACAGGTTAAAGATGCATGCATGGCAGTAAAAGCATAAATGAAGTCATAAATAAGCATAACATAACTTGACATATAGCATGACATAACCTGAACTTAAACGTGAACTGAACTTGACTTAACATGATATGAACTTGAGCTTAAAACATAACATGGACTAGCAACATAACATGAACGTGAAACTTGAAACATAACATGGACTTGAAACATAACATGAATGTGAACATGCATGACATAAATATGAACTTGAACTTAACATAAATCTGAGCATAACATGACATAAACGTGAACATGAGACATAATGTGAATGTGAACATAACATAACATGAACGTGAACTTGAAAATAACATATATGTGAACATAACATGACAGAAACATGAACTTGAAACATAACATGAACATGAACATAACATAACATGAACGTGAGCTTGAACATATCATAATCATGAACATAAAATGATATGAACATGAACTTGAAACTTAACGTGAACATGAACATAACTTGTACGTGAGCATAACATAACATAACATAACATGAACTTGATCTGAAACTTGACTTAACATGGACTTGATCTGAAACTTATTCTTATCTCATGGGGTCACCATGATTGCTTATTCTTAACTTCTTGACATGAACTTGGAATCTTATTCAGTTGACTTGATTAATAACGTGACCATATAGGTGCTACACAGGTCCCCTAGAGCCGTGTGTCCCTGCCGATTACCGCATCACAACACAGGTATCTAGACCAGCTGTGAGTGTGTTAATACGTATTCCACAGTTGTTGTGGCCCCACGTATTTTACGTGTCACAATTGCTGTGTCTCACGTAGTGTATGCTCCACAGTTGTTGTGGACCCATATTTCATGCTCCACAGTTGTTGTGGCCCCATGAATACACGTAAAATAAAATATGGCACCATCGGCGTTAGTGCCTAGCGTGCTCTGGTGACCAGTTACTTAGGCCCCAATTCTCAACCTGTTGACTGTACTTCGTCAACCCAGGGAATTTCACACCTGTTTAGACACTCCAGCATGAACAAAGGAGTTCCACTAGGATATTACCCCATCCTAGCATTTAGGGTCATAATTGACATGAATAACTTAACTTAAACGTGATCTGAGATCTATAGGAACTTTACATAAGGTGAACCACGCTTGAGTCCGTGGCACCGCATAACATAACTTGTGGTGAACACGCTTAGATCCGTGTCACCCTTAACATAACTTGTGATGAACACGCTTAGGTCCGTGTCATCTTTAACATATCTTATGATGAACACGCTTAGGTTCGTGTCATCCTTAACATATCTTGTGATGAACACGCTTAGGTCCGTGTCATCCTTAACATAACTTGTGATGAACACGCTCAGGTCCATGTCATCCTTAACATAACTTGTGATAAACACGCTTAACTCCGTGTCATCCTTAATCATATCTTGTGATGAATACGCTTAGGTCCGTGTCATCCTTAACATGTCTTATCTTTCTTAATGCATGAGATATTATTTAATATCATGAAGTTTTCTAACATGGCGTATACTTGTAAATGGCACAATATGATTTAAACAAAAACATTCCATGGCATACATGTAACATATGGCATACTTAACATGGCATACTTATAACATACAACATTGCATGACAGAAAAGATTGTGTAACAGATAAATATTCATGAAAGAATAAATCATGCATAACAGATAAACATGTAATGACATGGCATATATGATAACATACATACATAAATTGTAGTTCCCTTACCCATCATACATACACAATAAACTGATAGTAAGTTAGAAGCTAACTTACCTCGATCGTCGCGTTCTACGAGAATAAAGCGCGAAAAACAATGAACTGTAAGAAGGTATTCTAAAAGTTAGACATTTAATTACTAACAATTAGAAACATGAAAACAAGCTAACTTAGGGTAAAATGGTAATTTTACCCTCTACATTGGGAAAATGACTATTTCACCCAACTTAAGGATTTCACATCTTAACTCTAAAAATTTCCAAAATTTACATTCCTCATGTAAATTTTGTCCTAAACTCAAATATCAACTCAGAAAAATTTAAAACAAAACACAAATATGGAAAACACACTATGGCTGAAACACATCCATAGGCCATTTCTCTTCATTTTTGTTGCAATTCCTTACAACTTCAAAACTCATTCTTAACCCAAAGTTTTGCAACAAGTATCTTCCTATCCTAATTTTGAAACCATACTTAAAACATCCATTTAGAAAAAAGCTAATAATCAACACCAAACTTTTTGTAAAAAGATCCAAACACTTAATCACAAGCTTTGACCCTAAATCAAAACATCTCCAAGAATTCCAAAAATCAAATCTTACTTCTAACATATTCATAACATCATCCTAACATCAACCATGCTTTAAATCATCAAACTAAAGTCACCAAAATTACAAAATAACACTTGGAGTTTTTGGTTTTACACTTAGCCTAAAAACAGAAACTTTTTTCTCAACTAGCTTTGATAAATCTCTTGATCAATGGCTTAAGAAGGTGAGATCTTCGAAATAAAGCATCACATGGTTTAAGAATGTGCCTTAAATAGGATCCAACCATCAAACTTAAAATCACATGGCTAAAAATCAATAAAACATAGATCTAACCCAAACACATCAAATCTTAGGCCTAACCGGAATCCTCTTGCATAGAAAAATCATATCTTTGAAACTAATACTAAATATCTTCAAAATAACATCCTAACATGAAAATAAGAGACTTAGGATCATCATATAAAAATATCAAAGCCTTTAGAGTAAGATCAAACCTCGAAATATTCAAACTTTCTCCAAATAAAAACTGTTTTCCACTTCCAGTTTTCAAGTTTCTAGATCTAAGAAAATATCATCAAAAGCTTTATTCATGCAATAAAAACTCAATGAAAACTCTTAAAACATGCTAAAAACACTCCATAAAATTTTCGGACCAAGATATGTCCATTAGCTTGGTCAAAAACTCCAAAACATAACATACTCTCCAGATTCACGCCCAGAATGACCTTTCCATGGTTAAAAATACTTTTGACCAACAAAATGACTATGGAATGATACGAATAATATATCTACGAAACTAACTCAAAGAGGAACAACTTTTATGAAGGAGTAATTGTGTGAAAATACTTAAAAGGGTCGAAAAGCTCCACGTAAAAAGACCCAGAAATCTGCCCGAGAGAGCTCTTTGGGTTTCTCTCTAAGAACGGGGTGAAGAAGTGATGAAAGGGAAGTAAGTGTGTCTTGCACGACTCAAGACTTCTGTAGGGGGAAGATATGGACCTGAATGACCATTGATTGGAGGTAGATAAGTGACATAAAGTGGAGAATAGAGAGGGGAAAGGACAGCCTGCAGAAGCTGTGAGTTATGAAGGTTGATGGGGTGGGTTTCTCCATCTCATCAAGGCACATTGGGTGCAGCCAAGGGCAGTGAATGGTCTGTCATGTGGGGGAGGAAACTTCTCCAAGAAGCCTTGCCAAGGTGGCCAAATTCGTGGGCCTTGGTGGGCCCCAACCAAGTGGGCTTCAATTTGGGGTTTAAAGAGGTTTGGTTAGGGTTTGAGATGCTATCAAGCCCAAATCCAATTTTTCTTGGCCCAATCAAATTTCCAAGGTTTAAAAGTTTGGATAATGATGTCATAACAAGAATTTGAGAAATTAATAGCATGTGGAAGTGATTTAATCAAGTGATTAAACACAATGCTAGAAATTGGATCGAAAAGGGTTTGAAGGCCAATTTAGGGTTCGGGGAAACCGTTTAGGGTTTCGGTTTCAACCAAGCTTTTGGGGTTTCAATTGGATTCCAACCATTTAGGGTTTCATTAGGGTTGAAACCCTCTTTGATCTGACTCAATTTGGCTGATCAGATGAAAAAGGTTTTGCTTAGGTGGCATGATCTTACACCTTGATTTCCTTCACAAATCCATCTAATGGTTCTTCTTTATGCCAAGTATCTAATACTATTCACTATGTGTGGCTAAGATCTTTCCAAGTGTCCAAATAAAACTTCTCTAACCTAATTTGGACATTCCACACAGTGTCCAAATAAAACTTCTCTAACCTAATTTGGACATTCCACACTATGATTTTGAAAACACTGCACTTAGTATGCTTATCGAGGTTACTATTCACTCCCAAAAAAATGTAATAAACTTAATACTAAAAAATTTTAAATATTCATATTAACCTACAGTGAAAACCGTTTACCAAAACTCAACCCCGAAGTGCCACTATAAATAAATTCACAATTTCGAACAGCCGTTTCGTTCGAAATTATAAAAATTGGTTATTGGGCCATAAAATCCTAAATATTCTATTGAGTCTAGTGGAGTAAACTATAACGTAATCTAACACTTCTAACTACCTCAAACAATTAAAATCACATTTCTAGCATCATAGCGAGTGATAACACTGACTATGTTGACAGGCTAAAACTTTTACGATTAGCCGATTCGTGAAAACTTAAGGAGTTTTCACGAAGTTCCTCAAGTCTATAGAAATTCTACCATTGAATTTCTAGCGGGCTGTTACAGTATCCCACCGCTAGAGAGAAGCCATTGCGCTTTAGTGTTCAGGCTTGGAAGTCGATGGCCTCTTCTGTCGACCTTTGTGCTCTACAAGGGGCATTTGGCATCCCCAACTCAACTAGTTTGGAGGTTCTAGGCTATCGTGCTATTGCCATGGACAATGCTGGCCTGGTAACGAAGATGGCCCTCTTTCCGTTGATGTTTTTGAATGAGCTTAGGCAACCATTCTGCTATCCTATCCGCAATGTGTTGGACCTCCTTGGCCTAGTGCCCACTCAACTCCACTCGAATGCCTGGCTGCTCATGGTCACAAGTTGTGTGATCTTGCACTTGGTGCTGAATCCAAAGTCCAAGGAGTATCGTCTGACCATGAGGCAATTCCATTCTGTGTATAGGGTGTTGCGCCTTGATTGTAACCTTTGGAGCTTCAAGTCTCGCGGTCATTAGCGAATCATCAGTCGAGAGAAGCGCTTTTCTCACAAGAAGGACTAGACAAAGCGCTTCTTCTTTGTTTCTGGCTTGGGCTGGGAATATCCCAAGAAGGAGGCCATCCACCAATAATTCCCGATTCGAACTGTTTGGGGAGTTGTGCCGGATGACAAGTCAATCTCCATTTCTTTGTCCGATCAAGAGGAGGCCAGGTTGGAGGTCGTATTGTCTTGGAACAAAGCTCATCTTGATGACTCAACGTCAAACGTCATGCTGATCAACTACAACATCCAACACCACCTTACCACTCCAGATTGCTCCTCCGTCTTGGGTTGGTGCTGTAACAGCCCGCTAGAAATTCAATGGTAGAATTTCTATAGACTTGAGGAATTTCGTGAAAACTCCGTAAGTTTTCACGAATCGACTAATCGCAAAGGTTTTAGCCTGTCAACATAGTCAGCGTTATCACTCGCTATGGTGCCAGAAATGCGATTTTAATTGTTTGAGGTAGTTAGAAGTGTCAGATTACATTATAGTTTACGCCACTAGACTCAGTTGAATATTTATGATTTTATGGCCCAATAACTCATTTTCATAATTTCGAACGAAACGGCTATTCGAAACTGTGAATTTATTTATAGGGGCACTTTGGGGTTGAGTTTTGGTAAACGATTTTCACTATAGGTTAATATGAATATTTAGGATTTTTCAGTACTAAGTTTATTATGCATTTTTTCGGAATGAATAGTAACCTCAATAAGCGTACTAAGTGCAGTGTTTTCAAAATCACAATGTCGAATGGCCAAATTAGGTTAGATAAGTTTTATTTGGACATTTGGCAAGATCTTAGCCACACATAATGAATAGTATTAGATACTTCGCATAAAGAGGAACCATTAGATGGATTTGTGAAAGAAATCAAGGTGTAAGATCATGCCACCTAAGCAAAACCTTTTTCATCTAATCAACAAAATTGAGCCAGATCAAAGAGGGTTTCAACCCTAGTGAAACCCTAAATGGTTGGAATCCAATTGAAACTCCAAAAGCTTGGTTGAAACCGAAACCCTAAATGGTTTCTCCAAACCCTAAATTGGCCTTCAAACCCTTTTCGATCCAATTTCTAGCATTGTGTTTAATCACTTGATTAAATCACTTCTACATGCTATTAATTTCTCAAATCCTTGTTATGACATCATTATCCAAACTTTTAAACCTTGAAAATATGTTTGGGCCAAGAAAAATTGGATTTGTGCTTGATAGCATCTCAAACCCTAACCAAACCCCATTTAAACCCCAAATTGAAGCCCACTTGGTTGAGGCCCACCAAGGCCCACGAATTTGGCCACCTTGGCAAGACTTCTTGGAGAAGTTTCCTCCCCCACATGGCAGACCATTCACTACCCTTGGCTGCCCCCAATAGTGCCTTGATGAGATGGAGAAACCCACCCCATCAACCTCCATACCTCTGCTTCTGCAGGCTATCCTCTCCCTTCACTATTATCCACATTATGTCACATATCTACCTCCAATCAATGTTCATTCAGGTCCATATCATCCCCCTATAGAAGTCTTGAGTCGTGCAAGTCACACTTACTTACCTTTCATCACTTCTTCGCCCCGTTCATAGAGAGAAACCCAAAAGAGCTCTCTCAGACAGATTTCTATGTGTTTTTGTGTGGATATTTTTGACCCTTTGTAAGTATTTTCACACAATAACTCCTTCATAAAAATTGTTCCTCTTGGAGTATAGTTTCCGTAGATATATTATTCGTATCATTCCATAGTCATTTGGTCAGTCAAAAGCATTTTTAACCATGGAAAGGTCATTCTAGGTGTGAATCTGGAGAGTATGTTATGTTTTGGAGTTTTTGACCAAGCTAATGGACATATCTTGGTCCGAAAATTTTATGGAGTGTTTTTAGCATGTTTCTAAGAGTGTTCATTGAGATTTTGTTGCATGTCTAAAGCTTTTAATGATAGATTTTCTTAGATCTAAAAACTTGAAAACTGGAAGTGGCAAAACAGTTTTTATTTGGAGAAAGTTTGAATATTTCGAGGTTTGATCTTACTCTAAAGGCTTTGATATTTTTATATGATGATCCTAAGTCTCTTATTTTCATATTAGGATATTAGTTTGAAGATATTTAATATTAGTTTCAAAGATATGATTTTTCTATGCAAGAGGATTTCGGTTAAGCCTAAGATTTGATGTTTTTGGGTTAGATCCATGTTTTATTGAGTTTTAGCCATGTGATTTTAAGTTTGATGGTTGGATCTTCTTTAAGAAACATTTTTAAACCATGTGATGTTTTATTTTGAAGATCTCATCATTTTAAGCCATTGATCAAGAGATTTATCAAAGCTAGTTGAGGAAAAAGTTTATGTTTTTGGACTAAGTGTAAAACCAAAAACTCCAAGTGTTATTTTGTGATTTTGGTGACTTTAGTTTGATGATTTAAAGCATGGTTGATCTTAGAATTATGTTATGAATATGTTAGAAGTAAGATTTGATTTTTGAAATTCTTGGAGATGTTTTGATTTAGGGTCAAAGCTTGTGATTCAAGTGTTTGAATCTTTTTACAAAAAAAAGTTTGGTGTTGATTATTATCTTTTCCTAAATGGATGCTTTAAGTATGGTTTTAAACTTAGGATTTGAAGATGTTTGTTGCAAAATTTTGGTTTAAGCATGAGTTTTGAAGTTGGAAGGATTTGCAACAAAAATCAAGAGAAATGGCCTATGGATGTTTCGTCCATAGTGTGTTTTCCACAATTGTGATTTGTTTTATATTTTTCTAAGTTGATATTTGAGTTTAGGACAAAATTTGCATGAGGAATGTAAATTTTGAAAATTTTTTTGGAGTTAGGATGTGAAATCCTTAAGTTATGGGTAAAATGGTCATTTTCCCACATGTAGAGGGTAAAATGGTAATTTTACTCTAATTTAGCTTCTTTTCATGTTTCTAATTGTTAGTAGTTAAATTTCTAACTTTTAGAATACCCTCTTACAGTTCCTCGTGTTTCATGCTTTATTCTCGTAAAACGCAACGATCGAGGTAAGTTAGCTTCTAACTTACTATCAGTTTACTGTGTATGTATGATGGGTAAGGGAACTACAATTTATGTATGTATGTTATCATATATGCCATATCATGCCACGTCATTACAAGTTTATCTGTTTTGCATGATTTATTCTTTCACGAATATTTATCTGTTACACAATCTATTTTGTCACGTATTGTTATATGTTATAAGTATGCCATGTTAAGTATGTCATATCATGTAATATTCACCATTGCAAGTATGTCATGTTAAGTAAAGAAGTCAGATCAAGTTTATGTTAAGTCAAGTTTCAGATCACGTTCATGCTAAGTTATTTATGTCAATCACGACCCTAAGTACTAGGATAGGGTAATATCCTAGTGGAACTCCTTTGGTCACGCTGGAGTGTCTAAATAGGTATGAAATTTCTTGGGTTGATGAAGTATAGTCAACAGGTTGCGAATGGGGCTTAACTAGCTAGTTACCGGAGCGCGCTGGGCACTAACGCCGATGAAGCCATATTTTATTTTACGTGTATTCATGGGGCCACAACAACTGTGGAACATGAAGTATGGGGCCACAACAACTGTGGAGCATACACTACGTGAGATACAGTAATTGTAACACGTAGAATACATGGGGCCACAACAACTGTGGAGTACGTATTAACTCATTCACAGCTGTTGTAGATACTTGTGTTGTAACAGCCCGCTAAAATTATCAGTTTTGGATTCTTTCCCGACAGCGATCACATCTCTCTCGTCTTAACCCTCTATCTTTAGTTATTTATGTTTAACATAATTGTTTTGGTTGGCTGTAGACTGTGTAGTTAGTGTTTGTGGAGTTCGCTGCGTAGTTGTGAAACGAAGTGTGGTTGTGAAGTGTTAGGCTTGATTTTGTAGTTTTGTGGACTGTGCTGTGAAGTATAGGCGTGAGATGGATGCCGTAGATGTGATACGGCGGGTTGTGTGAAGAGAATACGCGTGTAGCGTATTCTGTGTAATGCAGCGACGCGCCGCGCGACATGCGCTGTAGTGATGTGGGTCGTAGAAGGAAGGGAGTACGCATGTAGTGTACTCCGTGTGGTATGGCGATGCATCGTGTGATGTGCATCGTGTTGATGAGTGTTGTAGCGAAGGAAGTACGCGTAGCGCGTACTCCGTGTCGCGTAGCGAGTGTATTTTATTTTTGTTATAGATAATGTTTATTTAATTTTCATAACTTTGTGTTGAACCTTGATTTTGGGGCTTTTCAATATTCAGTGCATGTTTGTCAATTACTTTCTAATCTAGTTTAAATTCTTAATTTAGTTTTATTAATTTCTGAATTTAAATCTATTAATCATTTACATTCCATTTCGACACTCAAAAATCTAAAAATATGAATCTAGTCCATGACTAGTAATCTCTTCCATCCATTGCACATACCATCTGTTTTTTTTTCTCTTTGTGAAGTTTTTCACATTTTTTCAACGAGTTTAATTTTTGAGTAACTTTCCCTGAGGAGACGATCTAGGAATTTATTCTTAATTATTACACGACATCCTCCTGCACTTGGGATAGCATTAGTGCTACTCATTTTTGAGTGAGTCAAGTTTTTGGCGCCGTTGCCGGGGAAAGTAATTTAACTTGAATTTAAACTCGTTATTTTTTTATGCTTCTCTAAACTGATGTTTCATGTCATGGGTAAGAGACAGTTCAAATAGGTTGCTTAGAGTCACATCGAGTGTTGAGAGTAGTATACACAGCTTGGAGATAGATAGCTCGCCTGTCTTTTCTTTGAGTGAGTCAGGTGACGAAATTGAAATTGAATCAGAAAACATGGCTGCACCTGCACCACGCACTCTTAAGGACTATTTGCAACCCACTCGTACCACTACACCTTCATGCATTGTTTTACCAGAAAATGCACCTAATTTCTCTATTAAGCATGGCATGATGTCAGTGATACCTCAGTTCCACGGGATGGATTCTGAGAGTCCTTACCAGCACTTAACAGATTTTGAGTTGGCTTGTGCTACTTTTATCACTAGGGCTGTTACTGATGAGTTCATTAGACTTCGTTTATTTCCTTTCTCTTTAAAGGATAAAGCGAAGATTTGGTTTAACTCTTTAAGACCCAATTCTATTTCTAGTTGGTCTGATATGCAGCGTGAATTCTTACAAAAATTTTTCCCTTTCAGAGAACTCAATTTTTGCAAGAGCAAATCAGCCAATTCAATCAGAGACCTGATGAGACCTTTCAGGCCAGTTGGGAAAAATTTAAAGATTTGATGAACATCTGTCCACATCATGNGGGTTTCCATGACTGCTTATTCTTATCTCATGGGGTTACCATGATTGCTTATTCTTAACTTCTTGACATAAACTTGGACTCTTGTTTAATTGACTTAATTAATAACGTGACCATATGGGTGCTACACGGGTCCTCTAGAGCCGTGTGTCCCTGCCGATTACCGCATCACAACACAGTGACGCCCCCAAATTCCGCTTGGGATTGAACGGACATTTGAAGCGTCGAGACATGCAACACAAGGTTACCTGCCCCCGTTCATGACAGATAAGATGCAATGTTCCTAACATGCATTTAGCATTATGTAATATTCGCAGCGGATAATTTTTTTTCTTTAGCAAGAACTATGCACCAAAGTAAAAATATCCCTAATACTTGAAATATACTTCATACATAAAGGCATACTAAATAGCCATGATCACCACCCTAGTCCAAAATGGTTGTGATCAAAAGAGTACATGAGATACAACTCCAAAAGTACAAGTAGTAACTTAAGTTAAATACTATGTCATCATCGACATCGCACCGTAGCCTAGTCGACCATGTTCAGTTGGTCGGATTCCAATTCTCCTTTGGGTCCTGTAATAACATCTACCATTCGGGAGGGAATGGTAGTTGGGACTACCACAGTGAGATTTGATTACAAATCTTACCAAGTTAACATAAAACCTCCACACAGGTTAATAATGCATGCATGATAGTAAAAGTATGAATGCATAATTAAAGTCGTAAGTAAGCATAGCATAACTTGACATATAGCATGACATAACTGACATAACTTGAACTTAAACGTGAATGAACTGACTTAACATGACATGAACTTGAGCTTAAAACATAACATGGACAACAACATAACATGAACGTGAACTTGAAACATAACATGGACTTGAAACATAGCATGAACTTGAACATGCATAACATAAATATGAACTTGAAACTTAACATAAATCTGAGCATAACATGACATAAACGTGAACTTAAGACATAACATGGACTTGATCTAAAACTTGACTTATCATGTATTTGATCTGAAACTGGACTTAACATAAACTTGAAATCTTATTCAATTGTCTTGATTAATAACGTGCGTTAATACGTACTCCACAGTTGTTGTGGCCCTACGTATTCAAGTAACATAAAACATAATACGTACTCCACAGTTGTTGTGGCCCCACGTATTCTACATGTCACAATTGCTGTGTCTCATGTAGTGTATGCTCCACAGTTGTTGTGGCCCCACGCATTATAAGTAACATAAAATATAATACGTACTCCACAGTTGTTGTGGCCCCACGCATTATAAGTAACATAAAATATAATACGTACTCCACAGTTGTTGTGGCCCCACGCATTATAAGTAACATAAATATAATACGTACTCCACAGTTGTTGTGGCCCCACGCATTATAAGTAACATAAAATATAATACGTACTCCACAGTTGTTGTGGCCCCACGCATTATAAGTAACATAAAATATAATACGTACTCCACAGTTGTTGTGGCCCCACGCATTATAAGTAACATAAAATATAATACGTACTCCACAGTTGTTGTGGCCCCACGCATTATAAGTAACATAAAATATAATACGTACTCCACAGTTGTTGTGGCCCCACGCATTATAAGTAACATAAAATATAATACGTACTCCACAGTTGTTGTGGCCCCACGCATTATAAGTAACATAAAATATAATACGTACTCCACAGTTGTTGTGGCCCCACGCATTATAAGTAACATAAAATATAATACGTACTCCACAGTTGTTGTGGCCCCACGCATTATCATAACATAACATAAGATATAATACGTACTCCACAGTTGTTGTGGCCCCACGCATTATAAGTACATAAATATAATACGTACTCCACAGTTGTTGTGGCCCCACGCATTATAAGTAACATACATAAGATATAATACGTACTCCACAGTTGTTGTGGCCCCACGCATTATAAGTAACATAAATATAATACGTACTCCACAGTTGTTGTGGCCCCACGCATTATAAATAACATAGAATATAATACGTACTCCACAGTTGTTGTGGCCCCACGCATTATCATAACATAACATAAGATATAATACGTACTCCACAGTTGTTGTGGCCCCACGCATTATAAGTAACATAAATATAATACGTACTCCACAGTTGTTGTGGCCCCACGCTTATAAACTAATTAATCTATCCACATGTGCCCATATACATACAAAATAAGATATAATACGTACTCCACAGTTGTTGTGGCCCCACGCATTATAAGTAACATAAATATAATACGTACTCCACAGTTGTTGTGGCCCCACGCATTATAAATAACATAGAATATAATACGTACTCCACAGTTGTTGTGGCCCCACGATTATATAACATAACATAAATATAATACGTACTCCACAGTTGTTGTGGCCCCACGCATTATAAGTAACATAAATATAATACGTACTCCACAGTTGTTGTGGCCCCACGCATTATAAATAACATAGAATATAATACGTACTCCACAGTTGTTGTGGCCCCACGTATTATCATAACATAACATAAGATATAATACGTACTCCACAGTTGTTGTGGCCCCACGCATTATAAGTAACATAAATATAATACGTACTCCACAGTTGTTGTGGCCCCACGCATTATAAATAACATAGAATATAATACGTACTCCACAGTTGTTGTGGCCCCACGTATTATCATAACATAAAAAATATAATACGTACTCCACAGTTGTTGTGGCCCCACGCATTATAAGTAACATAAATATAATACGTACTCCACAGTTGTTGTGGCCCCACGCATTATAAGTAACATAGAATATAATACGTACTCCACAGTTGTTGTGGCCCCACGCTATTATCAAGTAACATACATAAATATAATACGTACTCCACAGTTGTTGTGGCCCCACGCATTATAAGTAACATAAATATAATACGTACTCCACAGTTGTTGTGGCCCCACGCATTATAAGTAACATAAATATAATACGTACTCCACAGTTGTTGTGGCCCCACGCATTATAAATAACATAGAATATAATACGTACTCCACAGTTGTTGTGGCCCCACGTATTATCATAACATAACATAAGATATAATACGTACTCCACAGTTGTTGTGGCCCCACGCATTATAAGTAACATAAATATAATACGTACTCCACAGTTGTTGTGGCCCCACGCATTATAAATAACATAAAATATAATACGTACTCCACAGTTGTTGTGGCCCCACGTATTATACGTATCATAACATATCTTATCTTTCTTAATGCATGAGACATTAATTAATATCATATACTTTTCTAACATGGCGTATACTTGTAAATGGCACAATATGATTTAAACATAAACATTCCATGACATACATGTAACATATGAGCATACTTAACATGGCATACTTATAACATACAACATTGCATGACATAAAAGATTTTGTAACAGATAAATATTCATAAAAGAATAAATCATGCGTAACAGATAAACATGTAATGACATGACATATATGATAACATACATACATAAATTGTAGTTCCCTTACCCATCATACATACACAATAAACTGATAGTAAGTTAGAGGCTAACTTACCTCGATCGTCGCGTTCTATGAGAATAGAGCGCGAGACACGAGGAACTGCACAACAGCTGGAAGAGGAACACTCAAGTCCTTAAGATTTTCACTTCTGAACTCAATTGCCATATTGTAAGCACTTGCAACACCACGGCCAACTTGAGGTTTCACTATACTCGGAAGAGATAAATTGACTTCAGAAAGCCTTTGCACTAAAACAAGTTCATTAAAATTATCAATAACAACCAAACAAACAACTCATTTCTCAATCCATATACTCTTAGCCATAGTCAACCACAAGATGACACCAGTCATCCCGGACTATAATCCATATCATCACTGCTTCGGGACACTGTCATACAGTTTCCCAACATTACACCATACGCTCCACACTTCTCTGCTACGCCATTCAACCCTTCGTGACACGCCATCCGGTGTATCACGACTTAGTACAGAGTACACTCACGTGAACTCTCTTCCATTCACACTACAAAACCCATCACTGCGATACACGTCTCACGGTGCAGAAAATAGCACAAGAACATAAAAGTGAAAGAGAAAATAAAAGTAAGACAAAACCGAGCGAGAGATAGGCCCGTGAAGTCTGAAACGTAGAAAGTAAAAGCAATAAAGAAAACTGAACAAATGGTCCAAATTCCGCAAATGCTGAACACAACAACAAAAAAAACTTCAAGACGCCGACTAAAAAGAGAACTGAGTGCTAAACGAAAGAAAGAAAAATAACTAGTAGCCGTACTTCCCTAAAATTAACGAAAGAAAGAAGAAAAATAAGTAACTCCCGTCTACCAGCAAAACAGAGAAACAATAAAAATACCAAAACTAGCCGCCTCCCACCTAAGGTCTGGATTCTACTGCAAAAGCTAAAGAAGAACCATTAAATTGATCTCTCATGCTTCTCTAAAGAAATCCCAACGTAAAGAAATTAAAACTGAAAATAAAATGAAGCTACTCATTGCAGAAATTAACTTCCATCTACACTATGTCCGTAAATCCAAGGAAAAAGAAAATAATAAAATCTGGCCAACTAACATCCCCTAAAACCAACGTAAAGTTAACTAAAAACAAGTCAAAAAAAAATGCAAACTAGCCGACTAAAGTGTGGCAAGAACACTACAAGCCGAACTAAAGCAAGAAGAAGAAGAATAAAAACTGCCCAGACCCTCTGTTCTACAATCTCTGAAAAAAACAGTACGTAAATAAGGATGCTGGAAACGAAGAACAAAGTAATATAAGCTTAATGCATTCTAACGTAAATGACAGAAGAAAGAACAACAAGAAAGCAAAAAAATAAATCTCAAACTGCCCTTTATCAGGTCTGAAATGAAAACAAAAATTCTCTAGAAAAGAAACAAACGTAAGAGAAAGCAAGAAATTTAATGCTAGCGGAAAATCCTCCGAAGTGTTCTCTCTTTTCCCCCCTGCTTCTCTACTGGTTTTATATCCTCTTCAAGCCCACTCAGCTGAAAGTTTTATCCCTTTCTCCACCGAAAGTTTTCTGTTTTTATTCTCCTTCCAGCTCCACGTCCAGCTCTCCTTTCCTTTCATTTTCTTGTTGCTTTCTCTGCATGTGTGTGTTCCGAGTGAGAGACCTGCATGTGCTGCTGCTGCTTCTTTTTCCATCCGTGATTGATGCATGTGTGAGCTGCCATGAGAGATTTGTTTTCTGCATTTTCTGCATTGTGGTGCCGTGAGAGACTTGTAGAGTCTGTAGGGTCCACATTCTGCCGTGAGTTTCCTGCATCTATGATGAGAATTTTCTGCATGTGGTTTGCTTTATTTTTTTCTCATGTGTGTCGTGATTGTTGATTTTCTGTTTCTGCTTCATGTGCTGTCCTGCTTTCTACATGCGCTGTGTAAGCTGTCCGAGTGCATGTTTCAGCTTGCTTTAACTTTCTGCATTGAGTTTAACTTTTCTATATTGAGTTTAACTTTTCTGCATGCTGTGAGTGATGTATGCTGTACACGTTTTCTTTCCGTAAATGAAGCCAGCATACGTCCAGACCACCCTCTTCCATTCAAAACCATCCAGCCAAGAAGTCAAAGACACTTCATTTCATAAACTCAACAGCCGAAGAAATAAGCTGAACGTCAACTCCACTTTTGGTAAGAATTTACCCCAAAAGATGAAAAAAATAACAATTGCCGACGGAACGATTTTCGTAGAATAGCAGCTTTTTTCTTCATTCGATGTGCTCCATGATTTTTATTCCGACAATTCTTTCAACATTTTCGGCTGCCCAAATCCACTGCTTTGAAAAACTCATATAGCATGCGCCGTGGCTCAGAATCGGATCTCATTTGAATTTTATTTAAACTGAAAATAAAGAAATAACACTCGAAATAAATTAACAAGAAAAAAAAATAGATTATTAAAAATATATTATATATGTGAGGAAATATTGTTCAATTAAACCATAGTTATAAAATTAAGCATAAACATGATATTAATCAATTTAAAAATTACAACTCGAATTTATGCTTATTAACTATTTTTCCATTTAAAACCAATAATAATGTCATGAGGAATTTAAAATACATTGGTTTTAAATATCTAAAATATGCAATATTTCGGCTCACGTTTATGTCATGTTATGTCTTAAGTTCACGTTTATGTCATGTTATGCTCAGATTTATGTTAAGTTTAAGTTCATATTTATGTTATGCATGTTCAAGTTCATGCTATGTTTCAAGTCCATGTTATGTTTCAAGTTCACGTTCATGTTATGTTGTTAGTCCATGTTATGTTTTAAGCTCAAGTTCATGTCATGTTAAGTCAGGTTCAATTCACGTTTAAGTTCAAGTTATGTCAGTTATGTCATGCTATATGTCAAGTTATGCTATACTTACTTACGACTTTAATTATGCATTCATACTTTTACTATCATGCATGCATTATTAACCTGTGTGGAGGTTTTATGTTAACTTGGTAAGATTTGTAATCAAATCTCACTGTGGTAGTCCCAACTACCATTCCCTCCCGAATGGTAGATGTTATTACAGGACCCAAAGGAGAATTGGAATCCGACCAACTGAACATGGTCGACTAGGCTACGGTGCGATGTCGATGATGACATAGTATTTAACTTAAGTTACTACTTGTACTTTTGGAGTTGTATCTCATGTACTCTTTTGATCACAACCATTTTGGACTAGGGTGGTGATCATGGCTATTTAGTATGCCTTTATGTATGAAGTATATTTCAAGTATTAGGGATATTTTTACTTTGGTGCATAGCATTGCTAAAGAAAAAAAAAATTATCCGCTGCGAATATTACATAATGCTAAATGCATGTTAGGAACTGTGATGACCCGCTGTTACGTGTGCTTTCACTGAAGGGTTGTTTTAATTTAATTAATATATTGGTTTATTTATTTTAAATTAATGTATTTTAATTGGTTTTTAATTTATTTGATGTTGTGTTTAATTTATTTTAATCGTTTTACGGTTTTTAAAATCGTTTTCGGCGGATCTGTTTTCGGTTTCCGGAGTGAGGATTGGACCTCATTTCTTTTCTTTTCTCTTTTCTTTTTCCCTTTTTCCTTTTTCTTTTTCTTCTTTTCTTTCCTTTCTTTCTATTTCTTCTTCTTCCTTCCCGTTTCCTCTCTCCCCGCGCGCTGCCCCTTCTTTTTCTCCTTACCGTCGCCGTCCCTTCGACCGCCCGTTTCGCCGACGTCCGGCCGCCGTGTAGTACACCACCCCCACCAAAATCTTCCCCTCCCACTAGAGATCATCCCCACCAATTTTCAGAGCCATCGGACCAGCCGTTAGCCGCCACGCATGACTGGAAGTCACGCCCCCAGCCCTGTTTTTCTCCCCTGTCGCTGGTTACTTTCACAGCCCAGAATCGCCGTTCGCCTACGGCGTGGCCTACACCACCTACCCAGTTTTCTTCCCCTCTCACCGATGAACATCCCCACCAAGTTTCACCTCCATCCGAGCCACCGTTAGCCACCACGAGCTCCACACGGATTTTCACAGATTTCGGCGCCGTTACACCACCTCCGGCCACCATCTCTTCACAACTTCTTCCTCTACCTCTTGCCGACCTAACCCACCTAATTTCAGCCCCGATCCGTTTCCGGTGCAGCTCCCACGAGCTCAACTCCGTTCAACCCCTTTTTGGCCTTCGACCGCCATTTCCACCACCACCCACGACCAAAAATCGTTTCCCTTAGCTTCATAAACATCTCAAGACCTTTCCCTATCAATTTCGTGTCTTGGTTTGTCCCTGTTCGAAAGTGGGTAATTTATTACCCACGGCCACAGTGTAAAATACACTGTTACGTTGCTTTTCCTCCGCCGTTTGCAACGCTGCGAGCTTTCAAAAAATACCGTATAGCGCTATAAGTATTTTTCCAAACTCTAATTTTAGATTTAAATATATTTTGCTCTTACAATAATTATTTGACTGCTGGCTGGTTGGTTGATTCCGGACTGAGTCCGAGGAGTTCAGGCGTCGAATGCATTGAGGAAGGAGTTGTTTGTTGGTTGTCATTGATGCTTGGGATATGTTGGTGAATTTGTGTGATTTTATTTGCATTGCATTGTGCACGCATATGCATGTGTTAAATCTTGAAAACTGAGTTTTCAAGCGAGATATGTTTTATTGGTATACGTGAACATTTGGATTGATTGGTTTGATTTAGAGACACGTGTAGGGATGGTGGTGAGCAGGGATGATGGTAGAGTCCCGCCTGTGATTCCCACCTACGATGCATGCGGCGTAGGGATGGTGGTAGAGTCCCACCTGTGATTCCCGCCTACGGTGCACGCGTAGGGAAAGTGGTGAGCAGGGATGGTGGTAGAGTCCCGCCTGCGATTCCCGCCTATAGTGCTCTGATGGTTTGGTTAAAGGGCCATTTTCTGGAAAAATGGCGAGACTGGTTTTTAGGCCATTATCTGGGATAATGGCGAGAATATGTTTAAGGAAAATGTTTTTGGGCCAAATGGGACTTTTGGCGTGTGTGGAAAAATGTGGTTTTTATGGGACATGTGCGTTGCATTCTTTCATGCATATTGTTTGAGTTATAATATGTTTTTATCTAGTGGTGTTTGGATTTTACTTACCTGCGGCACCATTTTTGGTACCGTAGATTTTGGTGCAGAGTTCGAGGAAGAGGAGGAGGCTGAGCCCGAGGATGCGGCTCCGCCGGAGTACTGAATTGGAGTCTATGCTTTGTAGTTGGCTTTGGAACTATATTTGTAGTTTGTAATATTTTATTATGTATGATTTGAACAGCTTTGTATTAAACTAAGAAAAATTCTGGTACTTAGTTATATGACTTTGCTATCCGCTGCGTGTTTCTTCGTGCACATTTGTTGCTTTTACACACACTCGGCACTCGTCGATAGGGTGGTGACCCGTGTTATCATCATCCGGAGGTCTCAATTTTCCCCGTGTCCGTATGTGGGGATTTGGGGGCGTCACAGGAACATTGCATCTTGTATGTCATGAACAGGGGCAGATAACCTTGTGTTGCATGTTCCGACGCTTCAGATGTTCGTTCGATCCCAAGCGGAATCTGGGGGCGTCACAGGTTCTTTTTGAGAGGACCTCCCGCTTCCTAAGGATAAAAGAGGCCTTCCAACTCGTCCTCCTCTCATGGTGGGGAGAGGAGAGCCAGGGTCAATCGAGATGTCGTGGGGGCATCTTCAAGGTCTAAGACACAGGGACTCCAACCCAAGATTCCAGTCCCATGCTCGAAGGTGTCAAGCAGTAGGCCCATGGCTCAAGTTACTGTCCTAGTTCCTACATCGCTAGTCACTTTCAGGAGGAACTAGGTGAAGAGGAGACCAGTTTTTAGATGGCTTTCTTTGAAGCCTTTCTTAAGCCAGCCCTAAGAGGGGTTCCCGTGATGGTGGTACCCTTCGAGGATATCCTTGAGGAGCCACAAGGTGTTCCCGCCGAGTCTCTGGCCTACATCACCATTGAAGATGCCGCTATTGAGGACGTTCTGGTAGGTGTGAGTCCCAGCTGAGATGAGGGCAACCCAATACATCCCCTTGTCGTCGATCTCAGCAATGACAAGCTTTCCATACCCTCGCTCCCCTTTAGCCAGACCTCCAAATCCAAAGTTTCCTCTTTCTTTACCTTCAAGGAACCTATATTCAAAGCGACTCTCTACAGAAGGAGAGGGGAGTCCAACCTGAAAGGGGGAGAAGAAGCCATGCCTGAGGGGGAGATAGCGCTAGAGCTTCCCTACTCACAGGAATCACCTGTGCATCTTGAGGATGAGGGGGCTGAGCTCAGGACGTCGGGGGCTCGCTTGGGGGAAACAACGATCCTAAGGTCGAGAATTAGGAAGGGAAAGTTGCTAAGGATGTCCCTCTAAGTATGTTCAAAGAGATGACGGAAACTAGGCCTGCCCTAGGCAACGGGGTGGCAGCTGTAGGAGGTTCCAACGGTGCCGACCCTTCACGAGCGTCTATCCTGTAGGCATCGAATCCTTCCTGCCAGTTGGGTAGAGTTGGCTCGTCTGTGTCTGCTGAGGAAAACCATCCTAGGAGGACTGGCCCAGGCTTTGACGCCGCGAGGGCTAAGGCCATCTAGCGCGAGGCCAAGTTAAAGGGGCTATTTTTGCAAGTATCCATAAGGCCTAGTTTGACTTTCGTATTTGGTTTTCCCTTTATCTTTTTCTTTAACTCTATTCTTTTCAGGGGGCTGACTAATTGGCTGGCATGATTGTGGAGGAGAGTGGGGATATTGAGTAGGAGGTTCGGGTGCTCCAGTCCCTTATCTACCTTGCCAACCTAGAGGTTCGTAAGGCGAGATGGAAGGCGAATGTGGCATTCCATCAGAGAGATGTCGTGGTGGAGAAAGTGACCGAGCTGGAGACCAGTTGCGAGCTAAGCAAGCACAAGTAGGAGAAGGCTTGTCATGAGTTGGATTTTCTCGAGGGTGACTTGACAAAGGTGTAGGAGGAGGCGAGACGCCTGCACTTGGAAGCCCAGCTCTGGGAAGGCGAGAAGGACTAGTTTCGGGTCAAGTTGGATGAATGCGAGGAGGATTTAAGGGAAGTCAGGGGTTCTCTTGACATCCTTTGGGAGGACAAGGCGCAATTGGTTGAGCAACACAACTCTGACGCCCAGCAAAATAGGTGGATGTCAAGCAAATTCAACGAGCTGACCAAATCAATGCAACGTAATTGGGAAGCCATCAAGAGGTGCGACTCCAAGATCAAAGACCTAGAGGACGAGCTAGCTTCCTTATGAGACGCGGTGCAATCCCACAACCTCTAGATTCAGGCCCAGGAGTCCCGTTGGGAGGACATTTCTTGCCAATTGAGAAGAAAGGTTTGGGACGTTCAGGGCTTGGCCTGGAGTTACGGCTATAAGGAGGGTCTCGAGAGGTTAAGAGACAATCTCATTCAGAACCCATTAGCCGATTTAAAGGCTCTCAACTTGGCATCTCTTGAGCCTAACTCGCAGGCGTTTCGCTTCACCAGGACTTTGGGCACGGACTTGGTACCTTCCGCCTTCCCTGAGCCTCCTTTTCCTCTACCTCCCGAGCCTTAGGAACTTCATGTAAATTTTTCTCCTTCCAAGTTGTAAGCTCATGTAGTTCTTTTTGTAACAACACTTATTGTGATGACCTATTTTTACGTGTATTTTCACTGAATGAGTGTTTTTAATTTAATTAATATATTGGTTTATTTATTTTAAATTAATGTATTTTAAATTGGTTTTAATTTATTTGATGTTGTGTTTAATTTATTTTAGTCGTTTTACGGTTTTTAAAATCGTTTTCGGCGGATCTGTTTTTGGTTTCCGGAGTGAGGATTGGACCTCATTTCTTTTATTTTCTCTTTTTCTTTTTCCCTTTTTCCTTTTCTTTTTCTTCTTTTCTTTCTTTTCTTTCTTTTTCTTCTTCTTTCTTCCCCGTTTCCTCTCTCCCGCGGGCTGCCCCTTCTTTTTCCCCTTACCGTCGCCGCCACTTTGGCCGCCCAGTGCGCCGCCGTCCGACGGCTGTGTTGTACACCACCCCCACCATTCTCTTCCCCTCCCACCAGAGTTCATCCCCACCAATTTTCAAAGCCATCGGACCAGCCGTTAGCCACCACGCACGGTTGGAAGTCACGGCACCTGCCCTGTTTTTCTCCCCTGTTGCCGGTTGCTTTCACAGCCCAGAACCGCCGCTCGCCGGTGGCGTGGCCTACACTACCCACCCAGTTTTATTCCCCTCTCACCGGTGAACATCCCCACCAAGTTTCACCTCCATCCAAGCCACCGTTAGCCACCACGAGTTCCTCCAAGCCACACGGTTTTTCACCAATTCCAGCGCCGTCGCACCACCTCCGGCCACCATCTCTTCACAGCTTCTTCCTCTACCTCTTTCCGACCTAACCCACCTAGTTTAGGCCCCGATCCGTTGCCGGAGCAGCTCCCACGAGCTCAACTTCGATTTGGGCTTTTTTCGCTTCCTTCGCCGTTTCCACCACCACCCACAGCCAAAACTCACTTGCTTTAGCTTCATAAACATCTCAAGACCATTCCCTATCAATTTCGTGCCTTAGTTTCTCCCCGTTCGAAAGTGCATAATTTACTACCCACGGCCACAGTGTAAAATACACAGTTACGTTGCTTTTCCTCCGTCGTTTACAACGTCGCGAGCTTTCAAAAAATACCTTATAGAGCTTTAAGTATTTTCCAAACTCTACTTTTAGATTTAAATATATTTTGCTCTTACAATAAATTATCTGGTTGGTTGGTTGATTCCGGATTGAGTCCGAGGAGTTCGGGGGTCGGATGGATTGAGGACGGAGTTGCTTGGTTTGTTGTTTTATGGTTGGTTGGTTGTGTTGTGTATTGAGATTGCATTTACATGGTGCATGCACGTGCATTTTATTTAAATTGAGAAAAATCCTGTTTTATTGGCGTAAATGGATTTTCGGGTGTGTGTGTACCACGACCCCTAGCCGGAATAGAGTATGATCTCGGTGGAGCTCCTCTGGTCACTCGGGAGCATAATAAACTTAGTGACGTCCCCTGAGTTGAAGCTTGGCTACGAACGCGCGGGGCGCGGAACTGAGCAACGACGGGAGCGGGGGCTAGAGGATGCTTGGCTACGAACTCGCCGGGCACGGAATTGGGCTTCGCTCTATGCACCGACTCCGTGGCCCTTCGCTGGCGAGGGCTAGAGGATGTTTGGCTATGAACGCGCGGGACGCGGAACTAGACATCGCTCGTCTAGAGGATGCTTGGCTACGAATGCGCGGGGTGCGGAACTGGGCATCGCTCGTTTAGGTGTCATACGCGTAGTAGTTAACCACGGTGTGGCACAGGAGCCAGGGTGTGCGGATGACCCCTAGGGGAGGTCATGGTGCATACGTTTTTTTTGGTTAACAGATTGTTTTTTATTTGGGCCAAATGGACTTTTGGCGTGATATTTGGAAAGGTTATGTTTTTGGGCCAAATGGGATTTTTGGCGTGCGTGGAAAAACATGGTTTTATGGGTTTTATGCATTGGCATTCTCTCATGCATATTGTTTGAGTTTTAATATGTTTTTATCTAGTGGTGTTTGGATTTTACTTACCTGCGGCACCATTTTTGGTACCGTAGATTTTGATGCAGAGATCGAGAAGGAGGAGGAGGCTGAGCCCAAGGATGCGGCTCCGCCGGAGTTCTGAGTTGGAGTTTATGCTTTGTACTTGGCTTTGAATCGATATTTGTATTTGTAATATTTTATTATGTATGTTTTGAACCGCTTTGTATTAAACTAAGAAAAATTCTGGTACTTAGTTATATGTCTTTGCTATCCGCTGCGTGTTTCTTCGTGCACATTTGTCGCTTGCACACACTTGGCACTCGTCGATAGGGTGGTGACCCGTGATGTCACCATCCGGACGTCTCGATTTCCCCGTGTCCGTACGTGGGGATTTGGGGCCGTCATAGGTGGTATCAGAGCGGTTTGGCTCTGGGTAAAATCACATTTCCTGTAGGTAGTACCAAAATGTTTTTAAAGTTGTGTTTTAAAATTTATTTTAAGTAAAGTTGCTATTTGACGTGTTTTAATTTGTTTTGAATTTGTTTGAGCTTGTTTGCTTGTTTTTATTTATTTAGTTATGTTATTGCATGCTGGTTTCTTTTTGCTTTCTTGTTATGTGGTTTCAGTTTTGGTTTTGGTTTTATGTTGTTGGTTTTATTCATTTTTCTTAAAGGGGGTCAAGGGTTGTGTTGTGGCAGGAAGGCGGTATAATCGAGGATACTATTATTAGGCATGAACATTTAGTGTAGTAGGTTTGAATTTTTAGCGATGTGGTTTGCTTGTATGATGTTGAGGTTTGAAGGGAATGTCATGGTTTAAGCAATCTTTGTAAGGTGGGAACTCACGTAGCAATGAGGAGAGGAATTAGCTTTAAGTCGCTTAAGATGATTGAGGTCAAGGTTTTGTAGAATTTATGTAACGAGGCTATAGGATAGGAGAGTGTAGGTTCAGCGAACTTTAAGGATGTGTTTAAGGGAATTTTATTTAAGGTTTGCGACCAGATATATGCAAAATGGTAGTTTGCCACCGGATTACAACTTTTCAGGAATTAGTTGACTTAGCCACTCTTGCAGAGCGAGAGGTTAATTTGAGTATGGGCTCCCCTCCAGGACAAAAGAGGCGGAGTTTTACTGGTGAAGGAAGTAGTTCGGGTTCGCCTCAAAAGTTTGTTCAGCGGACCGGGACTCGACCACAAGCAGCCTCGGGAGTGCGTATGGGAGGACGAGTGCCAGTTTGTGGAAGATGTAATAGAGCTCACGGAGGCGAGTGTCGTTTGGGTAGTAACCAATGTTTTGAATGCGGTCAGACGGGGCATTTTGCTCGTGAGTGCCCTAGTCGAGTTCAAGAAAGCCGTGGAGCTCGTCGCAGTGGTAGAACTAACCAGAGGCAATTAGCTCGGGCTCGAATGTACGCAGTGACTCTTGGTACCGTTGGAGGCGAGGTTACGGAGACTCAGAATGCTAGAGTCATGGCATGATCTGGGTGATCTTTTAGGGAAGTAGAATAATTGAGTTCTTTGGTTCCGTGGAGTTTATGAAATGGTCTATAACGTAGTAGGTTGTAAGTTCAACAAATTTCAAGGATGGATTTTATGAAGTTTCAACAAAGTTTTAAAGTTGGGGCCTTATAGATTTTAGGAATATAAGTTTATGGTAATTAAGGTGTTAGGTTCGACAAGCTTTGGGGGGAAATAATTAAATTTCGAGTTTTAGATTTCGTGATTCGGATGAGTAATTAGGTGGCAATTGGGGCTTTAGATTTTACAAGCTTTTAAGGTGAATGTTTTAGATTAAAGCCACCAATCTTGAGAATTTCATAAAATGATTTATTATCTAGTAATGTTTTAGAATTTGAAAGATATCGAGCTAGTTTAGAAAATAATTATTGTTAACTCGAGGTTGTAGTAGCAGATCTTAGGAAATGATTCTATCGATTCGAAAGGTATAGGTCCATCAGGGTGTTGGAAATAGTAGATTTTGTGTTGGTATTGAAGACGATTGAATTTGAGGTTATATGATCCGTAGACTTTTGGGAATGGATTCTTAGCAGGTTTAAGGTCATTCTCGGTACCAAACTATAAGCAATGGCTGGTTGCTGATTTAAGGATATAAGTTGAGTAGATTTAGGAATGATTCTTGCTAAGTTGAGGATATAAGTCCAGATGATGGAAATGTGATAATGGATCACTTGTACGTTTGAATGATTTTTGGTGTTGGCTAAGAGTGCCTGGGATCGATGAGTAGTAATGGTACGTATGTATGGATTTCGGAGAGTGCTGGTCCTGGTCTTATCTATTTTTTGGCTTGGTAGGAGTTGAAGAGGAATCTGTGTGGTACTATTAAATTCAAGAGATTTTTGGCTTTGAGTTGTTTGGTCAATTGAACGGAATGTGCAGTCGAAGTGGGTTACCCATTGGGATGGTGGTTTGAAACGACCGTTGTGTTTATCTTGAGAATTAATTGCGACTTGAAGTCATAGGAATTTAAATTGGTGAGGCTATACTTTTCTTTGGAGATCAAGTATTCAGTTGGGAGAATTGGGAATATGGTTATTTAACTTGAAAAGAGATCGTTAGGTCACCATGTGTGGTGTAGAAGTAATAAATCTTGGAAGTTGAAACTTATGCATCAAAGGTGGGTAGCATAATCACATGTATGAAGTAATAAAGTAGTAGGATCCATGAGTGTTGTTTAATAGTTTTTGATGGATTGAAGATTTAAACAGTATGGCCTATCTTGAGATTTTTTTGTGAAGTGTTATTGAAGGAATTAGTTGTACTAAAACTAGAGTTTTTGAGAGTACAAGTAGGTGGGTGAGTTACCATGAGCGTTTCGTTTATGCCTAGGTGAAGTCAATGGTAGTTTATAGTGAGTTAGTTAATGCAAGATTAGATGTTATTCAAAATATAGGTAATGAGCTTGAAGTGTGGGATATCGGATAGAAGTTGTAGGCGCTCTCGTTGGTTGGCCGGGAAGGACTTGGGCCTTTTTGGAGATGTTCCTTATCTTTAGAAGAGACAGGTGTATTTTGGGATGATGTTATATGTTTTCAATTTGGGGCCTGGAGGTTGATTAGTACTGGTTTCTGTCATCAATCAATGAGTGTTTTTTTGCAGAATGTTGGTTTTCGTTTGGGGCAGTAATGGCCAACTGAGGAATGAGTGGAGATTTGTGGTTTTTGGAGGCATACGATTTTCTATGGAAATGTGGTAAAGGTTTTCTTGTGATTAGGTGTGGATTGAGCTTGTACTTCGTGATATTAATTTTTGAGGATATAGCCTTTAAGTATTTTGATGACTTATCAGAGTGCGCTCGAAAGCATGATTTTTGGAGATACTTAGAAGTTCAAATTTTGTATCGACTTTGAAGATTTAGTAGTGATTCGAAGTTTTAATGGGAGATTAATCATTTGGTCGTGCAATTTGGTTTATTGATGGTTAACTTTGGAAGTGACTATCAGGTTACCAAAGTTGGAATAGGATGAAAATTCGGAAGGTAAAGCAGAGACGTCGTCGATATTAGCGATCTATGGTGTGAAGATAATAACTATTGGAATTTGTTGGGATGAAGTCAGGGAGAATAAAATTATTGGGCCTGAAATAATTCAAGAGATGCTAAGCCAAGTTCGGATCATCAGGGATAAAATGACGGCAGCTCAGAGTCGTCAGAAAAGCTACGCTGATACCGGGAGGAGAGAGTTATCTTTTGAAGAAGGTGATTGGGTTTATCTCAAGGTCTCTCCCATGAAAGAAGTTAAGCGTTTTGATAAAAAGAGGAAACTGGATCCGAGGTATGTCAACCCTTTTCAGATTTTTGAGAAGGTAGGGTCCGTCGCTTATAGAGTTGCTTTGCCAGAATATTTTGGGGATATTCATGATGTCTTCCATGTATCATCCTTGAAGAAGAGTTTTGGTCAACAAGAGCCGCGCTTTGTCGATCCAGAGAGTATTCAGTTGCAACCGAACCTTACTTATGAGGTTGTTCCGTCACAGATCATGGATTGGAAGGAGCAACAGTTGAGGTCCAAGACGATACCTTTGGTTAAGATGGCTTGGGGAGATCCGTTAGCTCAAGTTTTCTCTTGAGAGCGAGTAGCAGACATGAGGGAGCAGTACCCCTACTTGTTTGAGTAATGATGGTACGTTTCTTAATTTTGGTTGCAGGTGGTTTTATGTGGAATTATGTGGCTTGTTTCAAGTTGGTGTTTGATCTTGCAAATTTCGAGGACGAAATTTGTTTTTTAAGGGGGGAGGATGTGATGACCTGTTTTTACGTGTATTTTCACTGAATGAGTGTTTTTAATTTAATTAATATATTGGTTTATTTATTTTAAATTAATGTATTTTAAATTGGTTTTAATTTATTTGGTGTTCTGTTTAATTTATTTTAGTCGTTTTACGGTTTTTAAAATCGTTTTCGGCGGATCTGTTTTTGGTTTCTGGAGTGAGGATTGGACCTCATTTCTTTTCTTTTCTCTTTTTCTTTTTCCCTTTGTCCTTTTCTTTTTCTTCTTTTCTTTCTTTTTCTTCTTCTTTCTTCCCCGTTTCCTCTCTCCCGCGCGCTGCCCCTTCTTTTTCCCCTTACCGTCGCCGCCACTTCGGCCGCCCAGTGCGCCGCCGTCCGGCGGCTGTGTTGTACACCACCCCCACCATTCTCTTCCCCTCCCACCAAAGTTCATCCCCACCAATTTTCAAAGCAATCGGACCAGCCGTTAGCCGCCACGCACGGTTGGAAGTCACGGCACCTGCCCTGTTTTTCTCCCCTGTAGCCGGTTGCTTTCACAGCCCAGAACCGCCGCTCGCCGGCAGTGTGGCCTACACCACCGACCCAGTTTTCTTCCCCTCTCACCGGTGAACATCCCCACCAAGTTTCACCTCCATCCGAGCCACCGTTAGCCACCACGAGTTCCTCCAAGCCACACTGTTTTTCACCGATTCCGGCGCCGTCGCACTACCTCCGGCCACCATCTTTTCACAACTTCTTCCTCTACCTCTTGCCAACCTAACCCACCTAATTTCGGCCCCGATATGTTGCCGGTGCAGCTCCCACGAGCTCAACTCCGATTTGGGCTTTTTTCGCTTCCTCCGCCGTTTCCACCACCACCCACTGCCAAAACTCACTTCCTTTAACTTCATAAACATCTCAAGCCATTCCCTATCAATTTTGTGCTTGGTTTGTCCCCGTTCGAAAGTGGGTAATTTACTACCCACGGCCACAGTGTAAAATACACTGTTACGTTGCTTTTCCTCCGTCGTTTGCAACGCCGCGAGCTTTCGAAAAATACCTTATAGCACTGTTAGTATTTTCCAAACTCTACTTTTAGATTTAAATATATTTTGCTCTTATAATAAATTATCTGGTTGGTTGGTTGATTCCAGACTGAGTCCGAGGAGTTCGGGGGTCGGATGGATTGAGGACGGAGTTGCTTGGTTTGTTGTTTTATGGTTGGTTGGTTGTGTTGTGCATTGAGATTGCATTTACATGGTGTATGCACGTGCATTTTATTTAAATTGAGAAAAATCCTGTTTTATTGGGGTAAATGGATTTTCGGGTGCGTGTGTACCACGACCCCTAGCCAGAATAGAGTATAATCTCGGTGGAGCTCCTCTGGTCACTCGGGAGCGTAATATACTTAGTGACGTCGCCTGAGTTGAAGCTTGGCTACGAACGCGCGGGGCGCGAAACTGAGCGACGACGGGAGCGGAGGCTAGAGGATGCTTGGCTACGAACGCGCCAGGCGCGGAACTGGGCATCGCTCTATGCATCGACTCCGTGGCCCTTCGCTGGCGAGGGCTAGAGGATGTTTGGCTACGAACGCGCGGGGCGCGGAACTGGACATCGCTCGTCTAGAAGATGATTGGCTACGAACACGCGGGGCGCGGAACTGGGCATCGCTCGTTTAGGTGTCATACGCGTGGTAGTTAACCACGGTGTGGCACAGGAGCCAGGGTGTGCGGATGACCCCTAGGGGAGGTCATGGTGCATACGTTTTTTTTGGTTAACGGATTGTTTTGGATTTGGGCCAAATGGACTTTTGGCGTGATATTTGGAAAGGTTATGTTTTTGGGCCAAATGGGATTTTTGGCGTGCGTGGAAAAACATGGTTTTATGGGTTTTATGCATTGGCATTCTCTCATGCATATTGTTTGAGTTTTAATATGTTTTTATCTAGTGGTGTTTGGATTTTACTTACCTGCGGCACCATTTTTGGTACCGTAGATTTTGATGCAGAGATCGAGAAGAAGGAGGAGGCTGAGCCCAAGGATGCAGCTCCGCCGGAGTTCTGAGTTGGAGTTTATGCTTTGTAATTGGCTTTGAATCGATATTTGTATTTGTAATATTTTATTACGTATGTTTTGAACCGCTTTGTATTAAACTAAGAAAAATTCTGGTACTTAGTTATATATCTTTGCTATCCGCTGCGTGTTTCTTCGTGCACATTTGTCGCTTGCACACACTTGGCACTCGTCGATAGGGTGGTGACCCGTGATGTCACCATCCGGACGTCTCGATTTCCCTATGTCCGTACGTGGGGATTTAGGGGCGTCACACTTGTATTGAATAAAATGGAGATTGTTTGGTTTCCATCTTTCCTTAATTTCTTGCACAAGATTTGATTGTTGGTTTGGTTTTCGGAAGTGAAATCCCAGAACTTGAGCCCAACCTGACTTCGCTTGTAAGGCATGATGGTTGGCAAGTCAATGGACTTGTGTTCAACAGGCCATGTGGGCAAGTGCTGGGACTTGAGCCCACCCTAACTTCGCGGTGAGTTTGAGGTGAGTCAAAGGACTCGACTTGTAGCACAAAGGTCGGCAAGTAAGGGACTTGTGTCGAATGGGCCTTGTGGGCAAGTCTTGGGACTTGAGCCCAGCCTAACTTCGTGGTGAGTCCAAAGACTTGGCTTGTAGGGCACAAAGGTCGACAAGTCAAGGGACTTGTCCTTGACTGACCTTCTAGGCAAGTCCTCAAAATTGAGCTCGGTTTGACTTTACGGCGATTCAATGGACTCTGCTTGGCGCCTCATTTATTCACACGAGACATTTTAGAGAACACACATTTTCATTTTCTTACCATGGAGTTTACATGTTACCATGGAGTTTACATGTGCGCATACATTTCAAGAGAAATATTTCTTAAGCGGGTGCAGGTGGATGTCTCCTGTAATTCCCTTTAGCGGAGTTGGGGCTAGGCTCAGGCAATCGGGGCTGATGCCCATTTTGGTAAAGAGGTCCCAAAACAAGATGTCAGTAGAAATGTCGTTATCAACTAGAATCCTTCTAGTCACGAAGTTGGCGGCTTACATGGTGACATGCGTGATAGTAGTATTCCCTAGGCGCTACTTCTATCAGGTACTCGAGCTCCCAGCAGTAAATACCTCTTTGTATCGAGCTTGGTGAGCATGAGCTTTCCGCTTGGCTGAGGTTGGGCTGCCCCCCGTGTATCTGCCTGCTATAGTGCGGATTTCTCTAATGGGATTGTCTGGTTGGGCTAGGGCCTGACAGGCCAGCTCCTATCTACCTCTTTCTTGGCGCTGCTCTTCTTGGGGTTCCTACTCAATGTTTTAAATTTCATTCCGTTTTGGCAGGAATGAACGGAATTTGCCGTTCCGGTGTAGTGTCCGGTACACTCTTCCACCCCATTCCGTTTCGCTTCAAATTTCGGTCATTCCGGTCCCGTTTCGGCCATTCCGGTCAAATTTTGGTCATTTCGGCCGAAATTGAGCGTTTCGGTCTCCATTCCGTTTCGGACAGTTTTTGTATTTTCTTATATTTAGATGGCATTTTTATAAATTTTAAATTCAAATGGTATTTAATTCATTCTAAAATATAAAATATATTTTTATAATTTTAAATATGTCCCCTCATTTTCTATTTTTTAAGTATTATTATTTTTAATAATTTATCTATTCTTTAATTTTTTTTTCTTTATTTTTGTGTCTTAACTCAAGTTTGTGATTTTTTTCAATATATATTCATTTTATAAATCTTCAATTCTTCTACATATATACACATATACATGATACACACTTACATATATGTATTTATTTTATTAGTTGTTAGTTTATATATATATAAATATTTATATATAATATATAATATATATTATATATACATATAAATATTTATATATAATATATAATTAATCCCGAAACGGTACACCGAAACTATCGGTACCAAAATATTCCGTTCCAGTGCCTCAACCGGAATGGTCTCCGAACGGATTTCAAAACTTTGCTCCTACTTCGCCTCTGTCCCCTGCACTGGTCTTCCCAATTCTCAGGGTGCCAGTCCCTTTGGTGGTATCGAGACAACAAGCTCTCTATTTCTTCCATCCTCATTATAAAGGTGTAGTAGTCTTCAATCCGATCTCAATCAGTTTGGTGATAGGTGGAGAACCGATGGTTCTTCTGGTCTCATTGGGCAACTTCCCTTAGTGCTGACATGCTTTCCTCTTCTACTGCCAAGCTGGTGTGGGCCCCCTGGGTGTCATGCATCCTAGCTGGCACATTGTGCTCTCGTCTTGTGTCCTACTGGTTCTTCTTGGGCTTTTCACACCCCTTTCCCAACGCCGCTGGATTACTCTTCTTGTTGGCTTGCTCGAGCTTTATTTTCCTAGGGGTTGTAAGGGCCTACAGAGTTTCATGTATGTTGAGGAAGTTGTGCGTGTGGTCCATGAACTCTCGCAGCGTAGTTGGAGTTTTCCTCGCCAACTCCTCCATAAATGGGCTCCGTGGCCAAACGCCACCCAATAGGGCCGTCAGAGTGATTTTCTCATCTTGGTCGTTAGTGGTCATTCACTCACGGTTAAACCACGACAAGTACAATTTCAAGCTCTCATCATTGCATTGTTTGACAATTAGGAGGTATGCTGATGGTTGTCTCCTTCGCCTACTTCCCATAAACTATGTCAAGAACAATTGGGCCAATTCCCCAAAACCATTAACCAAGCCTAGGGGTAGTGACCCAAACCACCCCCTCGCGGCCCCCTTTAGCATCAAAGGGAAGGCCTAGTAGGTGATTTCGCCTAGGAATCCGTGGAAGGTCATGTGAGTTTTAAAAGTTTCCTAGTGCTCCAAATGGTCTTTAGACCCGTCGTACATCTCCATTTGAGGGACCTTGTTTACGTAGGAGAGGTGCCGCCATGATTTCGGCACTATAGGGCAAGTCATTGCTGGTAAGAAGTTAAGTCTACGAAAGACGACGTGCACATCTTCTTGGCCATCTCTGCATATTTTTCCATGAGCTCCCACAACTCCTAGTGCATTTGCCTCCTCTCTGTATCCATGGCATCCACCTCAACTAGGCTGCGCGACTTAGCATGCTCGTTTGGGCTTGGTCCGACGTCATCCATTAGTTTGTCATTTGCCCTCCACAGAACCTCGTTCTCTTATCAAAAACTTCGCACCTCCATGGTCAGCTTCTTTATCACCTCCTCCATTTCAACGAGCCTTAACTTCATATCTCTCAAAGGTCCTCCCTCCTTGTTCACAGGTGGTTTGCGAGAGTGTCGTCACCAACGTACAAATGACATGTTACATCCCCCACTGTTAATGTCATGTTTCGCAGCCTAGGCGACTCTCCAATTCCCCGTTTTGCTTACAAGACTCAAAGGGATGAGGGCTCGAGGTGGTGAGGGTCACCTCAAATGCCTATGCTCAGGCCATGTTTATATACATGGCCCTGGTAGTCCCCATCCTCTGCTTGGCAGGTAGTGGAGGGGTGCACAAGGTATTGTGTAGGTGGCAGACTTCCTCCCCTGTCATATCAGCCATCGCCCTACCACATTGTGCTTGGGTCACCAGTCTGTCCCCTACGACAAGTAAGGGGTGGGAGGTGTGCGCATTACCTTCTCCCACCTATCCCTACATTGCGTGCTAGCTCCTTTGATCATTTAATGCAGTGTGCCTGGTGTCCAGTGACATGGGTTGCTACCTGGGAAGGTGACATGTGCAGCCACCACACCTGATGGGCCTCCTCAGGCCTTGCCTCGCCCATTCCCTTCGTCAATTTTATGTTGGACTACCAACCGACCGTTTGGGCTCTAAGGGAGGGGCCAAACTCTCATACGGCCCAAGAAAGGGGGTAAATCCCCTTCCTTGTATATATGTCTATCTCAAATAAAAATACCCTTTCATCGAGTTGGAAACATGGATTCTCACCTCTTTAGAAGGCAATCCACATTCTCTTCAAATGGAGGTTGGGATAAGAATTTAGATTCCCATGATCATCTAGATTCCTTCTTATAAATCTAGCCAAACGGAATAAAATCCTTCCCAGAAAACATAAGTATACTCTGAGCTATCATTGGAACAATTAATTACTTCAATATTGCTTGGTTTCTACACGGAGAAGACCTTACCAATTGAGGAGACATTTCTCAAACTTCTATGGGCATGGAATGTAATTAATATTCAAGATGGGCCTTGGTCCAGCCCAAACCAAAATATCCTAGCTCCCTGAGAAATACTATTAACATCTTCTTTTACAGTTGCATTTGTTCACATGGAGTACAACCTTACAAGGTATATATATGTATGTATTTATGAATGCGGGCGAATAAATGTATATGTTTATATATATATATGTGTGTGTGTGTGTGTGAGAGAGAGAGAGAGAGAGAGAGTAATGCTACTCTTTATTCTATATTTTACCATTCTTAATCACATTTAGTTGATATATCACATTTTAAGTAGTTTTATATGTTAACTGCTTAAATAAATTTTACTTCGCATGCGCCACATAACGGTGCAACTACGATGATAAGAATGTCAGGGCCGGCTCAATAGATTTGAGGCATAAGAGGATAAGTTAAAATATGGCATTTTTCTTGCATCAAATTAATCAAGTTATATCTAAAAATATTTTAATTCAAAATTATTCTTCTTGCTTTTCGAGATGCAAAATTGCTAATTAAATTTTTATATTTAAGTTCTTCTAATATTTCATTCTCATTGATAATATGGGTAGTCCATTTAATCTATTCAAATATTTTGAATACACTAGCTATTTTATATCATATTTCTCCCCGTTTGATAAGTTTCGTATATAATATATAGTGGAAAAATATCTAGAGTTCTCATCCTTAGGAAAATTTATATTGCTATATCTAATTGAATCATTTTCTACTAATAAATCTCTTAATTTTATATCAACATATTTTCATTGAGCAAAGTCATAAACATTTGAAGGAATAGAATCAGATATGTCCTCGGTATTTTTATTTTTTTATGCTTTTCCCAAGTTCTTCCACAAGAACTGTAGCAGAACATGCTTGAGCACTATCCTCATATCCCTTTTGTTGGGTTTGTTGTGTTATTTCATTATCCACATATCCCTTTTGTTGTTTTTTTTTTTTAATTTTGTTATCTTTTGGTCCTAGTTGGTGTATTTATCATTGTTTTTAATACCATACTGTACCGGCCACTGGTCCGGTACAGGTAATACCTATATTTCATACCACCCCAAATGCCGGCCGTACCGACCAATATTTCAGTTTTTAATTTGTTTTCCATTTTTTCAAATTGTAAGTTCATTTTTTTACCTTCAATTCAGACCAGACTATTTATAATTTATATATATATATATATATAATTTATTCATATATATTGACTATTATTTTGGAATATAATTTTTATATATACAATTTATTCATATATCAACTATTCCGAAACGATACACAAAACGGTACCGGTACCGAAATATTTTATTCTAGTGTCTTGACCAGTATGACTTCCGGTACGATATTCAAAACTTTGGTATTTATTGATTATCTACAAATGTTTTATCTAAATTTTCTACTATATTTTTTTATTACTATTAACAAATTTATTTAAAGATCCTTTTCGAGATTCAATCAATTTTTTTACTCTTCTCTTTTTTCTTTTTTCTTTTAAGTTTCTCATATCTAGATGCATATTTTCTAGTAAAAGGAACAATATCTACTACATAAAATCTTGATATGCTTATGAATATTTTAGAATAAAATAAATATTAACATGAAACAATAGAACCTTTTTTTAGCAAATGAGCTTCACTTTTATATAACAAATGACTTTCACTTTTATATAAAATTGTCAATCTACACAATAAAATAAAATATCTTATTATTAATATTCAAAAATTCAAGAAATAAATTATACAATAGAGGAATTGAAAGTGAAAAAAACAAAATTTGAAAAAAAGTCCACGAAAAGGTGGCCCATGGGCCATGTGAATTGTAAAAGTTATGGGCGGTTGAAGGCTTGAAGAAGAACACAAAAAACAATTAATGATGTTCTAGAAAACAAGTCATTCACGTGGCTTTTTTATTGCCATAAAACTTTACTGTGTATATAAACTGCAAATTAGATTTTTTACTTAATTTAATTTACCTTCGTCGCCACAACACAGCAGAGCTGCTCAACGTCTCCCAATGCCAAATACGAGTAAGATGGATGCAAGAAAAAGATTAGAGATTAGAGTCTAAAGTACATGAGAGATAAAATAAAATTTGTCGATTTCAAGTATAAAATGAGAGTATTTGAGATATTCTACTGAAATTTTTTGGACTTTGTAGAGATAGACTGGAACTATTGACTGCAGAGATAGATTGAAACTATTGAATTTACAGTTATTATTGTGACTTTTGACATTCCTAAATGAAGTTGTAGAGTCTAAGTAATTAAATAATAATTTCTAATTTTTTTCCAATTGTTAACATTTTTTTTCCTATTATCATGGAGTTGAGAATTGATTTTTTTTAATTTTTAATGTTGACGTTTCTTTGTTTAGTCTAGGTAGTTTGATTTCTTCTAGAAGTTTTTGTTAGTAATTATCTTTTTAGCATTTTTGGGAGCTTCTTCTACTGTGGGAGCTTAGGCAACTGCCTAACTTGCCTTATGGCAGAGCCGGCCTTGATAATATCTAGAATAAAGAACAGTATTTATATATATGGAATGCTCTGCATTTGGAGACAAGGTAGGTATTAATCATCCATCCTACAACAATCGAAAGGATTTGCACCACAAGAATAAAAACTCAAGTTGTCAACTTGTTTTGACAATAATTTCCATTGCAATAATTACCATCGGACCAAGCTCCTGGCATTTTCCAGTGTACTTGTAAAATGCTATACTAAAAGGAAACTGGCCGATTTTCCCTTCATGCCTGCTTTCTTGTGCTTGGACCATAATTATTAATTAGCTCTCCACTCTAAGCCTTTGAAAGGAAATTTGTAGCAAGTTTTATGGTGTGAAACTTCTACCAAGCAGAAGGTACTTCACATTTGCTGAACTTCTGCAAACTAGCGTTCTTTATCATAGATTTTGTTATCCTACTCATAGCAGCTGCTATGGCACAAGAGTATTTGTATACATATGAAGTCGTTTAAAACATGTCACAAGAGTATTTGTAACTAAAGATGCATGATATAGGATGAAGAGTTACATTATTCGAGCGAGTTCACAAGCAAATTGCTGATTTGGTTACACAAAATCAAATTATCTCGTCTTATATAATCATTACAACTTTTATAAATTCCACATAAAATATAATAAATAATTCGATTTTTTCAAATTCAAAAACAAAACTAATATTAAAAAATTATATTATAACAATATTTTATTCAACTTTCAACAAACACATTTAATCTTATCTCATCTGAACTATCTAACCAAACGAGACTAGGTTGCTTTTTTCAAACTCCAATCCTTTAAGCTTAAGCTGTTCTAAAATCATGCTAAATATGCATTGAATTATGTATAACTTTTTTATATTAATCCGGAAATGTAACAAGAACTTCATCCATGTGTATAAGATAAGGACCCCGAACCTAAATCTTTCCTCCCTATTACAGAACATTGATATGAGTAGAGAGAGTATCTTCTACCACTCATGATGGCAATCAATACCTTGACTAAATCTGAAAGCCAAGATAGATTGCAGTAATATGTCATGGTCTGCATGGAAGAGTATCATTGTCGTTCATGATGTGGGAAAATTGCTGTTAGATTAAGAGAATTATGCGAGTTATATACAAAGAGTTAAGGCCAAAGTACATACATCCTAATCCAAAGAACACAGCACCGAATCAATCAGCATCAGCAGGTAGCTAGGAAGCATCAAGAGATGAGAACAGGCACAACAGGACTGTCTAAAGGATGATACATTGGTGGGCAATAATAGCATGGGTTATTTTGTAATTTAATATCTGGAAAACTGGCTCCCATCATTGTGATAATAAAGTGGGAAAAAGCTAGCAATGGGCCATTGTGTCACTACCACAGAATATGAAGGTGCACTTGGCCCCTTATCCTTGCAGTCCTTGACAATAGTGTGCTTCCCTTGATGAATGTTCTCAATTTTTTTTATTAGCATTAGGTGTCCGATAACAGCGTCTCGATTAATTTTAAAAGTACACAAATTCTCGATAAGGAGTTTTCTATAAGTGCATCTCAGATAATTCAAGAAAAAATATCATCTAATCTAATGGCTCCTAAAGATTGTTTACACATAAGAAGATTTGAAGTTTAGACACGAGGAAAGCATATCCTCAAATCCAAAGCCTTAACCACTTGAATGTTCTCATTTTATTATCATTATTTAGTTTTTTAAATACGCAATCCCTTCAATTTATTATCCGACTTGTGATCACCCCTCAAATTATCATTTTTGACATTCACCCCCTAAACTTTCAAAGAAACGTTGCAATTTATTTGATAGTTATGATAGCAATTGTCAAAATTGATAGTTTAAAAGTGATTGCAAATGTTGTAATAATTATAATAATTTAAAGGAGTTATGGGTTTTTTTTTTTCCCTTTGAAGGCAAATTTTCGGGCAAATACATCATACTTGATTTTAGGTTCTCAAAATTTAGTTGGTAGATAAAATGGAAATAGCCTAATTAAGCTAATTAAATAGTCCTTATCCCCAAACACCATAATTATTTTAATTATTTTATTTTTTTTATTTTATTCTTCTTAAATTAATTGAATCCTTCTACTCATCATTTATATACTATAAATTTAATCAGAAAAAAAATAAAAATAAAAAAAATTACGTATAGTATATGATGTATATGATGTGTGGAATCATATCAGCCTCATTATAAGTTGAGTAGAGCCCCAAGTTTTCGTTTGACGTCAAGTTCATTAGTAATTTGATTAACTGAGACTGGAGTTCTTTTGATTAACTAAGATTCGTTAGTGTTTACTCGAATATGAGGACTTAAAATTGAGAAAGGGAGAGATGAAAGAAATAAGTTATATAATATTTGTCAAACACCATTAAATATTCAATTAAATTGACCAACAAGAAACATTAGATTTCTAATCCAAATATCTTTACGGAATCATTTTGGAATGTTGAGATAAAAGCATGCATGCATAATAGACAATAGACATGACATGCATATCACATATATTATAGATTCCGTTTAGATGTTGAGATGGTATGAATCACTTAAATTCAAAAATATTTTAATTTTTAACTTTTAATTTTTTTATCTAATCATTATAATTTTTTCAAATTTTCAAATAAAACACAAAAAATAATTTAACTTTTTCAAATTCTAAAATAAAAATTATATTTTAACTTTATAAATTTTTATTTAACTTTTTCTCTTTCATTTTCTAAATTCCCATAAAACATTTTAGAAAAATTCTAAACATAAGCTTACACATCACACACCATATTTTTTTTTTCTTTTATCAAATGTTTGATATATAGATAATGAGTAAAAAAAAATTAATTAGATTAAGGAGAATAAACTCAAAAAAAAAATTGGAAAAAATAAAAATAAAAATTTTCAAAATGTGTGGTGTGTGGTGTGTAGGCTTATGTGTAGCAATGATCAACATCTTAACTTAAACAATTTCATTACTATTCACATACTATTTCACTACTATTCACAAATTTCTCATCTCAACATCTGAAGCCTAAGGCAAGTTTGGGACTTCAAATAAGATACAAAATTCTCATTTCATCTCATATAATTTTATTCTCAAACATAATTCAAATTTAAAATTTTTAAACTAATTATTACAACTTTTTCAAACTAATCATTATAATTTTTCTAAATTTTCAAATAAAAAATAATTCTAACTTTTTCAAATATCAAATAAAAATAATATTATAAAACTATATTTTAATAATATTTTAATTTTATAATATTTTTTTATTCAATTTTTCTCTCATTTCTCAAATTTTAAAAAATATTCAACTTATTACTATTCATAAACTTAGTTATTACTATTTATAAAATTTTCATTTTATCTCACCTTTCAAACCTGTTTGTTGAACTATGGGCTCCACAGTTGGGAACTTGGGATAGGTGACAAGAATTGTGGGGTCCACAATCACCTCTTCAGCATTCATACTCCAACGACCTGCACTCTGAATAAGAAATGGCGTATATATATGTCTATTTACATTGCCATAACAAGTATGTTGTATCCAAAGTTGTCACTACCAACCAACTATTATACTCTTATAATAATTATCAACGTGTACGCCATAATTACTTCAACAAACACAAGATTTTGGAATCACACATATCTCTCCGATCATCTTTCCCCCTACAACTGATATTTCCCCACTACATTTCATAATACTGATCACCCTGCACATGGCACGCAAGGAGTGGCCACAATCATTTCCTTGGACCTCACTTAACACGTTGATCATCTGACCGTCCATCTCTCTTACTTTTTTCCTTACGTGTTGATCAGAGAGATCATATCCCGATGCATGTAAGCCACGTGGATCCATGTGTCCTTTTTGGCCTACCATGATGCATGTGGCTCTCATTTTTTGGACGAATAATACTTTACATTATACCAGTATCTTATTTATATTCTATTATAAATGATGAAATATATTTATCATAATTTTATAATAAAAAAGTATATAATAAATAATTATTCAATAATGATAAATATATCACATCTTACTTAATGAGATGTAATTAAGATGATTATAGAATTTTTCTTCTTTGATTTGCTGGTTTAGTTACTAAAATTAATTTTTTTTATTTTAAATAATTATTATAATTTTTTAAAATTTTTATATAAAATATAATAAATAATTTAATTTTTTTAAATATTAATAAAATTAATATTAAAAAATTATATTATAATAATATTTTATACAATTTCAAATAAAATATCTCGCAACTATACGAGTTTTTAATTAAGTTCAAACACTTCTTCCAATCCCCCACGCACCTAACCTCTGAATCTGTTTTGCCTTTTCTTTTTCTCTTGTTTATTTATTTTTTCGGATCTGCATGTTTTCTTGGCTTGCTTGTCACTTAGTGCAAGACACGTGATGCACGTGATGTGAATTACTGTTTGTTTCCTGATGAATACACAACGTATTGGTAATATAAATTATACATCACTTGTCTATAACATTAAATTAAAGAAAACAACTTTACCATAATCTATCAGCTTAATGAATATAATATATACTCTCGATTAAGATTTAACTTTTAAGATGAAAGAAAAATAAATATAGTAACATAATAAATAAATGCATATTATAAATTGAGTTATTTTATTCTAAATCTGATAAGTGATGGTAGAATTTAATTTATAAGATTCAAATTTTAAAATTTATCTTTAAATCAAATTATACTATATGAAATGGGACTTTTCCCCATTGGAGCCTAAAGCCAGAGAACGTAGGCCCATGTATAACAGTCCTAAGCTAACCAGATAAATCCTGGCCTGTGGAGGCCTCTAGGCCCAACGAAAGAGGAACAAGGGGCCCTCAAGTTTTCCCGTTGTGCCACCTGACCCCAAATAGATTGAATCGACAGGTAGACCGTACAGGCGAAATACATGTAATCCTCTAACAACACACAAAGAAGGACAGGCGACCTTAAATATCACACCTGATACAGGCATACAGGACAGAAGGTCACGCCTCACTAAATAAGCATGGTTAAAAAAGTTACGGAGAGGACACCTCCCATTGCCACATGGCATGGGCGCCTGATCGGAGATACCGGGTATAAAAACAATTCCCATGTATCGGGATAGGAATTAGACTCTCTGAACTCTCTACTCTCATTACTTTTCTGCACACTCCTTTAAAGATAGTACTGACTTAGGCATCGGAGATTTCTTGACCACCATCCTGGTGGTCGTCTCGTGGTGTTTTCCTTGTGATTCCAAATCCAAATTTGAAGACTCGAATTGCTGAGGGTCCGATTCAAAAGTATATGAAACATAACGTTAACATTAAGTAAACAAGTGTGGTGTATATAATAACTTGAAAAGAGAATTTTTCTTTCGTAAGAATATTATATTTTAAAGTAAGAGAAAAGTGGCTAAAAATTGTTAGCAGCCAAGGGTTGAGGAGTGAGATTCATTTCTGTATCTTGCATTTTTTGTTTTATGAATATAGAAATGCTATGAAATTAAATTATTATTTGGTGGAGAAAGAGGTGGCACAGAAGGTCTCGCAGTGATTGGCGCCCTAAAGAGATTGACCCCACGATGTAAAGCGAAGGGACACCCCTACATTTGAGGGATCTCAACCAGATATTCTCAATCAGCTACAAGATTTCCAAAACAGAGGGAATCATTCTCCTTTGATTTTGTCAAGCAAAGAGGATTCAAACCATTAATCTATTATTTTTTTTATTTTTACCTCTTGAGCTCCTTCAAAGACTATAATTAGATGTTTAGTTAAAGAGTAATATTATGTACAGTTGTGAAATACGTAAATATTATATAGTTGTTTTAAAAAATAATAGAGTTTATTATTAAAAAATTAATATTTTTTATATAAATTTTATATTTATTTATTTTTTTAAAATAATTACACTATACTTATACAATCACATTTTTAAAATAATTACACTTACACTTACAAAACAGATAGCTAAAATTGAAATGCATCTTCTTCGTTTAAAATATAAAAATATCGTTTTTTAATATATATGATGCACTGTACGGTTGATAAGTAAAAGCACAGGTTTAACTTTAACCAAAGCATACAATACGCAAACGACAAACATACATTAGAGTAGGAGATGGCTAGAAGTAGAAGAAGAAGAAGAAGAAAGAAGAAAGAAGACGAAGAAAGAATGTCGATTGCGGGAAAAAGGTGCGTTGAAAATTGAAATGGTGGTGTTTGATTGCTACACTACAAATCGAGGAGACAAACAAATCGCTTCCCACCAATCGGATCTTTTAGATTAGAATAAAGCTACGGAACTAGCTAAGAATCCCGCTAGAGCTCCTAATTCCAACTTTTTTTTTTATTTTAATGATTAAGAAAATGTTATTTAATATTATTGTAAATTTTTATTTTTTTAAATATTTAAACGTATTAAAAAATGATGTGAAAAAAAAATTTAGTCTAACGAGAGCCCTCAACGATGGCTTTATAAACACTCTCGATATTACGGTAGATTTAGAACATATGAAAATTTTTAGTTTTTAATAAAAGTTAAAATTTGTAAGTGAATATGTAGTTTTAATATGTAAAAGATTTGTGTTGTCCTTTGAAAAATAACATACTTTCTATAACTAATTTAGTCTTTTCACTTAGATTATATGAATATGAGACTTGCACATTTTAAAACTGTACAAAAACAATCATATACAAATTATAAAACATCCAACCCTCATGGTAGTTGATATAAAAAAAGTGAACCCACAATAAGAATTTAAATTTTTTCAAATGGGTTCATTTTTTTTTTTAAAATGTTATACACGAAGTTTACCCTTTTTACGCCCTACACTTGTGTAAATTATTTTTTAATTTTTAATTATTATTCTATTGAAAAAATTAGGGACATAAAGAAAAAAGGGTCAAAACCGCGACAAGGAAAGGAAAAATGGAAAATGATTCTCACAAGAAAAATGCTAACTTGTACTATTGTTTTGCCTCCATTTTAATCGCTAATTTATTTTATTTTTTAACTAATGATTAGTGAATTTATTATTAGTGAATTTTTATGTTAACACTCAAAGATTTTCCCAAACTCCAAAAAACCCATATTATTGTTATTATTATTATTATTTTGCGTGCCCCACTGCAAGATTCGCAGGCCGTCGATCTTTTCAATAATAGAAGACTTTTGTCAAATGGCACTGCATCAAAACAGCGCGTGAGCACATCGTTTCTAGGACCAGAGACTTTGGTTGCTTCAGATTCGACTAGCCGCCATACTTGCCAATCCTTCAAGCTAAAAATGCAAATCTATAGTTATAATTTATCATTTTCACATCTATCTTTATATTTATTATTCTTTCCTTTTATTTAGTTAAAAATAAAAAAAAAGTCTTTTGGACATTTTGTCTTTAGTGTGAAAGTCCTCTCCTCTTTTAGAGACTGAGATTTGAAATCTTTACTTTAAGTAGAATATAGTCTCTCAAACGGTTTGTTTGTAGAGAGTTATAGAAGTTAAAATCATAACAGTTATAAAAGAATTTGTGTACTGGTGAAGCCCCAACTATGAGTAGTTGGCTTGTAATATGAGATTTTTCCCTGTATGTATTAGGTCACAACTATAATTTCGTTTTCATTCATGAATGAAATCTATTCCCCGTAAAAATAAAATAAAATGTAGTCTAAAGGAACGTTTCAAATATGGTAAATGGTAAAAGGCTATGATCGAATATTTTGACAATTCTGAGAAACAATTATTAGGGAAAATTACTACTTATTGATAATAAGTCTTAAGTTGGTAAGAAATGATGAACTTAATTATTTTATTTTCAAAAATTAGGCACAAAATAATAATAATAACACAAAAAAGTAATTCAATTTTTTCAAATTTTAAAACAAAATAATATTAAAAAAATTATATTCTAACAATCTTTTAAATTTATAATTTTTTTATTCAACATTTTTTCTCTCATTTTTTAAAATTCTATAAAAATCTTAATTCAAACTATTTCACTACTATCCACAAATGATCTCACTACTATTTATAGATTTATTATCTCATCTCATCTCATATATATAACCAAACAAATTATAAGAAAAAATAGGCAACGTGACAAAGTACAATCTTGATCAACTGATAATTGAAGGTGTCTTGTTAATAATTTTTTATATTTAATGTTAAATATTTGTTAGTTTGAGAACGAAAAATGTATTTCCTACCCTTAAGTTTTTTTTTAAAATAATTATATAAGCCCTTCAAATTTTCTTAGAATGGGCTATCATTAATAATATTACATAAATAGTTTTTTCAAACTTTGGTGGCAAAATGGCGAAAATAACTTTTAATTTTTTTTTTCTTTATAGGTTTTTCATAAATACATATAAACTCATTTTAACATTTAAATACATCTAAATTTATTTTAGTTTGACCTTATAAAATTCACTCAACCTCATCAACTCACTGTTATTTATAAAACATTCAACTCATTTCAACTTAGTTCAACATCCAACTGGAGCTTAATATCATAGATAGTGAGCAAGTATATTTGTTTGAGCAAAATCTTCAAATGTTCTTTATTGTCTAAACTCGTTTGAAATAATTTCCACCATCTGTTTTTTTTTTTTTTTCATAAATAGAAATCCAATGATTTTATGGAATTAGCCGATCCAAATACAACCAAAATGTCTTGCCCCCATTTTCAAATGAATATAATATTAACAAATGATTTATTCACGAGAAAAAAAATAATAATATTCTTCATTTTAAATATTATTATCTGCGATCATATTTAGTAACGTGACATATTTTTAGTAGTTTTTTTTTTAATTATGTAAATAAAAGTCATTTATTCTTTCTCGAAGCAAAATCATCGGCTCCAATTGCACGTGTCTTAGAAAAAAGGAAACCGGTTTTGCGTATGGTAGGGTTCATATATGATTCAAAAACCCAACGGGGCGCAATGCTAGACATGTTAAAAGCTCATTATGTGCCCTCAACCCTACTAACTCATGTTTACACATAAAATTCTCATATTAAATAATAAAAACAGAAAAATATTTCTTAGATTTATTTCTACATTTTTATTTTTATTTTATTTTATTATTGGGTTAATTACAAAACTAATATCTAGATTTTAACCTGTTTACAAATTACTCACTTAGTCTCAAAATTTTATAATTCACTCAAGTTTTCAAATTTTTGCGAGGGGCGTGTTATGGATGTGTTTCACCACTACTCACATACGATTACTTGCCATCAAAGTGTTAAGTGGCTTGAGAGTTTTAAGGAATACCTCTAATGCCAAAGTCAGTATTCACAATGGAAATCTCATTTTTCAATATCAATGAATCAGATCACCTTTATGTATTTGGTTTGTCTGTATATATAGATCCCGTAAGACTTCTGTTATTATGTGATGGTGGGCTTATCCACTATTCGAAATTCAAGTGTTAGGGTGGAAAACTTATCTATATTCAAATGATCGGATAGCTTTTCTTACTCGAATGACTCTCAGACAGTTATTCTCTTGTTGGTCAAGATGGATTGAGCTTTGGGGATTGACCAAGTTCTCAGGGGAACCTGGGTTAGTGGCCCAACTTGTCACCTTGGCAAAGAAAAAAATATACCCCTGGTGAGGGAGAAAAAGCTCGCTTTCAGTTTTTTTGGAGAGAGAAACTCTGACTTTTCTCTAGAAAAACTGATCCTTTCGTTCAGAGAAGAAGGTGTGAGTCTCGGCTTCACCTTTCTCTCCATCTCGTTTTCCTTTTCCATTTCTTTTCCACTACCTGTATGTGAATATGCTTATATTGTAGTGTTTTTCCACTGGTTCAATTTTTCTCAGATCTACAGCTCTCTGGCCTTGAATAGTCGACGTGCACTCCACCATGATGTTCCCCTCCTACCGATCTATTGGGACAACGCAGAACCACACCCCAAATGTCAGCGCGTGACACTCACGAAAGGCTTGTTCCCACTCGCCGCCGCTCACTGATAGCTTTGTCGGCTACATGCGCCGTACCAACAAACTCCCCACCCTCCGATTCTTCAGATCAGCATGACCCCACCTCCATTCCACTGGCACGTGGTCCTCACGCGCCACTTCAAGGGCATGGGTTGGTTATTTCGCCACTGCATATCTGCTCTTTCGATGCCAGTCTATTCAAGTTATTACTTTCCCTAATAAGTGATCTTGTAAAAGAGACTAAGGACTTCACCAACAAATACCTTAAGACTTTTCAACTACAATGCTTCTGCTTGCACTGCCTCTATTGAGAAGTCTCACATGGTTTAGGAACAAACTCATCTTGAGTTTTATAAGGAGTTATCATACTCCTCCTATTAGGCCTTTTAAGGGGAGAAATTTGTGTTTTTCTATATGGTATCAGAGCAGGCTAACTTATAATCGATGATGGGCTCCCGCGACCTACCCACGATATTGGTACCGGAAATACTGGTCCACATGTGAGGGGGTGTATTGAAAAGTCTCACATGGCTTAGGAATAAACTCATCTTGGGCTTTATAAGGAGTTACCCTACTCCTCCTATTAGGCATTTTAAGAGAAAAAATGAGTGTTTCTATAGCCTTCAATGGTGGCTTACTTTCAAAACATTTTTTAAGATAGTACCCTCTTTGTAGGGTCTGGGTAAAGACCAAGAAATTGGTCTCAAAACTCGTTTTTTTTTTTTCCTTTTTTCCCACCTCGTTTGCATTGTGGTTGTTGTTTTAGGGTATTTTGTTAAGGAACTCTACCCTCTCGAACTTGTATTATCTTTTATTTTAGTGAAGTTTGCTTGCTTAGGGAAAAAAAAAACTTGTCACCCTGGCCCAATTTGTCACCCAAGTCCACTGGTGAGCTCAATACGCCTCATAGCTGTATTGAGCCCCTTCCAGGGAGTGCTATTCTTATTGAGAGTCGATACCAAATTGGGTACCAATAAGTGTATTGTGTTTAATTATTTTAAAGTATTTTTTTTATAAAAATACTAAAAAAATGTAATATTAAAAAATAAATAAACACAAATATTAAAAAAAAAAAACACAATTCGATACAAATGATAGGTGCACCTCATTTTCCTTTTTGCAATTAAACTTTTCCGTCCACCTCATGTTAATTCATCCAACAACGACGTTGCATTATATGTAGTGCTGTATAATGCAGCACTATATTAGACTAATTTTTTAATTTTATCCTTAAACATTTTCATTGTCTTCTTTTTGTATTTTTATTTTATCCTTAAAAAGTAACCCCCCATGCCAAAAGTTTACGTTTCATCAAATAAAAACTTAAAAAAGAAAAGAAAGTGGAAATATTTCTTGCTTAATTTTTAAACTCTTTTTTTTTTTTGAAGTGGTTTTTAATTTTTTCAATTTTAAAATTTTCAATGCCTTAATATTTTGATAAGAATGTTAAAGCATAGATTACTTTATGCATATATGTAATTGTTAATTGAGGCTTTTAAGTAGAGATGATAATAGGTGATATAACTTGTAAATCCAACACTAATACGATATGAAATTAACGGGTTTGAATTTGATGTTAACGAGTTCAGGTCAAAATGGGTTGACATGTTAAGACATGATTTATAAAATGGGTCAATAATGGATCAACACACTTTAACTCAAAATCAACCCATTTTGATCGGTTTAGATTTTATTTCAATATCGTCATTTTATTATTGTTGAGTTGTAATATTGGTATTTCTTAGTATGCTTATATTTTTATTGTTAAGATTATAATTTTGAACCTATGCTCATATTTGTTATTCTAGGGTTTGTAATATTGATTTATTATATGTTAAAATTTGAAAAATATTGGTATTTTTTGTTACTAGGTAGTCTTATTTTTTTAAGATATTGTGACTAATAATAAATATATATTTTAACTTTTATGTGAAATTATGTTAATCAAATCAAATGGATTATACGTGTTAGTTCAACCAATTTTTCATGAAAAGGATTTAAAAGAGTCATATCGTATTGACTTATTTCTTATTAATTATTAAACGGGTCAAATGGATAACACGACACCTGTTATCTAAATGGGTTAGGTTAGAATTTGAAAGTTTGACAGGTTTAGCTTGATAGGTTGGGTTTAGATCAATCCATATAGTCGAATGTTCATAACTTGACATGACTCGAAAACACGAATTGCCATCCTACTTCTAAGTTTGTATAAATGTTTGGAAGAATCATAATTCGTTACAATGACTCTCCAAATGTGGTGACTTATTGCATCAACCTAAATCTATTTATTACATTATTTTATTCAACATCCTGATTAAAATCTTAGATTAAGATTAATTATAATGTCAGTTTATGAGTTTTAACTTGTTTACAAATTATTCCCTCTTTTCAAATTTTTATAATTAACTCTATTAGTATGCCTCCACATTGCAGTGGTGGAGGCATGATCCACCGGCCACCCGGTGGAGGGAGAGAGCCTTCCATTCGCACATAAATGAGTAATACTACTCATCATCTTCTCATCATCTCAAGATGTGGTATTTGATAATTGGAAACTATTTATTATATTTTACTTTTGAACCAATCATCTAATGTCTCATAATGAAATAATGAGAAGGTGATGAGAAAAAAATGATGAATATATTTTTTATTGTTAATACGTTCATCTTCAATTGTCATGATATTTTAAATTTTTGTATGCCTTCAAGTTTTTAACAATATTTTTACTTATTATCTATATATCAAATATTTGGTAAAAGAAAAAAATAAAAAAATAAAAAAGTGCAATGTATGGTAAAAAAAATAAAAAAAATAAAATGTATGATACGTGAGTTTATATTTAGAATTTTTCATTAGGTAAACTCAAGGAACACCGCACCAAGAAGTTTCCGTTATTTGAAAGACAAGGCCAACGAGGTCAAATGATGAAAATTCACTGCGACCGGTCTTATTACTTCACCCCAGACTTCGTATGTTTTTCCGTTTCTTTATTTGGTCTGTCTCCCTGTCTGCTACTGTCCTATTTCATTTTTTGTGATCTTTGTTTTTGTTGTTTGCAGGACATGAGAGAGGAGAGGAGATAACAGAAAAATGTTGTCTAAAATACCAATACAGTCTGCTCCTTTTCAGTTCACACTGTCTAGTTTTCTCTCTCTCCCACACGAGACATTGCTGAATTCCGCTGAATTTTAACACTTTCCTCATCATCTGCTAAGAAAAACCACATTTTCCTACCTACTATCACTCCCCCAATACACTCAAGTCCTTTGAATTCGATTTCAATTCCCCATTTCTTTCTATTTGTTTTTTGGTGCCGAGCTTGTTGTTTATTTTTATCTATCCCTGGTGTTGTTGGATTACTATCGGATTCTGCCTGGACTTTTTTTTTTTTGATGTCCAAGTTTCGGAATTGGGTTTGATTGGAGGGGCTGAATTTGGTGGAAAGACAAACTTTTGGGTGTGTTCACCAATTGGGAAAGTTCGAGATCTGGCGGGTTTTCTTTTGGGATCTCTCTGGTTGTTGGATTGGTTTTGATTCAAATTATCGGTTTGGATCCGATCGGGGGAGAAACAGCGCCGTCACATGGCGCTGTTCAGAAGGTTCTTCTACCGCAAGCCTCCGGATCGGCTTCTTGAGATCTCCGAAAGGGTCTACGGTAACTTTTTTTAACCGTTTATCATTCCCCATTTTCCTTTTCTTTTTATTGTCGTGTGTCCACCTTCTGAGTGCCCCAGCAATGGTGTAATTCTCGAGCTTTCGGCCATTTCTGTCGTCTTCGTGAAGTTGAGAAAATGCTCAGTTTTGTAATTTCGTGTGCAATTTAGGTTCCAGTGAGTCCCGCTTTGGGAGTTCCATTGCATTTTAAGATACTGCAGAATGCATAGTGAATATTGTTCAATTGTGGTGTCTTTTTCATCCTTCTCTTCTCTTTTGAATTTTGTTTTGGTGCTCTGTTTCTTAGGTAGTTTCCTCATACGAGAGTGTAGTATATAGCATAACTTTCTTCTCTAGGTGATTAGACAAATGCTGGTGAAGTAGTTTCCTGCTTGTTTATTATCGTGTTCTCTTGTTGGGATTCATCGGGTGGGAATATAACTGAGGCAGGGACCAGAAAGCACCAGGAATTAGATTGAGCGGATCAAATTCAACTGCACATCTAGCGGATTACTCTTTTAATGTTGCGTGTGGATCTACTAGAGCTTAGGGATAGAGGCACCTAACAGTAATTGATACTTGGAGGGGGAACAGAATTTATAGAAGTAGGCCCCGAATATGATGAATAGTTGAAGAGTTTCAGGGAAACAAAGCAACTGTTCGGTAAGGAGCATCAATTTGGGGTATAAATTTTTGTGGACAATTTGGAACTCTATTGATCTGACAAATGTGGATGGTTTTGCTCTGATATTTTGGGAAACAAATATGCCATTGCTTTCTTTTTTTAAAAAATCAATTTCATTTTTTTATGGCTAGCAAGAGCGGTAATTTGCTGCGTAATTTTGATAAAGCTTATTTTATGTCATGGACTGAATGGTTTCTATATGTTTTAGAACTATTTGTAGCTGTTTTTTCTTCTAAAAAAAAAAAAAAAAAAAAAAAGCTTTTCTGTCACTATGCACCATGAGTTTAGTCAAAATTCTTAACTTTCTTTTCGGCTCCTTACTTGATTTTTGAAGACCATATACCAATTATGGGTGTTGATTGTCTTATTTCTCTTTTCTTCTTTTCTAGTGTTTGATTGTTGCTTCTCCACGGATGTCTTGGAAGAAGATGAGTACAGAGTGTACATGGGTGGCATTGTAGCTCAGTTACAGGACCACTTTCCTGATGCTTCTTTCATGGTGTTTAACTTTAGAGAAGGGGAGAGGCGAAGTCAAATTTCAGATATATTGTCTCAATATGACATGACAGTTATGGATTACCCTCGACAATATGAGGGGTGTCCTCTTCTGCCATTGGAGATGATCCACCACTTCCTTCGATCAAGTGAAAGTTGGTTGTCATTGGAAGGGCAACAAAATGTTCTGTTGATGCACTGTGAAAGAGGAGGATGGCCTGTGCTTGCATTCATGCTTGCAGGTCTTCTGTTATACCGAAAACAGTACAGTGGGGAGCAGAAGACTCTTGACATGGTTTACAAGCAAGCTCCAAAGGAACTTCTTCATCTTTTGTCTCCTCTAAACCCACAGCCTTCTCAGCTGAGATATCTTCAGTATATATCTAGAAGAAATTTAGGTTCTGATTGGCCTCCATCAGATACACCTTTACTTCTGGATTGCCTGATTCTGAGAGTCCTTCCACTATTTGATGGGGGAAAAGGTTGCAGGCCTGTTATACGTGTTTATGGTCAGGACCCTTCAACACCAGCTAACAGAAGTTCTAAGCTTTTGTTTTCAACTTCAAGGACGAAAAAGAATGTGCGCTACTATCTACAGGTAATTCCTAAGTCACAAATCTGAAACTGGAAATTAGATTTTACCAAATATGTAAGTGGTCTTATGAACTTTAACAGCAGGCAGAGTGTATGCTGGTGAAAATTGATATCCATTGTCGTGTTCAAGGGGATATTGTTCTTGAGTGCATCCATTTGGATGAAGATCTAGTACATGAGGAGATGATCTTCATAGTTATGTTCCACACAGCATTTGTGAGGTCAAATATTCTGATGCTCAACTGCGATGACATTGATGTTCCGTGGGATGCCAAGGACCAATTCCCGAGGGACTTTAGTGCAGAGGTAAGTTTTTGCGACTCTTCTGTTAGTGTTTTTTCCTAAAGCTGTAGGTGTTGAATACATTCTCATATGTGTGTCAGGTACTTTTTTCGGATGCTGATGCTGTTGTGCCTGCTCTAACTACAGTCGTAGCCAGTGAAGGAAATGAGGCAGAAATTGCTTCACCTGAGGAATTTTTTGAGGTGGAAGAGATTTTTAGCAATGTGGTTGACGGGCAGGAAGGAAAGGGGGATTTGGATCCTTACGCATTTCAAGACTGTGCATCAGATGATGGAACCCACAAACGGGATGGAAAGTTGGTTTCTAATATTGATGCAGTGAAGGACATCGCTGTTGATGATGTGAAATATAAGATGGATGAGAAGGTGGGTTCTGATCATTTGGTGAAGGACATTGGTGTTGATGATGGTGATATCAAGCTAGATTTCATACTAGCTGCTGCTGATATGCAGCCAAGTATGGAAACCAAGGAAGTGGTGGAAGATTTGTGTGGCAAATTGGACGAGATGGGAGACAGAGATGATGGAGGAAACAGTTTTACACCGAAGACTTTAGATTCCAGGGTTCCCCAGAAAAGGCTGACTGCTGATGTCCCCAGACAAAAACCAGAGAAGGTTCTACCTAATGCGCCTAAGAAACAGCCTACACTCAGTACAAAACCAGTTGCAGATTCAGTTATCGCCAAACAAAAGACTAAACAGCAAGAGTCTCATGCAAAACTGGCAAAGCCAAATGCAGTATCTAGGTGGATCCCTCCTAACAAAGGCTCTTATACTAATTCAATGCATGTATCATATCCACCATCAAGATATAACAGTGCGCCAGCTGCTCTTGGTGCTAATGTTCCTTCAAAGGATTCTAATGCAGTTCCCAAATTAAAAGCTTCTTCTGATACCCCCACTGCTGTGGTTTCAATTGATGTGACCAATGGTCTGAAAAGTCATAAGGTGGATCCTGTGAAGCCTTCAGGTTCTACCCAAGAGGCAGTTGCTTCATGCCCACCATCATTGGTACCATCAATTAAAGATTCATATTCATCCTCACAAACTCAAGCACAACATATTAGCCTGCAGCAAGTAGTTCTCCCTCCTCCCCCGCCACCTCCGCCACCACAATGTTATAACACCCCTTCATTTTCAACCTTTCCATCCATGTATACTTCATCGCCTTCCCAACCTTTGCAGGTGGGTGCCACACCTCCACCTCCACCTCCACCTCTACCTCCTAAAAGGCAGAATAGTGCTACCATGTTTCTTTCCCCACCTCCTCCGCCTCCGCCTCCCCCTCCTTTTGTGAGCACATTTACTGCACCAAACCTTGGAGTTGGAGTGCGCACTCCTCCTCCACCTCCACCTCCACCTCCACCTCCACCACCCGTACCTCCTTTATATGGAGCTCCACCAAAATTGCCTCCACCTTTTGTATCCCCACCACAAGCATTACTCGTGGCAAGAGCCCCACCTCCACCACCCCCTCCAGCACATGGAGCCCCACCTCCTCCACCACCAACTCTGGTTTGTGGAACCCCACCTCCTCCACCACCACCTCCAATTCGTGGAGCACCACCTCCTCCACCACCACCTCCAATTCGTGGAGCACCAAATTTGGCCCCTTCAATAGCTGGAGCGCCACCTCCACCTCCACCTCCACCTCCTTTAATGCATGGAGCACCACCACCACCACCGCCACCTCCAATCCATGGAGCACCACGTCCTCCGCCACCTCCTATAGGTCAAGGCCCACCTCCCACATCACGTGGTGCACCACCCCCTCCACCTCTGCCTGGAGCTCGTGTACCTGGCCCTCCGGCTCCACCTAGACCTCCAGGTGGTGTACCTCCTCCACCTCCGCCATTAGGTGCCAAAGGACCAAATGCTGCAGCTGATGCAAGAGGCATGTCTTTAGGGAGAGGGCGTGGGCTTTCACGTCCTTCAGGGATGGGGGCGACCACTACAGCTCCTCGAAGATCCTCATTGAAGCCTTTGCATTGGAGCAAGGTAACCAGGGCTTTGCAAGGAAGTTTATGGGAAGAATTGCAAAGATATGGAGACTCTCAAATGTATTCTAACTCTTCTCGCTGATCAAATCTTTTACTTAAGATCACATGCTGATGTGTTTTTCCCCCATGAATAGTATTGCTTCAGTTCCATATGTTTTCCTTCTTTTATATATAAAATTCACTGTTCTTACTTCATAGTTGGTGAACTTTTTGTTCTTTTATCTCAGTGCACCAGGATTTGATGTGTCAGAGTTAGAGAGCCTTTTCTCCGCAACAGTTCCAAAACCTGCTGATGCAGGAGGTAAAGCTGGGGCACGGCGTAAATCTGTTGGATCCAAGACTGACAAAGTCCACCTGGTAATCTGATATATCTATGGTGTCCTAGAAATCCTTTGTTTTTTTCCTTTGACAGTGTCCTTGAAGTTCAGTTGTTTGAGAGTGTTGATTCTACTGTTCATATTCCTGTAATCTTGGATTGAATTAAAAATTCTCCTCTGCTATGATTTGTGATGGATTCTTGATTTGAGCCAAATTTCAATTCTCAATCACTTGAATTTTTTTTATTGGCACCGGGTGTCCAAGAACAAAATCCTAACCAATACCGAGGCTGCACAAGCTCTCAATAAGGAGTTTCCTGCAAGTGCACCTTGGGTAATTCAATGGAAAAATCCCCTAATTCAATGGTCCTTAGAAGTTGTTTGCACCCAAGAGGTTTTGAACTGAAGACTTGGAGGGAGCATACCACCAAGACCAAGGCTCTCACCGCTTGAGCCAACCCCTAGGGGTTATCACTTAATCAATGACATCAATAAGAGCTAAATTTGTGAGGAGATAGTCATATCAGTCTAGTATTTGGCACAACAAATTTAAGGAATATAATTTCTTGATAGCTTTCAGATTGTTAGAACAGAGCTAACACTCCATTCCTCTTTGTTAAAATTTTGATCCTTTATGTTGGTAAATCTAATTTATGTTACCATTTGTTCCAAAGACCATCAGATTTAATCTTTATCTAATTTTTAATAGATGCTAGTAATAAATTCTACTCTAGAAGTGTGTTTGCATTTATAAATTGGCATTCGTGCACATATGGCTGAAAAAGATGCATGCCACAGTGTCTTTTCTATGTGCGAAAATTTAATATTTCTCATCTTTTCTGCTAAAGAAAAGGAAAACATGAAGGTGTATGTAGGGTGTGTATATTTCACTTAATATGTTCAGACAAAAAGAGAGGTGTACAGTTGATGGTGGAAATAACGATATAATGATTCAAAGATATCCGTAACCCATTTTCTTACTGTACTTAAGGTAGATTTTATTTGGTTGAAATTCAGTGGGTTTATATTGGTGAAACTTGTTGACTGTCGAGGATTAAAGCTGAATTTAACCCCTGGCACTTCTGCAATATGATATTCTGATATTATTTCTCTTTAAACTTGTTTGATGGATTGTAGATTGACCTGAGGAGAGCCAACAACACTGAAATTATGCTTACAAAAGTTAAGATGCCGCTTTCTGATATGATGGTGAGCTATATGGTCCTCACTTTCATATGAGTTTGATTACTTTCATGATTTGCGGACGAAGTGACAATTCTCTCTCTAAAATGGATACATGGAGTTAATGCAGTGCATTCTAGCTTTTCTGTCGGATTTCATGTCCCGGTAGAAGAATACTCCTTTTATTTTATTTTATTTTTATTTTGTAATATCGAAACATGATTAGTCTTTCATTAGTACTAAAGGCAAAAAGGGCCATTGTTCTTAGCTGCAAGGGTTGTTCCAAGCCTGAAGTTTGTACAATCATTTTAATGCAAAATGTGGACTGGACCATGAAAGAACAAAGTAAAGCTTTGATTGATAGTTATAACTTATACACCACTTTGATAGTTATACACCAACTTGTGGCCTTTGAGAAAACATATAGGGTGGCTTTTATTTGACCCTTGCATATCTTACCAATCTAAATTTGAACCTAATGATTCCAGCAAAACTTTGCATTGCTAATATATCTTAGCTTCATAAAAGTGAGTCTTGGGAAAAAACTAGACAGGTCTTCATCACTTGGGTTTTAAGCTTTGGTCACTCAATATATGGGATCTGCAAGTGGTTAAAAGAATAATGCAAGGTGTTTTGAGGAACATTTAGGCATTTAGTGAAACTGGCACTAAATTTAGCCTGGAAATATATGGTTATGCTTGAATTGTAAAATTTAAATGTTTAGGAAACAAAATAGGTCCGAACATGTAAACCAAACATAACTTGTATTGACATTTGTTGACCTGACTTTGACTTCAAAGTTCAAACTATCAAAGCAAGAATTGGTTCAAAACAAATATGGACTCTGTATAGGGGCTATGCCCTTATTTATTTTAGAGACAAAATTGTTGTATGCCAACTGCCAGCAAGGTTTGGCGCTAGAAGATAGAAGCGTCATAATTTTTGGTTGAAGAATGTATCAAATACTGCTAGGAGGCAGTATGTGATCTCTTCACATTAAGGTGCCTACTTGATCTCACTGAAGTTTTGATTTGTGTTTATAGGAAACTGACTGTCCTAGAAAAATTAATTTTTAAAACTATGGCATGCGCACATGTATCAAGACCTTTTAAGCTTCGTTTTTAGAAAGTTTCTCCTGAGAACACATTCTGTAGCATGATAATGTCAATGGACAGCAATGCTGTCCATTATTGTTCATTTTTCTTTCCTTATTTCTCTAGTTACCATTTGACAGATAAGAACATTCCTGCAATTTAATGGTTATACTCTTGATTTGGAAACAAAAAATAGAAACTGAGAAAACTATTGTAATGGTTGCCGAAAAATTGTATTTGGGAATGGTCATTGGTTTTGTGCACAATCATGCATGTGTGCGCATATTTTTGTTACTGTCGTTTTATCTTATTGTATATTTTGGGCTCTGTTATAGAATAATGTTAGTACAAAACTAAATGGACTTGATGATTTCAATGGCCCAAAGGCATGGTGTTTTACTCTTATGTCCACCTTAATATTATATTGAATACTTGTGGGTGAACTTTCAATTTCTTGGTGCCAGCTGATCAACATGAGAACAAAGTTGAGGATGCTAGTAAAATTCATCTTACCCTTCATTCTTAATCCTGAATCAGTTTGGAATGTGGCAATTGTGAGGATGGAGTCTATCTAAGAGAAGGGTGTATGAAGTTTTATTCTATATTGCATTAGTACCCCAGGGTAGCAGTACCTCACTGTGGAGGAGCGGGGCTCCCTTGAGGCGAGCTTCTTTCTTTGGATGGCTGCATTCAACAAGATCTGTACTTGGAATAATCCATGGAAGAGTTGTATTATAGTTGTAGAATGGTGTTGCATGTGCTAGAGGAATGGAAAGTCTGTTGATCATCTTTCACTTCACTATTAGGTTGCTAGCACATTATGGCAAGTTTGGTTTAGCCTTTATGAGTTAAGTTGGGTAATGCCTAGGCAGTCCTCGAACTTCCATTTCAATCTGTCCTTCTCAGCATCCTAGGGTGGAGTGGTTCGGAAGGCACCAAAATGCAACCTTATGGAAAATGACCCTGATTTGTGTATCATGGAGAGCATATGGAGGGGAGAGAAATGAATGAAGCTTTGAGGATTCATGAGTCCCGCTGAAGAGCTCATGGCTTTCTTTCAGTGCACTTTATCAATGGATGACAGCCAATATATGTCTCTCTAGCATTAGTTTTCAGGACTAGATCTCTTCCCTGTCTAGCTATGTGTTTCCAATGATATTATTCCTTGCGTACTTTGACTATGTCTTCTTCTATTTTTTTTTATGATTAATAGAACTTAGTTTACTTATAAAAATAATATATTTTTGTAATTCTTACTATTCCATTTCTTGTTACTGCTATTATTCTTTATACAGTTATTATTAGTATTATTTTGAATATCCCTTCTCATAGACGGATTTAAGGATGACAGGATGTTTTGGGGTTAAATTGAAAGTTTGAGGAAAGATTCTACCATGGGGTAACAGGAATTTTGTCTCTTTTTCCTTTTTCACTTAGGTAAACCTTGCTGCGCTAAATAACGTGTAATTCTGTTCTTTTTTTTTTTTTTCTCTCTTGGTGCTTTTAAGTACTGCATTCCTGCAACTGAGTAGGTTTCTCATGCGTTATAAACCATTATGGGTAGATGAGAAGTGAGACTCTGAAGTGGTAATGGCTCCCCTGTGTTCTTATCCTTTAGGTGTCATAGTGGTGCAACTAATTAGGTATAAATTAAATTGAAGCTCTGATTTGATTGGTTTTTATGGTTGAAATGGGCTGGTAATGTTTTCTTTTTCTTTTTCCTGAACAATGTTCCTAACTTCCTACTAGGTATTTGCTAACAATCTATTATATGCATATTATCAGGCTGCAGTTCTTGCAATGGATGAATCAGTATTAGATGTTGACCAGGTGGAGAATCTCATAAAATTTTGTCCCACCAAAGAGGAGATGGAACTTCTAAAGGTGATGGTTTCAAATATCTTATGATTCCTTTTAATATCTTGTCAGCACTTTATCGATGAATTTTTATATTGAAGAGTTTGAATTATGTTCATCTGCTTATGAGTATACAGTTTGGCATTGTTTTTTTTTTTTTTTTTACTTCTATTTATTAGATTTTGATTTGTTTTATTGTTTTTTTAGGGCTACACTGGTGACAAGGAGAACCTGGGAAAGTGCGAACAGGTCTGCAAAAGTTTCTTTTCCCTCATCACTTCATGTCTTTTTTTATGTTTCCTGATCACAACCTTGAACATGTGAATTTATTCTACTTGACAAATGTTTCCCTTCATTCTTTTTTTTTATAGTGTACCCTATTCATGTAGCTTTCTGAATTTTGATCTGGTCTTGTCTTCCTTGATCTTAAAGTTGTTACATAACAGTAACTCTCTCTCTCTCGCTCTCTCTCTCTATTAGAACAAGTTAGCAGTGAACATTTATCTCACCGAATCGGTGAGAAGGTTCTCTGGATACCATGCAATCTTTTTTCCTTTCTGTTTTAGTGGGTTCTCTTTCTCTCATTCGATGTAAAATCTTGTTGTAGTAATTAACAAGAATGACTAGCTGTCTATGTCAATTATTCAGTTTACTGATCTGTTTAAGTCAGAAATTGTTTGAATAGCCGGGAGGAAAGAAAGGGCGGTGGATTATATATCTTTTGTTTTTTTCTCATTTTTCACTTGATATAAAACCTCACTGTTCCTTTTTGTTAGCAAGAAAAAAATCCCCATCATCCTCATATTTTATTGTTCTTGCTTGCTCCATACCAAAATAGACGAGATGCTCATCTTTTTGGCTTGTCCTAAAATACAAATTAGTTTCCAAAAATTAAAGCATTTGTTACTTAAGTTCTCATATCATGCTTAAATTTGGATCCACATTTTTTTCCACAATAATTGAATCCACATTGTGTGCGAGTTGTAGACATCTAATATATTTTGGGAGAGAGGAAATAAAACATTTTAAAATGCCTTCTGATGTCGTTTGTTTGATTGTTTTTTATACGGCATTCATTGAAATTCTGGAGCATCACTTGTTTATGGCTTTTTTTGGTTGAATACATGGTTTTAACATATATGTAGAGCTTTGTTTTTTTACATGTGTGTATATATGTATTTCAGTACTTTTTGGAGCTGATGAAAGTGCCTCGGGTTGAGTCGAAATTACGAGTATTCTCTTTCAAGATTCAGTTCAGCTCTCAGGTTTGGTGGTAACTTCCATGCTTGATTTTAAATTTTTAAATCTCATGAATAAGTCTTTTTTGCCATAGTCATCTCCTTGTTGAACCCCTTTCAGATCTCAGAATTTAAAAAGAGTTTGAACACTGTAAATTCTGCATGTGAAGAGGTATGTCACTAGTGGTTGCAAGTCTTTCCAGTTCTGTGCTTCTCTTTTCAGCTTAGGTAGTCTTTTGTTGGTTAATTAGGTGAGGAAATCAGTCAAACTGAAGGAAGTTATGAAGATTATTCTTTTTATAGGGAATACGTTGAACCAAGGAACTGCAAGGGGTAAGGAGTTTAATTATGGCCTAATTCTTACAGTCATTTATTAGCTCAAGAAATATTGGAAGGTTACGTTCTATCTCAACAAAGGAGGCTTATATGTCTTTCCGTCATGAACAATTTGCAAAGAATCTTAAAGACATGTTTTTGAATGCCCGTGGACTATTACTATTCTAATGCTCTCTGGCATTGGCATGGCTGATTTTAATACAGACTAATGACTAACAATTGCTATTTATTACCTATATAATTTATGAAGTATCCTCTTTGTATTCTATTCAACCACCTCATCATTTTATTTTATTTTTTGACCTATCCCAACCCTTCACATGCTAAAAAGACCTTTCAATGTATTTTTATTACCATAATAAATCCACCCGATTTATTGACATTAAAATTAAAAGATGTTTGAGGACAAAAGGTTTCCTATATTTTATGATTACTAATTCAGTTGAGACGTAAGAATGAGTTATCATTTATAGTGGTTATTGATTTCTCATGACTTGTCGCTTTGGCTTTCCCACCACTTAACTCTTCTATTATTTGATTATCACTTTTCCAATAAAGAAAAAAGACTTCATCTTATTGTAGCTATTGATTATTCGTTATTTACCCTGTTAGCTTCCTCACCTTTTAACTATGTTACTTTAATTATTCCTATGCATTGCACTGGATGACGACTATTGGTTGTAATTTGGAGAGCATCAAGAGTTTTATGTGGGCTTAAACCATCATGAAGTGTATCTGTGATTCCCTAATTCCATCTGTTGGATGCTATTATTTCTGTGTTCCATTTGATGACTTATTGACTGGATTTTAGCTGACGTATGTTACTGATATAAGATTCAAAGTACTGGCTTTAGAAAGAAGAGGGAGGATTAGTTGAAAATTCTTATGATCATTTGTTTGTTCCCCTTCTGCAATTTACACATTGTGAGCTATTTTGAAGAAAAAAAGCTTGGAATTTACTGCCACCTACTAATTGTGGAATGAGCTTTTGTATGGCAGTCTTTGTGCAACTTCCATTCTCAGAGGCACATTCTTCGTTGTACTGAATGATTGAACAGTTATGAAATTGAAGTTGAAAAGGAAAAGGAAGAAGCTAAACTTGTCTATGGATTATAGTTTCCTTCTTTTCTTAAATTATTGTTGCACAACTCTACATAACATGGACCATATTCTTTAGATCCTCTGCTTTTTAATTGATGTCATATCTTATAAACCTTCAAGATTAGGGATTTTTCAGACCTTATTCATCTTAATTCTGTATGATCCCAAAACATACAGGCTCTGCAATTGGATTCAAGTTGGACAGTCTTCTAAAGCTCACTGATACACGTGCTTCTAACAGTAAGATGACGCTCATGCATTATCTTTGCAAGGTATGGTTCCTGTATTTTTCTGTCAATTATGCATATCAATATAGCTTCGTTGGCTCAGAGAGGAGACTCTGTTCTGAATTTTAGGGTTGGATCAGGGGGCAGGTTGGGTTGGTCCAGTGCATGTCTTAGCTGAGTTAACCTAATTGATTTTGTGGAACATCAGTCTAGAACTGACCTAAAATGAATTGTGTATTCAATTCTAGTTGGGTCAGTATGAAAAGTTCATGCATCGTGCTTAGGCTGATGCTTTTTTATATCTCCAATGTGCTGTTTCTCTCTGTTGAACTTTAAAAAATTTCATTTCCCAGAGGTCAAATTCCAAGAAACCCATAGAAGGTATTGTAAAATTAATTGTAAAAAATGTTACAGCAGCTTAACTCTCAGGAAGGATACATGACATAGAATTTTTTAGTACTTTGTTGATAACAATAGAACAAAAAGCCTAGGAAGTTTTGGTTAGTTTGTTCTAGTGCTCTACCAGTCTTGGCGCAACCTATTCTGCTGGTCAGATGTGTTTTTTTCACCAATTTTTGCTGCACATAATTTCACTTCTGGATTGGCGATTAGTCTTATATACTTAATCTCAAATTTGGTTTTCTTGTTGCTCAGCTTTTGGCGAATAATTCACCAGAACTTCTCGATTTTCACCTGGACTTCGTTAGCCTTGAAGGTGCATCTAAGGTAACCATCTATTTTTTGATGGTATGAATATTGTCTTTAGATGATGCTTATATGGTTTTCTTTCTTCCTTGAAGATACAATTGAAGTCTTTAGCAGAAGAAATGCAAGCTATAATCAAGGGACTAGAAAAGGTTAGGCAGGAGCTGACTGCATCTGAAAATGACGGTCCCGTATCTGAAGTTTTCCATAAGGTGTGTAGTTTTTTTTTGTAATATTACTTATTCTTAAATAATCATCGAAAGTGCTTCTTGATACATTAATTTTGATTAACATTACTTATCAAAAAATTAATTTTGATTAACGTTTAGTTTTCTATTGATGTTCAGTCTTTCAGTTGTTTGCTTCCATTGGATCGAAATTTCTTTTTGTTTTGTTTTGTTTTTTTTTTTTTGTTTTTGTTTTTGTTTTTGTTTTGGTTTTTGTTTTTGTTTTTTTTTTTAAGTTCAGCTACCTGCTTGACTTATTTTCTCTTAATATTATTTACTTGTCTAAAAAAAGATTGAGAATCAATGAATTGTCAATTATTCAAATGAATATATAAAATGAACAAAAATAAAGAACACTTTGTCCCTCAATTAATAAATAGAAAACAAATGGGCAGGAAAAAGAATAAGAACATTTCAACTTTTAACTTCTAAGCCTCTTCCTTATGGTCACTGATAAAAAAACAAAAGACGAAAAAAAACCTCTTAGTTATGGTCCACTTCCAAAGTGTGGAGTTCGGATACAGGAAATTTATTCATGGCATAAAGTTGGGCAATTAAGAGAAATTGTGAACGAATTGAACTTCAGTTGTCATGGCAGGCATGAAGGAGTTTATGTAGAGCTTTTGAGTTACTATTAGATTTGTTGTACAGCTATTAATCTGGACAAATTGGCATCCTATGTGGTTTTATATTGGTTTTGCCCTTTTAGGAGGGTTAGTGAATCTGTGCTAGTTGACTAAAGTTTATATCTATGTCCCCACTGCATTTTGTGCATTAAGAATTTAGGGAATTACTATTTGGAGAAATTTATAAAGAGAAGAATTACTTTTTGTCGGTGATGGTACATTGACAGTCAAAAGGCAAAATTATGACGTTCTAGAGATTTTCATTGTTCTTGAAATTTATTTTGCATGATGCTTGGACTTGACCCATTTTACATCTCCTTTTGGGGATGCAGTACCATGCGGTTAAGAACCGAGTCTATTCTCGTTACAATTTCTCTTCAAAGTTTTACACATTATACGTACAATTTGTACTTGGAGCCCCACTTGAACATATGTAGACTTCATTTCAGTGTTCACTATCACGGTTCTAATTAGGTCACCCAACACGTTACATTAATTGTAATATAAGTTGTTATGCTTTGATTTCCTAAGTACACTTTGGATATGTTTTAATTGATATATTTACTATTCATACATGTCGTACTTTTCCTTAAGAAAGACTTGAGACCTGCTGGCTGCTCAATAATGGGTTGTGAACCTATCATGGGTCCCAAGGTTGTCCAATCATGAAGGGCATCCTTCTCCAAGATTGTGGCTTTTCCTTCATCTTTTCTGTGTTATTTTTATTTTTTCTGCTAGGGGTCGTGTCTGCATTTCTGCCGACTTTTCAGAGGCACTGCATGTCTATTCTGTTATTGTGTTTGTATTGAAGGTGTCTGCACTTCTGCTAGGGATGGATATGCTTCTTTTCCAAGGATTTTCTGTCTGCTGCATTTGTTTACAAATAAAAACGTCTCTTAGGTTAATATAGATAGTTATAATTGAATGAATCTGGACTTTGATGTGCAATGAAGATTTGGATATAAATTTTGTTATATGATTTGGGGTATTGGTTTTTATTATGAACTGTTTGGCCCTAAAGTTATTGCCCTTCAGAATGTCCTTCCAAATCATTGCATTCTGTCCAGGAAAAATATTATCTGTTGAGTTTCTAGTTGCCTTGGTATGTGCACATCTTTTTGTTTTTGGCTGGATCTTGTGTTTCTGTTTTTTCCTGACTGTTTTTGCCATTTTGCAATAGACATTGAAAGAATTCGTTGGCGTTGCTGAGACAGAGGTGACATCTGTTACAAATCTCTACTCTGTGGTGGTAGGTCGATGATATCTACAACTTCTACATTACATTATCTAATGAAGTGAAGATCATGCCCTTAATCTTTCTTTGGTGGACAGGGTAGAAATGCAGATGGACTTGCACTTTATTTTGGTGAGGATCCTGCCCGTTGCCCATTCGAGCAAGGTAAGTCCTACTTTTTAATAAAGCAATACTAAGTCCTAGGCTTTTTTTTTTTCACAGGATCAAAAGGTCCTCTTTATGATCTTTTTTGGTTTTATTAAATAGAGAAAGTGGTCTACTCCATGTTTATCCTTTATGGACTTGATATATTAATTTTGGCTAGATATAGTTTTCATTTTTGGCTGGATATAGTTTGGATGCTATTTTCGGCTGAATTGAATGATTGCACGTCTTGGATATACCTTGGGAATTATCTTCTTTTCTTTGGTTTTTAATTAGTAAAAAGTCAGCTTCTTAAGTGTAGAGGGGCGTAACCTAATACACAGGATGCCTTCAAGAGAGAACTTCTTGAAAGATTAGAAGAACAAAAATCCATAAAATCCTGAAGTAGCAGAAAAATAATATATCCCCAAAGCATCTTGCATTCTACTCTCTTCATATGCCCTAGATTAAGAAAAGTGGGATCACCCCCCAAGCAACTAAAATTGTGACCTCCTAATTGACCACTCAAACAATCTATGAAGTCTATCACCCTCAGGAAGGCCCCATTCTATTCTGGAAAGGATTAAAACCACATTCCACAACAATGGATTCTCCCCTTCTTTTGCACATGCAGCACCATTTTGCCACTATGACATTTCTCTTACTTAGATTATCCAAAGTCAAAATCTCCTGAAGAGCCGCCCTCCATGCAAAGAAACTTTTTTTAAAAATTTGATAGGCAATCAAGAAGTTTTATTCATAAGAAGAGAAGGCATAGCTCAAGTACACAGGAACTATACATGAGAAGTACCTAACTAGGGTTTACAACCAAAAGAAGAAAATCATGGATACGTAAGTCCATTAAAATCAATGACCCCTGCCCATAAGAACAAGGTTTTAAAGAAGAACTATAAGCTCATCCATTGTCCTCTCGTGATCCTCGAAGCTTCTATCATTTCTATACCGCCATATGCACCAACACATACATATAGGAGCCATTTTCCATATTGCTATCACTTGTGGATTACCTTAGAGGCCTCTCCAGCTTGCTAGAAAATCCACTAGCCTATGAGGCATTTCCCATGATAATAAAAACTCCTGCAAAAAAATCATCCCACAAGGTCCTGGCCTTCTCACAATTTAAAAGCATATGATCTACTGATTCCCTATTCTTCTTACACACGCAACACCAGTTTAAGACAATTACTTGACATTTTGCCAGATTGTCTGTAGTAAGAATCTTGCCTAAAGAGCCTGTTGAAACAAAAAAAAAGCTGCTTTTAGAGGAGCTTTTGTCTTCCATACATTGCTCCATGGAAAAGTGGTCATATGCTGTGAAATGCAGCATCTAAAGCTGGGGCCACTTCCTCTAGAATCTCAATTTTGTAAAATTTTCGGTGGTGATAAGTGAAAGGTGGAGGAAAGTCCCTGAAGACAAGAAAAGGATTTAGTAACTAGGGTTTAACTGAGTACAAGGGACTATATAGATTGCTCAACATAAACTCAAAGATTAGTCATAATGGAAAATTAAGGAAAGAAGAAATGAAAAACGGACAAGGAATGGGGATGGAATCAAATTATGGCATAACATTTTGTTGAAGTGAAACCTGGTGCAAAATACCTAAATAATGGAAAGTCAATTTAGTGGTGTAAAAATTATGGTATAAGTTCATCCTGGTCCATCATTCAGGATTGTCAAATTTATTGCGGCCCCTCGTTATTTGTTATTTCTATGTGAGAATGCATTAAACTGAATGCTACATTTATTAATGCAGTGACAGCAACTCTTCTAAACTTTGTAAGGTTGTTTCGGAAAGCACATGAAGAGAATTGCAAACAGGCTGCACTGGAGAAAAAGAAAGCCGAGAAGGATGCCGAAACGGAGAAGGAAAAGGGCATTAACCTTACGAAGAAGATGGCGAGATAGATGAAGATTAACTTACATACCCCTGCATGGGAAATTGTGTTCTTGCGAACTGTGGAGCTCTGCCTCAGTGTTGGTGACTAAATGATGGCCAAGGACACAGCTTGTTTGGATGGTCAGAAGCCTGGCTTGATTCAGTATTGGTTCAACAGTAAGCCTTGCTTCAAAAGGAGGCAGCAGCGCTATGTGGGCCAGAATTTTGACTGTGCAGAAGTCTTATTGCTTTAATTGGATAATCTTCCATAAGATGATCATGGTCCACTGAAAAATACATTAGATATCTTGCAGCTTGACCAAATTTTGACAAACATTGGGGGTGACATCATTGACTGAGAAGCATGGTACTCCATGAAGCACGAATGCTATGGAGGTGAAGAATCCAGCTCCTCAAGCACCATTTTGAAAGAAAAATTCCTTAATCTCGGGTCAGAGTTTCATTACCGAATTGGTTTCCATTTGAACCATTCATTTGGCATTTTTTTTTTTTTTGCCAGAGCGGATGCCGTTGGGATTGTAAAGCACACGGTCCAACCATACCACGAAACCTTGTACAAAGCTCAACCCTTAGTTTAGAGGTCATTCTTTTTCTTGTAACATAAAAGTCAGTTATTTTTCTTTTCCTTCTAGTTGAGATTTTGATAGGAGCCCGTCCCGAAAGATGTTGTATAGGTTTCACGTTCAGAAAGAGATGTTAGAAGACGGGCTTTCTCTTAGTACAATTGTAACATATCAAAATATAGGCTGCGAGTAGAAGCTGCTTGTTCCTTTTATTTGATTCTTTATCAAAATACTTATTCATGAAATGTCAAAGGTTCTTGTTTCCTATGCAATTAGGCTTGTAAATCGAAAGACTACTTGAAAGCCGAAAAGGGATAAATTTGCGGCCGTCAGCCGCTGCACACAAAGGGCACTGGGCATTGAATGCTTCATTTTCTAACATGAACTTGCCAACATTCAACCAAACAGGGAGAATAAAGATCAAATGTTCATTCAAGCACTTACGGAGACGAGAGAATGAGATTTAGTTGATCCTCCAAAGACACATACGAGATCACAAAACTCCATCAAGCTAAATTTCAATATGGCTGTGTGATTTTGACCAGAATACCATCCTTGCCTGGACACATGGAAGCCTGCCAGACAATCTAAGTGCAGGGGAAGCGTCGGCATAAATACTCGTCTTAGAAGGCAACTCGCTTGATGTCATCACAGCAACCCATAACCCACATTATCACATCAGACTAGAGACTTTCTCCCATTTTTAAGGATATCGTATGACTCAGACATTATGTCGCCAAGATATACAGAAGTGTCAATTCCACTCAATTTCGCAAAATGGGCTGCCTCCAACTTCATGTGTGGAAGCAAATTTCCCATACCCTATCCCACCCTCCATTTTTCAACCCCAAAAGTATTTTTTAACTCACTTGAATATTGTCTATTTCTCTCTTGTACTCAATTTACTCAAAAAATCCCAAAGCTCTGGAACCTTGGCAGGTCAACTCAATCATATGCTACTTCATATCCTACTTTTCTTCTATTTCATATAATAGAACAGCTCAAAGGACAGAATTGAATTATCAACCTTCCAGAGACAAAGGTGGCTTTACACGGAGACGACTCTTCAAATGGTGGCATTGAGTAATATGTAATGACTGTTTTTCAAGTCATATCAAGATCTATACTCTAAACGTTAGTTAGTATTACAATTGGAGTTCTTTGGAATTATTATAAAGAGCAAACATTTCCTTTTCACATGCACTATGGGATTTGTTTGTCCTAATATACTGCCTTCCTCTGTAAACTCAGTCAAGTAAGGTGGTGCCTTGTGGGTGTGGATATAAAAGGTGAAAGCGCAGGACAAGGGCAATCTTAGTTGTGTGAAATCTAGCAATCTGTCTTCCGCCATTTTCTTTTGCTTCATTCATATCTGCGGCATGGTTATTGCGGTAATGAAGGCTAATTGGCTGCTGGGTTGCCCGTAAACCACAGCCTTCAGTCATTTTTGCCCATAAAGACGCGCATCCACAAACACAAAGGAGATATATTTCCTAGTAGTTGGCTCATAAGTTTTAGTTGCTTGAGTTGCAATCAAAGTACTGGAACTTATATTTCTCTCTCTCTTTTTGGTGCATGGTGATAGCAAGGGCGTGTTTCCAAATTGAGTAATAATACATCTACAACTATTTTACCACCCATTTCATAATCAACCAATGCAATCCTGCCACTTCAGTACCAAAAAGAGTTGTAAAAAAGATCTAAGTTTGATTAGTTTTCTTATATCAATGTACATGGTAAAATGGGATTAAAGAAACAAAAACAAGAAAAAAAAGAAAGAAAACACAGACAGCTTAATTGAATTTGAAGATATAACAAGGAAATTAAATAACACGGTGTCTAAATTCCGATCTTCTTTTTTGTACCTCGTTGAAGGCTGAAGCCACCCTGCAATTCTGGTCTCCCTATGTCCTTTATTTCACCCCTGGTTTCCCTTTAAGCAGCCAAAAACCGATTTCCCATATGAACATTATTTGCTTGAAATGAAGTGTAGACAGTTTTCGAAGTATAATTTATGGAAGTTCTTCGATAGTCCTTAAACTGACATAACATCATTGTCTTCCTCTTCGTATTCAACCGACGAATACTGCCTGCCTTTCTGATCTATCCAAGAATCCGTTTTACAGTTCTTGAAGAACATGCAATTCAAAATGGTATCAAGAACAATGATAGTCGAATACAAGTACACGATGCACATCCCCTCCAAAGCAATGAAAGACCCTATCTTTTCAGCAAAATGGTAAGCTCTCACAACCCTGTAATGGAACAAGGCTTCAACAGCTGCCAGGGCCATATTGAGAGGCAATGCCAGGGACAGCGCCGTTGAAGTTCTTCCTTTCATGAAAATGCAAGCCTTGAGGATTGCCATCCAACCCCAACATCGTTCCATCCCGGACACAACCAATGCCAAGTTGCATACAACGAGTGTGTTGGCAAGAACTATGGAATAGAGCACAGCTCCAACGGCTGACAATAAGAGGAGGCAGTTGGGAGAAGAGAAGCCGAATCCTTCCACACAAATGAAAGAAAAGAAAAGGAGAGCGAAGACAGTTGCATTGGCGGAGAGGATCCAGAATGAGTTGCATATATGGGTGAGAAGGAGTGGACTGTAAAGGTTTAGTACTGAAGAAAAGGAAGATGTCAATGCTGGTTTGTTTTGTTTGAGAGCTTGAATTATAGTCGCTTTTGTGATGAGGAGGAAGGTGAGGGTGAAAGGAAGTGCAAAGATGGAGGAAAAGATTGTTTGAGAAAGCTTAACGTTAAGAAGTTTGAAGAATTCTGAAGAGGGAGGAAAGCCTGCAGCATAAAAGAGAACTCTCAGGCGGTTGTATATGGTTGGTATGAGGGATGAAGATGATGGGGAAAAGGCTTGCGAGAGGAGAACTGAAGCGGAGAAGGGGAAGGCAAGGAGAGCAGCGGTTGAGGTGAAGTATTGGTAACTTTGAAGGAAAGTGTAGACTGATTTTCTGATAATCTTGCTTGTTTCTGCCATAGGAAATGTTGGTGTATGATATTCCATTGAGAAGGATAGAAGGATGATGAATTGGGTGTGTCTGCAATGGGCTGTATATTAGAGCAATTTGCGAGGCATATCGGTGTTTCCTCCTCTTTTCCAATCTTTATTTTAATGGCTGTGTCTCAATGTTAGGTTAGCAGTTAGGGTTGGTACTTTTGGATTAGCCAACAACTAAAGACACCCATTGGGAGTTTGGAGCTGTTTGGGCATTGTTTTTACCAATGAGTGTTTGGACTCATTGGGAGTTTGTCTTTGTGATCTTCACATTCCTACATAATATTAGTTGGCTCAAGGTGCATGAAAAAAGGAAAAAGAAAGTCTTTATCTTGCTGATGCAAAGTGTGTTTCCTATGGATTGCTTCTGAGACACATTATTTTCTTAACCATTTTGCGTGAGGTGCCTTCTTTCCAAGTGTTCATAATATATGGGCTCAATCACGGGAAATTATAGATTTTTCATTTGAGTTCTCGTCCCTTAAGAAAGAAGCATGATTTTTAAAAAGATTTTCAATATTTTTGTTTGCCTCAACGTCAATATAATCAAGATATGAATAATGCTAAATACAGTCATGAGTTATGCAAGCGTTGCACACTTATTTTTAAAAAAATAGTGGGATCCATTATTAAAAAATTAATTATTTTTATGTAGGTCCTATATTTACTTACTTTTTTTTTTTTTTTTATAAAAAAAGTGCATAATGCTTGCGTATTCTATAACTGCAAATATCATTTATCAAGAAATAAATGTTATTTTCTTCTTGAAGTTATAAGAATTTAGTACCTTCTAATCATCATGTATTATTATTGATTTGTTTGGCACTTGATCCTTTGTCATGCTTGAAAGTGAATTTACAATTATTAAACATAAAAAAGAAAAAAGAAACAAATGATAAAGATCTTAACTAGGAATTATGGAGAACAATATGGACAAATAAGTCAATTACTTTTTTTTTTACCAATCACCAAGAGATAAGATATAATTCAAATTGTAAAAAATATTTAAATTAAAAAATCATTTACATCAATTGAAAAATCCAAAACTTAATCTTTGGTCAAGAGCCGAGCCAAGTTGAGCCAAGCTGATAAAAAACGAGAATGGAGTGGGTTGATTAGGGAGGTACAACAACAAAGATGATGAGGTATAATGCAGTGGGTATGAAGACTTAAAAACATGGCATTTCCTCCTTTCTTTGTTTGGGATGGAATCTAAATAATAATAATAAATAATAAAAGGATATTCAATAGGTAAAGTGTCACTTTGTACATTTGGTGACCTCCTAACTGAAAATAATTAAATCCGAATACAGCAGAAGAAATTGAAATCTTAAAAGGGAGTTGGAGTTACATAGAGACATCTTTGTGAGATATCAAAGTAAATAATGCTGCGTGGTTTTGTGGTAATACATAATAATGTGGGTGAGTATAGCTCTCCATCTACTTTCTCTTCCTACTTTCTTTTCAATCATCTCTAGCTTTTGTTGCTGAGTCGCCCCAAACTTAGGCTTCTAACAGTTGCATGAAAGGTAATTTGAGCTTTTTACATAATTTGATTAAGAATAATTATATTTGAAGGCGTTTACACTTTACACTACATATCATCTGTGTGATATAATTTTTTTTTAAAGGGAATTTGTCATCATTTATTCGTCAAAAACTTATATTTATGACTAGATATATTCTGGAATGTCCATATATTAAACATGACATTATAAATCAAAATAATAAATTTAGAGCTCCACCAGTACATTATTTTCTTTTGTAATTGGTTTGGTCTTCACTATTTCTGATATTTTCTATAGACAAATGTCCAAGAGACAGCACTCTCTGCCTTAACAGAGACTCAATCTTACTCTTCATAGAGAGAGATGACTCAATCTCTACAAACAAACGTTCGAGAAATGAGCTTTTAATTTATTTTATTTTAATGAATAATAATCAAACCAAAAAGGAAAGCAAAAAGATAAATGCGAAAAATGACGTATTATGGTTTGGACCAACTCCAGTAGATTTTAGAATCCGTAACGGCCCGTGAAGGTAATACACTTGTATCTTTTCAATCACAAAGGCCACATCTGAAAGGTCTGGTGGTGACGAGTCTGTTGATTTGACAAGTGTGTCGAGAAAAGTTGTCGGAAGAAGTGGCGCGTGAGGACCACCCATAGATGTGGATGGCATGTGAGAACCATGCACGGTGATTTTTGCAAAACCACAACTTTCCTCGAATGATTTTCGACTTATGAATCTGCTTGTGTAATGCGTGTCTCTTGAGAGTGGTCGGAAAGCTATAGATGTGTATTTTTTGGTCTTGAAGAACGCAAACTAAAATTAAGCAAAAGAAACCTTGATAAATAAGGTGGATGAATGGAGGAAAGAGGGAAGGAAAGAGAGGGGGAGGATGCCTCCTCCTCTGGTGAAAATTAAATCTGGAGCATTTGGTTTTTTAAGAGAGAGAGAGAGAGAGAGAGAGAGAGAAGGCCGTGATATAATTTAATTTGTGAAATAAATTTTTAAATTTAAATCTTACAAATGAAATTATGTCATGTGAATGATGTATAATGTAAAAGCTTTCAAATAACACTACTAATTAAGAATTCTATTTGTTAATTAACTCTTTTCTTTGTCAATTTTGAAGGCAAATATAAAATGAGATTCCCATCCAACCCCGAACATCGTGAAGAATCAGATAGATGGAGAGAATTAAGCAAGAAGAGGGTGTGAAGGCCCATCTGCTGAACAATAAGAGACAAAGAAAGGTAGACAGATGATAGAAAATGAAAGAGACAACTAAAGAGCATCATTTATTATTTAATAATGACGAATAATAATAAATTTGAGAAAATGCACTGTCTAAAGTAATAATTTAAACTAATAAATGTAATATCTTACATTCATTTTTTTTTTTTGAAACATCCAAAGTTCAATTCTCGACTATTAAGATGGAAAAAAATAGGTATTTTGTAGTGTATTAAATTGAATATCAGAAATAATCAAGAGTATGATGGCTGATGGCATATAGTCTGATTTTTCAAATGGAATATCTGAATTCGAACCCCTTACCCCCTTATAAAAAGAAAAAGAAAATTGAATATCAGAAGCAAATGAATAAAAATCTCACATTATTTGAAAGGCTTCTATAATGTAATATTGATAATTTACAAGTAGGCATAGCTGAGCTCGCTGATTTAGGCCCCATTAGATTTAATTTTTAAATCCAAAAATAATAAACATAAGTCTGTATGTCGGTGTACCATAACTCCCATTATATACCCAACAATTATTGGCCGTTGGATTGCTGTTGGAATGGTTAATGAGAAATCAGCTGTTTTAATTTATATCATGCTGTTTGTAACTCCACTCATTTCACATTACTGATGTAACAAACATGCATTAATTGGAAAAAAAAAAGAAATTAGAAAATAAACCCTAACCATCATACATATCTGCCAATATGTGGAAGTCATTCTAATCTAAGCAACCGAAACTTTATTTGATTTGTTGTTCTTTTAGATTAAGATCCTTTATAATTTTCTGACACGCTATATGTTGGGTGATCATAGGTCTCTTTCAACCCCAAAAGCTGGATCAAGAGGCGAGACTTTTACTCCACGGACTGTTGGGATGAGAGTAGAGACTTTTGGTAAACTTGAGCTCTGATACTAGTGTTGGGTTGTCATGGACCTCTCTTAGTCCCAAAAACTAGTTCAAAAGGTGAGATTTTTCTACACACTTATAAACTGACCATTAGCCCATTTCATAATTGATGTGGCACAACTCCAACAATCTCCCCCTCACACATCGGGCCATAGGTTGAAGTAGCAACAACCTGTTTCTCCAGCGGACTATTGGACTAATATTATTTGTAAACCTGGATTCTGATACTAGTGTTGGGTAGTCTCGAGTCTTCTCAACCCCAAAAGCTAGCTTGACGAGACTTTTACTTTGACTGTTGGGATGAGAGTCGAGATTTTTGGTAAACTTGAGCTCTGATACTAGTGTTGGGTTGTCATGAACCTCTCTCAGTCCCAAAAACTAGTTCAAAAGGTGAGATTTTTCTACAGACTTATAAACTGACCACTAACCCATTTCATAATTGATGTGGCACAACTCCAACAATCTCCCCCCCACACATTGAGTCATAGGTTGAAGTAGCAACAACCTGTTTCTCCAGCAGACTATTGGACTAATACTATTTGTAAACCTGGATTCTGATACTAGTGCTGGGTAGTCTCGTGTCTTCTCAACCCCAAAAGCTAGCTTGATGAGTGAGCCTTTTTTTTGTACTTATAAACTAACCACTAACACTTTCCACAATCGATGTGAAACAACCCCAACATTATATAATCCAGAGAACTATACACACATGTTGCCTCTAATTTTAAATATAGTAAAAGTCCATATTTAATAAATGTTTTAGATCCTAAAATTGTAGAGAATTTAGGCCTAATTTAGTTTCACAAACCTTTTAAACATCTTATCTAATTTCATCTCATCTCAATATCAACATCATTCAAACACAAATATTTTCAATTTCAAATTTTTAAATTTTTAACTTTTTCATCTAATCATTACATAATTATTACAACCTTCCCAAACTTCCTAACAAAACACAAAAATAATTTAAAATTTTAAATCTCAAAGCAAAAATTATATTAAAAAATTATATTTTAACCATTTTTTAACTTTATAATTTTTTTTAAAACTTTTTCTCTAAACTTTTCCAAAATCCCATAAAATTTTTTACTCAAATTATTTCACTACTATTTACAAATGATTTCACTACTACTCATAAATTTTCCATCTCATCTCATCTATATAACTAAATCTTATCTCATCTGTATAACCAAACGAGACCTAAATCAATATATTTTCTTTCATATTATGATGAATTAGAATCCAAGCCCAATCATTAAGTAAGCCTAAAATCTTTACAAAGCACAATCACTATTATGCAGCATAACAGAATGGGCCTGGTTTTGTAATTCCTTGTAAATATCACATCAACTCGGTAAGAAGAGTATAAAACCTTTACGTCATTATATAGACCATGAAAAAGTCTACATGCAGTCGGCGTGTGCAAGCACGGGGCAAACGTGTTGATGTGGAAAAATCAAAACGACTGCATTTTGGTTTTAGACGATCCACCTTCATCTCGTGCCGATCAGATTCCCCCCCCCCCCTCTCTCCCTTTCCTTCCTTCCTATGTAGACCCTCTCTGTGTTTATCTCTCTCGAAGCTTTCTTCCTTCCTCTGTGTTTATCTCCTTCGATCGCGCCTCTCTGTATTTACAAACCTCGAAGATTCTTTCGTTCCTCTCTGTGTCTCGAAAACTTGAAGCCCCAATCTGTGTTTATCTTCGTCAAAAATTCACACCGAAAAGAAGGTGCTTTCAAGTAAATGACCTGCGTAGGAAAAAAAACTCCAGAAGGTGCTTTCAAGCAAATGAACTGCCTAGGAAAAATCAAGATCATATTCACCTATAGATGCTCCCAAGACTCTGGTTATCCAAATTCGCGAAAATCCAAGAAAATAACAAAAAATGAAAGAAAAACTCTTGGAAAACTCAAAAAGGTGCCTTTTACTGTCCATGAAGGAAAACTCGGGGAAGTGGAGCAGAAGAGAAACTATTATCCCTAGTTAATTGTTCTTGATCTTCAATGAATGTGTGTGGAACTAGAGGAAAAGTGAACTACATTTATGGAGGTTGTTGAAGGAGGCCGTATAAGACAGAGCCGTAAAGCATTTACTGCCTGTGAGAGGTGGAATTCCTCTCTACATTAATGGGGTCGGTTTTCTGGCAGGAGAGAAGGACAAGATGAGCAGTGGTTGTGAGAAGAGTGTAGGAAATTAATGGAATGAAGAAAGCCATGAAGCTCTTTGATCCCTACCGGTCGTAGAAATCACTCGTGCCAGCGAATGTTGTAGTGGTCGTAGAAATCACGAAAAAGATCTGTCTTTTTCATCTACCCACGAAGACGACCCACATGAAGACCCACATATCTACCTTTTTCATCTACCCACTCGAAGACGAGAGACCAGAGAGACCCACACGAAGAGCTCTAAGTGTCTTTCTTTCTTTTTTGTTGTTTTTTATTTTTATTTTTTAACTTAACTGACGTGGCCTGCACGCTTACCCCCATTTGCACGCCCCGACTGAGTGTAGCAGAATTGATAAACAATTGATGGCAGCTCCCTAAAAGACAAGAAAAGAAATAAAAGAAAGATCCTCTCGACTTCATCTGAGGCTTGTTAAAAGAAGTTTTCATTTTTAAATTCTTATCTTGCCTGATCTCATGTCATCTCTTTTTTAAGCATTACTAAAACACAAATATTTTAAAACCAATTATTATAATATTAACCACGATCAACTCCTCGTCTACACATGATGAATACAGAAATGCACTATACAGAGAAAATGTGAAGAGGAAATCCAAGGGTTAAAGGATAGTTCAGGATCTCAATATTCTTGTCATTTCGACCTCAAACTTTTGAGATAAAAGTAACAATAAAGCCATTTTCATTGAATGATATATTCTTTGTCAAGTGTCTTCAATCTTGCTCACGTGTAATCAGATGAATATTTTGAGGGATGCATTTTTGGTGAAAGACTGAAGCCATTTCTCATGCATCCACACGGTAACAGTTAAAGGTGTCTGGAAATTCTCGATTTTTATTCTTTTGATGTCAGGGAACCTCTCCAAGGGGGCCTTCGAAATTTAACAAACTTAAAAGCGAAACTGCCGCATTGCAGGGCACCACACGATTCATCAACATCCTGAAGCATACTTTTTAAGCATGCATTTTGAGAGTAATCCTATCATGCATCCTCTCCATCATCATCATCAGAATCAGCAGAGGTAGGTTGCCCGTTAAGATCCACATTCACACCATTCACCTTCCTTACAAACTGTCCTCGAACACGAGGCCTTCTATCAGCAAGTTGTTTTCGATTGGCATACCTAATCTTCTTATCAAAACATCGCTCCTTCCTTTTCTGCCTAAACTTCATCAATGCTGCTTCTCTTCTATCCACATTATTCAATTTTTCTTCCACTGAAGTTGAACCTTCAACTGGCCAGGAATGCGGAGAAGACATTTGACCAGCTTGTAAATACATATTAACAGGGTAATAAGGGAATGATGTCATTCCGTTAACATGGGGACGGCATTGCGAAAGATGATGGTACTGGGACATCATAGCTTCAGATGCATGACTTTGCAAGTCATGAAGATTCTTTGGATACAATTGTGCTGTTGATGGCATCATAACTTGGTTTACTACTCCTGAAATGCAAAATGGAAATGCAGCTTGTGCAGATAAAGCAGAAACATCAATTTGATGTTCATTTCTTGGGTGTGAAAGCACTGGAGAGAACTTTTCATTCTTGAAATCCCTTTGCTGCGTGAGTCCCATTGATACAGGCGGGGTACAAGACCTCCCCATTGATACAGAATTCAGGACACCACTACCGTGTGGACCATCATCTCCTGGTGAATAGCTCTCCCCTGTCTCCTCATCTCCATGTATATGGGGATCCTGAACCATTCTTTGATCGAATCCTTGATGTTTCTCTCCCATCCTCAAATTTTGAGCAGCATTGTCATTGACCCCTGAGTTATTTTTGACTGTGCTTGATTTGACATAAGTAAAGAAGGCAGAAGACTCGCCAATCTTTAGTTCATTCTTCTTTGGGCCAGAACAAAATAGTCCTGCAAGATATTGCCATAAGAATTTAAAACAAAAGAGAAAAACCAATGAAAAAAAAAAGGGAGAAAAAGAAACCTTTTTCTAGTTGGAAGGATGAAAACACAAGGCACACAGAAAATCAAATCCATTTGCTTTTAAATGATGTTTATTTCTCATTACTATCAATTCTATGGACAGTGCAATGACAGACATTCAACGATCTGCCAGACCAAATACAAGAAGAAAGAGTGGGGTCAGCAATTTGTATCAAGCATATCAATAAACTAGGGGCAAAAATCTTCCCAACAAAATAGCGTCTGTATTAATCCTAATAATAAGAGTTTGTCTTTTAAATAAAAAATCCAATTTCAAGCCTGAGCTTAAAATTTCTCAGCCCAGCCTTGGAGAGAGAGAGAGAGAGAGCAGAGGAAGCTGTGACACAGTGGTGCTTGACTTATTAATGTGGCTTTACTGATGCCATCCAGTTTGCAAATCATGGAGCCTTTAGAAATGTATGAAACTGCTATGCTACATGAAGAAAGCTTAAATCATACAAAAGCACAGTGATGTTATTGTTAATTGTTTTTGCTTTGGAGAAAGTGAATCTAAAAAACCATAGTACATATTAGCAGTGGGACAGGCAGCCAGCCCAAATGATTCTCAAAAGACTCACCCAATGTCAATTAATGGTACAAACCCCTAGGGGTTGGCTCAAGTGGTAAAGGCCTTGGGCTTGAGGGTATGCTCCCCCTAAGTCTAAGGTTCAAATCCCCTTAGGTGCAAACAATCTCTAGGAGCCATTGGACAGGGATTTTCCCTTGAATTAACCAAGGAGCACTTGCGGAAAACTCCTTGGTAAGGGCTTGTATACCCCTGGGATTAGTCGGGATGCTGTTCCTGGATACCCGATGCCAATAAAAAATACTTAATGGTACAAATGCATGTTATCTTATAAATTCACATTAAATGACCTGTTTCAAATAAATTACACAAAATTAATGCTGATATTTAAATTGCTACACAGAAGACTAAAAAGTTTTTCATGGTAAGGTGGCCCACACATGATATTGGTCAAGTAGAAGAGGAATGACTCACCAGTTCGTCGGTCACTAATTCCTGGCACATCAGGCCGATATTCCATTAAATCATTTCGTAGAGGCTCTACAGCAGCAAACTAAGAAGGGGAACAAAATAATTCAATGTTGACGCCATCAATTCACAGACTTTGTATTACATTGCAACTATCAGCAGTGTTTGTATGGAATTACAAGGAAATAAAATAATCTTGGTTTATTGCATGAAATTGCAGCCATATCACGGTAAACCTTCACTCCTTACGACTCTCTCAACCAAAAAGTTTTGTCGACCATTAAAAAAACCCGACTTTCATGGGACATCATTTTATGCATTACCTTTCAAATAGAAAGGTGTAAGTTTCCAAGACTACTCATCCTAAAAAGTCAAGCAAACTTATCAAAATACAATGACCGAGTTTTTAACAAAGCAGATGACATATTGGGAAAAGTAAAACACTTTGCCTACTGACTAGCAGAAAATGGAAAAATATAAATAAATAACATAAAGGTTCAGTTGTTGATTGTGAACTTTGATAAACAGTACGTTGTCTAATCTTCCTACATATTTTCTTTCACTTTTCCCTTTGCCGGCTGGAGTTGCTAGTAGAATTGAGAAAATTTATCGTATTTTCTTATGGGGAAGAATAGGAGAGGAAAATAAGTTTCATTTGGTTAGTTAGAATAAGGTGTGTCAACCGGTTTCTTGTGGAGGATTGGGGGTGAGATATTTGAGGATTGGGGGTGAGAAAGATTTCAGTCCTAATAGTTTGGTTGGCGGGATTTATAAAATTATTTCAAAGGTGTTACCTAATCGTATGAGTATGGTGATGGATAAAATCATTTCTAAACCTCAAAATGCTTTCTTTCGGGGGCGGCAAATTCTGGATTCAGTTCTGGTTGCAAATGAGTGTTTGGAAAGCCAGATGAGAGAAGGCATTTTGGGGGTTCTATGCAAGCTGGATATGGAAAAGGCATACGATCATGTGTGCCGGGATTTTCTTCTTTATATGCTTAGAAGATGTGGCTTCGGGGATAGGTGGTGTGGATGGGTTAAACATTGTGTTTCAAGTGCCCGGTTCTCAATTCTAGTGAATGGTGTTTCTTGTGGATTTTTTCAAAATTCGAGGGGGTTGAGACAAGGGGATCCATTATCTCCTTTTCTTTTTGTAATTGTTATGGAGGCCTTGAGTCGTATGATGGAGGCTGTAGTTCGTGGGGGTTTTCTTGCTGGTTTTTCGGTGGGTAATAATAGTAGTGGGGGTGACTTCAATTTCTCATTTACATTTTGTGAATGATACTCTTATTTTTTGTGATGCTGAAAGTAGTCAGATTCAAGCTTTAAGGGCTGTTTTACTGTGTTTTGAAGCTGTTTCGGGACTCAAGGTGAACTTGGGAAAGTCGGAATTGCTTCCGGTGGGGGAAGTGAGGAATATTAAATTTCTTGCGGATTTGTTGGCTTGTAAAGTAGTTTCACTTACTATGAAATATCTTGGGTTTCCATTGGGGGCGTCTTTTAAAACTAAGAATATTTGGGATGGAGTTGTAGAAAAGGTTGAGAAATGTTTGGCGGGTTGGAAGAGGATTTATTTATCCAAAGGGGGTAGATTAACCCTTATCAAAATCACCCTTTCTAATCTCCCTACATACTATCTTTCCTTATGTCCATTACTGGTGGGAGTGGCAAATCGGATTGATAAATTGTTTAGAGCTTTTTTGTGGGGAGCCATGGGGGAGGAGAATAAATTTCATTTAGTGAGTTGGCAAAGGGTTTGCTGTCCGATTGTGGTGGTTTGGGGGTGTGTAACTTGAGTTTTTTTAATAAGGCATTATTAGGAAAGTGGTTGTGGAGATATCATCAGGAAGGGGATTCTTTGTGGAGAGTGGTGATTGATCGGAAGTATGGGTGTGAGTGGGGGGGATGGTGTTCTAAGGAGGGGAGGGGGTCTTATGGTGTTAGTTTATGGAAATATATTAGAAAGGGGTGGAGCTTTTTTGCAAAAAAAAATTAAGTTTAAGGTTGGAGAAGGTGTTAGCATTCAGTTTTGGAATGATGAATGGTTTGGTGAGAGACCTCTTAACATTGTTTTTTCCGTCTGTTTTCAGCTTGGCTGGAAACCAGTAGGCTGCTGTTTCAGAAGTGTTGTGTTGTGACAATGGGACTGTGCACTAGAATATTTGTTTCACTAGATATGCTCCAGACTGGGAACTTGATGAGTTTGCAGATTTCTTCAGTTTTCTGTATTCAGTGAAGGCAGCTGGGGTTGGGAGAAATCATATGCTGTGGAAGCATAAGGGGAGTAATAAGTTTTCAGTTAGCTCCTTCTACAAGGTGCTGAATTCCAAACAGCAAGTTTGTTTGTTTGTTTTTTTTTTTTTTAATTTTTTTTTTAAATTTTAATTTTATTTTTAGTGGAAGAGCATTTAGAGGGTCCTTGTTCCTTCTAAAGTGGTTTTTCTTTTATTTGGACTGCTGCCTTTGGGAAGATTTTGACAGTTGATAATCTAAGAAAACGTGGTATGATTGTTTTGGAGTGGTGTTGTATGTGTAAGAAGAATGGGGAATTGGTTGACCATTTACTTTTACATTGTGAAGTGACTAGGGAGTTATGGATTGGCATTTTCAGTAGAGCTGGGTTGTGTTGGGTTATGCCTAAGAGTGTGGTGGATTTATTAGCATGTTGTAATAGGCATCATAATAGCTCTCAACTGGCTGAGGCAGGGAGAATGATTCCTTTGTGCTTAATGTGGTGCATTTGGATGGAAAGGAATGATAGGTGCTTCAACAATAAGAAGTGAGCAGTGGGGGAAATCTGGAATTTCTTTGTGTTTTCTCTTATTCAGTGGTTTTCTGCTATTGTTCTTAAGGGAGGGAATGTTAATGAGTTTTTGTCTTTTTTTCAGCTTTTTAGAATGTAATTAGGTATCTCATTTTGTATACTTCTCGTGTACATGGGCTTCACCTAGTTTCATTCCCTTCAATAAAGTTTCTTACTTATCAAATAAATAAATAAATAAAGCACTCCTTGGAAAATGGCTTTGGAGATACCATGAAGAGAGAGATGCTTTATGAAGAATGTTGTTGCTGTTAAATATGGGAGTGGATGGGGGGATTGGTGTTCTAATGAAGATAGAGGAGCGTATGGGGTGAGTTTATGGAAGGGCATTACGAAAGGTTGGGGGGAGTTTTCTAAACATATTAAATTTAAGGTGGGGGAAGGGAAGAGGATTCTCTTTTGGCATGACATTTGGTGTGGGGAATTAGCTCTTAAATCAGATTTTCCATTGCTTTACAGGATTGCAAGGGATCAAAATGTTGCTGTTGCAGATTATCTTCAATGTATGGATAATAATATTCTATGGAATGTCGACTTTATTAGAGATGTAAATGACCGGAAAGTGAATGTTGTTTCAGATTTTCTGGGAAAAATTTATAACTCTAAAGTGATGCAGGGAAGAGAGGACAGGCTATTGTGGGATCATGCTGGAAATTTCAGGTTTTCAGTCAGTTCTTTTTATAAGGTGCTTAATTGTCATTCTAGCTGTGCTTTCCCCTGGAAAAGCATTTGGAGGGTGAAAGTACCTACTAAGGTGGCGTTCTTTACTTGGGTGGTTGCTCTTGGAAAAGTATTGACCATGGATAACCTTAGAAAACATGGTTTGTGTATAGCTGATTGGTGTGTCATGTGCAAGAAGGATGGTGAATCTGTGAATCATCTTTTTTACATTGTGAGGTGGAAAAGTCTATGTGGAATGAGGTTATTGGTCGGACAGGTTTATATTGGGTGATGCCTAAGGAAGTTGTGGATCTCCTTGCATGTTTGTGTGGTTTTGAGGCAAGGAAATGTGTTACTGCCAGATGGAGAATGATTCCTCTGTGTTTAATGTGGTGTTTATGGCTGGAAAGGAATGGAAGATGTTTTGAAGACAAAAAAGTGTTCTTTTGAAGATCTTCGTTATTTTTTCTTTTCTACTTTGGAGTTTGTGGGCTAGGATCTTTGTAAGGAATGATGATAATGAAATGAATCTGTTTCAGTCATAGTTTCCTGCTTCCTAGTGTGCAATAGGTATTCCTTTGTATACTTCTTGTGTACTTGGGCTGTGCCTATTCTTGGTAATAAAATTCTTATTAATTATAAAAAAAAAATCAGGGTAATACTCAAGTTTCTCACTTAATTTCAGATCATAAGGAGTTTTTTCTTTTTCTTTTTTTGTAATCTACTATCTAGATCTACTTTTTGCGTGAGACTTTGGAATGTCGAATGTCTCCCTCAGAGAGAAGTTATATATAAGATCACCCAAGGGAAAGAGAACGGGTCCTAATTAATTCATAATGATATAGTTTAAATGCAATTATAAGTAATCCATTCTCAAGTCACCAACTTGGCACCCAATATTGATAGTAGGTTTTATACGCTCTTGGTCAAATAGTCTAGTATTAGAAATAGAAGGGAAAATTTCTCATATATATATATATATATCCAATTTTGAGATCAGATATGTGGGCAAAGATCAAGAGGGTGTAACGGGTAGCAGGGGAATGTCGGGGCCATTAATGGGAACTCTATTGCACGCTATTGCTGAGATGGAGAAGCAGGTGAGAGTCCTACAGTCTAATATGGCTGTTTTAAAACGGTGCGTAAAGGAGGGTAATTTTAATGAAGTGGGCTTGGGCCATTCAGAAGGCCCGTTGGTATTGAATTCTGAGGGACTTCTTAAAGAAGGCCTGTCGGTGATACAGGCCTCTCTTTTTTCAGTCCTGCAAGCTGCGGGCCCTTCCAGGGCTCAATACATGAGCCCAGCCCCATCATATGGCCTGGCTAACGGTGAGGGGAGGCTTATCGGGGCTCTGGGTCCCAGCTTAACGGGTAAAGAGCCGATTAACAACCCAGTGACATCGGAAATGGGTCCGGTAAATATGGGTCTATCAGCGTGTTCTCCTCAGGTGAAACAGACGGCGCCGGCAACCTTGGTGGAGCAGATCCTACCACCACGCGATGCAGAACAAGTTGTGGCTAACGGAGAAGGGAGGCCTATCGGGGCTCTGGGTTCCAGTTTAACGGGTAAAGACCCGATTAACATGGGTCTATCGGCGTGTTCTCCTTAGGTGAAACAGACGGTGCCGGCGACCTTGGAGAGCAGATCCTGCTATCACGTGATGCAGAGCAAGTTGTAAACTTGCAGTTTTCTTCATTCCTTTTGGATCCTGATTCACAGAATAGACCGATGGAGGCCCCCAGTGTAGTGTTTGAGACTCCTTCGATTTTTCAAGCACAGAACAACCCGGAGATGAGTTTTGACTCAACGCATGCCCATATGGAGATCCCCTCTCTTGCGGCTAATCTGTCCCTTGAGTCCCACAATTTTTCGTAGGTTGCCCCCATAGATCTGGAGGATCATTTGGATCTGTGTTCGGAAGGTGGGGATGAGAGGGTTGTGGATTTTAGGAGGGAGGCTGCACACTGTAAGGGGCTTTCACAACTAGTCCCTGATTCACAATTGGTTCCTGTTGAGGTAGAGAATAAGGTGGGTCAAGAGATTGAGTGGGGAGGTATTAAGCTGTTTGGGGATGATTCTGATGGTGGTGATAGGAATCCCTTTCCACTGAACTGTTTATTACCCAGTGAGTTTGAGATGTCAGACTGGGTTTTCAAAAAGGTAAAAGATATCTAGCACATTGTAGGAATGAAATGTGTGGGCTATGAAGATCAGTTTATGGCACTTCTTACGGCCATAGAGGCCAGTCATGCACAATCAAAGAGACATGGATCCAAGAAACAGAGGGAGCTCAAGAGACTTAATTGGTCTCTAAATGAGGGGAGCTCAAGTCGTGATAGGAGCAAACGAAAGGGCACTGCTGTTTCTTTATGAAGCCAAAAATTGTGTCTTGGAATGTCCAGGGACTGAATGAGTTCAATAAGTGGCTCTGTATAAAAAATTTACTTCGAAAATGGAGGGCGGATATAGTTTGTTTACAAGAAACTAAATTAAAATTGGTGACCAGAAAATTAGTGAGAAGTGTATGGAGCTCCCCTTATGTAGATTGGATCTATCTAGCGTCGATGGGGTCCTCAGGGGTTATTCTTGTGATGTGAGATAAAAGGGTGGTGGAGAAAATGGAGGCGTTCATAGGAGAATATTCAGTGGCTGTTTCTTTTAAGACGGTGGAATATAATTTTTTATGGGTTTTTGTAGGTGTATATGGGCCAAATGTTGATAACATCAGAAAGCTTCTGTGGGAAGAACTTGCAGGACTAAATAGCTGGTGGGATCTTCCTTGGTGCATAGGCAGTGACTTTAACATCGTAAGGTTTCCAAGCGAAAGATCGGGAAACAGTCATCTAAGCTCAGCCATGTCCGAATTTTTAGATGTCATTTTTTATTTGAACTTGGTGGATCTCCCTCTTATAGGAGGTCTGTTCACTTGGTCGAATAACCAGACATGGTCTCGTTTGGATAGGTTCCTAATTTCGCCAGAATGGGAGTGTCACTATCCAGAGATGTGTCAAAAGAGATTATCACGCCTATGTTCAGATCATTTTCCCATTTTATTGGATGGAGGCGGTATTCAAGGCGGTAGGCGCTCGTTCAAGTTTGAAAACATGTGGCTCAAAAGTGAGGGCTTCGTGGATAGGGTAAGGAGTTGGTGGTCAACTTATCATTTTCAGGGTACTCCATCTTATATTTTGCAGCTAACTTAAAAGATTTAAAGAATGATTTAAAGCTCTGGAACGCTCAAATCTTTGGAGATGTAGGGGCACAAAATAAAACCATGTTGGAGGAGATTCAGAACTTGGATAGGACCATCGAAGATAGAGTCCTCTCCCCTGAGGAATTATCGCGTAAGGCAAAATTGGGGTCAGAATTGGAAAGGATATTATCTTTAGAAGAGATTTCCTGGCGTCAGAAGTCAAGAGCCCTTTGGCTAAAAGAAGGGGACCGAAGCATGAAATATTTCCATAGAGTGGCGAATTCACATAGGAGAAAAAATACCATTGAAATGCTAAAAATCAATTGTAGAGATTGCATAGATGCTCATGTGATCCGGGAACGTGTCAGCAGCTTGGTTAGAAAGAGCTTTTGAAGAAGATGAGGTATTTGAAGTTGTGAGAAAAATGGGGAAGGATAGCTTTACAAGGACTGGATGGCTTTTCCATGGGATTCTTTCAAACATGTTGGGTGGTGGTGAAAGAGGACATCATGAATATTTTTAAGGAATTTTTCTCTATGGGAAAATTTAAGAAAAGTCTGAATTCTTCATTCATTGCTCTTATTCCAAAGAAATCTGGGGCTTCGGAAGTGAAGGACTTTAGGCCCATTAGTCTCATTAATGAGATTTACGAAATCTTGTCCAAGGTACTAGCTAATAGACTAGGGGAAGTCTTAAGCAAGATAATTTCAAAACCCCAAAATGCCTTTGTAAGGGGCTAACAAATTCTGGACTCTGTGTTAATTGCTAATGAATGCCTAGATAGTAAAATGAAATCTGGTATGGCCGAAATTATTTGCAAGCTAGATATGGAAAAGGCCTATGATCATGTTAATTGGAACTTCCTCCTATATTTGTTGCGGAGATGTGGTTTCGGGGAGAATGGTGTATGTGGATCAGATGGTGTATTTCAACGGCAAAATTTTTAGTTTTGAGCAATGGCAGCCCGGATGGTTTCTTCGATAGTTCCCGAGGTTTAAGACAAGAAGATCCTTTGTCTCCTCTTCTCTTTGTTATCATCATAGAGGCCCTAAGTAGGATGTTAACGGCTCTGGTTACTAATGGCTTTATGACTGGTTTTTCAGTGGGTGACGTGAATAGTGGCCTTATCTCTATTTCTCACTTGCTTTTTGCAGATGACACTAATTTTCTGCGGGGCAGAGAATGAACAACTTAGGGCGTTGAAGGCCCTTCTTTTATGCTTCGAAGCTGCATCTGGTCTGAGAGTGAATTTTGATAAATCAGAATTAGTGCCAGTCGAAAGAGTCAGTGATATTCAGCAGTTGGCTAGCACACTGGGTTGTAAAGTTGCTTCTCTCCCTATGACTTATCTGGGATTACTGCTGGGAGCTACCTCACGATCCTTACCTATTTGGAACTCAGTTATTGAGAAAGTAGAAAGAAGACTGGCAGGGTGGAAGAGACTGTATTTGTCGAAAGGCGGTCGTGTGACTTTAATCAAAAGTACTCTCTCTAACTTACCAACCTATTTCTTGTCTTTATTCCCTATTCCAGCGTGTGGCGGCACGCATTGAAAAACTTTACAAGGACTTCTTATGGAGTGGGATGGGGGAGGAATTTAAGTTCCACATAGTCAGATGGGACAAGGTGTGCAGACCACTCCAATTAGGTGGGTTGGGGATAAAGAATTTAAGAACGTTTAACCGGGCACTTCTTGGGAAATGGCTTTGGAGATACAATATGGAACCAAATGCACTATGGAAACTAGTAGTTGATTGCAGGAATGGCAGAACATGGGGGGGTTGGTGTACTAGAGAGGGGACTGAGCCACATGGGGTGGGACTTTGGAAACATATTAGACAAGGATGGGGAGTGTTTGCTAATCATACTAGACTCCTGGTAGGGGATGAGACTTGTATAAATTTCTAGAGGAACATCTGGTGTGGGGAGGAGGCATTGAAAGAGGCTTTTCCAGCCGTGTTCCAAGTGGCTTGTGAGCCAGATGCTTCGGTGGCGGACCTTTTAATTCGTTCAGGGGACCAAATCCATTGGAACATTATCTTTAGTAGAGCAGCCCAAGATTGGGAAGTTGATTGTTTTGAAGCTTTTTTCAGGCTACTTTACTCTTTGAAGTTGAATGGCTTGCGGGAAGATAAATTGTGGTGGATGCTTGCGAGTAAAGGAATTTTCTTGGTAAGCTCTTTCTACAAGACTCTTATAGCCACACCAAACTCTCACTTCCCTTGGAAAAAATTATGGAGGCCAAAGCACTTTTTTTCACCTGGACAGCAGCCTTGGGTAAGATTTTGACTACCGACAACTTTCGAAAGCATCGGATAATTATTGCGGACTGGTGTTGTATGTGTAAGAAAGCCGGTGAGTCAGTGGAACATCTCTTGTCACATTGTGAGACAGCTAGAGCTTTGTAGTGTGAAGTGTTCAGCAGAATTGGGTTAAACTGGGTGATGCCTGCTACGGTGGTTGAAGTTTTGGCTTGTTGGGGCATACTGGGAGGACTCCCACAGATTAAAGCGATGTGGAAGATGGTTCCTATCTGCATCATGTGGTGCATTTGGCGAGAGCGCAATGAAAGGACCTTCGAAGATAAGGAGTGGACACCAGAGGAGCTTCGTTCTCTTTTTTTCACCACTTTATTTTTTTGGGCCATTACATTAGACTTTAATGGCCAAAATGTACACGATTTTCTTCTTTCTGCTTTAGCGAACTAGATAGGTTTTATCTCTTGTATTACATCTTGTATACTTGGGATTTGCCTATTCTTATTAATATTACCGTTTACCTATAAAAAAAAAAAAAGATATGTAAGTTTTTCTCTACTGCTGATCCCCTACTCCTCTGAAGAATGACCATCTATACCTTCAAATTCTGACAACTATCCAAGCAGACCTAGGAACTCCCTTGGGCACCAAAGGGATACTAATTCATCATTTCTAATACTACCAACAACCTTTTTGATGCATTCAAATGGTTAGTTTATGTGCATGTTAGTTTTCTGTTCCAACTTATCTGTCTTCACAAGGCTTGGCAAAAAATCCAGTCAATGTCACCATGAGCATAAAAGTAACTTGCCCCTATTACTGAAAGCCTTTGTGGTGACACATTTCTTAACTTTATAGACAATCAACAAGAAGATGGACAATTCATCGAAAGATATACATGTAGGGTTCTCTCCATTGATTGGTCTTTCTACACAGTTGTATACATCTTATACTGGATGCATTTAGGACTTTGTTCTGTATAATGTGTGATTTATTTTAAATAAATATTAATCTCAGTGTACATTATAAACATGTACACAAAATTCTATCGTAGTTTCCTGCTTTCTAGTGTGTAGTAGGTATTTCCTTTGTATACTTTCTGTGTACTTGGGCTGTGCCTATGCTTGGTAATAAAATTCTTATTAACTATCAAAATAAAAAAATATACACAAAATTATCAAATACGTCCCAAGTGGAACATAACAGAAGAACGATAATGCACTTCAATAATAAATTTTTATCACCAAGTGACTGCAATGTCAAATAATAATATATTCTTTCTTTTTTGAGTCGAATAATAATATATTCGAAGAAACCACTTGCCCAAAAAAATACATGCAAGAAACTAATAATTTTTTTTGGCACAGATAATTTAGGAGCAGATAAAAGCGCCCTAATATATTTCCACAGAGATTTGCATTTTAGCCTATACAGTGCATGGGTAATCTTATAATTTTGAGCAACCAAATTCCAAGCCTATTACACTTACCTCATCTTCCTGATGGGTTGAAAATCCCATTTCAGGGTTGGTGCTCCTCCGAGATTTTTCATCTGTGTCATCCGAGAACAAAGTACTGTTTGTATTAGCATCACTAGGGTCTGATGCCACTAGATCAAAGTCGTAGTTTAAAATGTTCTTCTCTGCCAGTCCAAGCTGCCAACATAATTTTTTTTCTATAAGTAATACTGATTTTATATATAAACCTTCCAACATAAACATATAAATGAACTATAAGAAGGTGGGGTCCGGAGTCTAAGGGCATGTTTGGACAATTGGAGTCTCAGAATTTTGTGATAGTAGTGAAATGGTTTGAGTGAAGATGTTTTATTGGATTTCGGGAAAGGAGAGATAAAAAGTTGAATAAAAATATTATAAAGTTAAAAAATTGTTTGGATATAATTTTTGTTTTGAAGTTTGTAAAACTTGTATTGATTTTTATGTTTTGTTTTGAAGTTTGAAAAAGTTGTATGATTTTGTGTTTAAATAATGATTTGGCAATGATTAAATGAAAATTTTGAAAATTTGAAATTGCAAAGTGTTTTGTGTTTAAGTGATGTTTGGGAATCAAATTATGAGAAGTTTTAGAATTTTGAGAACTCTCTTAGTGTCCAAACATGCCCTAAAAGTGACATATTTAAGAACAGGCAGCAAAGCATTCTTCCGAGTTACCAGAAAACACATGATATACAGAAGAAGAGAACCTCATATAAATATGCTAACAATCGTATCAATCAATCCTGTTTCCTTGCATTTGCTTTGTATGTAAAAATCCCCAACATTTTATCACCAGCAATATTCTAAATTTATGTGGGAACATATCTACAAAGAGAGTTGAGGGGCTTGCATGCAGAAAAGACATGAACAAAATAATGGCATCATGTTTAACAAACCATGTGCCTTCTTCTCCACATGTGGGTCCACAGGTTTAATAGCTCATTGGTGCGTAAAGGCTTTACAAGATAGTCTGCTGCTCCAAGCCTCAAGCACTTGACAACAACAGAGACCTCATCTTGTGCCGACATCACTATGAGAGAGAAGGAGATTAAAAAAATGATAAGGCTGCAAATTACTGAGAAAAGAAAGCTTTATTATCAAACAGTGATGAAAACAATAAACTTACTGATCACAGGAATGCGCCGTAAATCTTTATCCCGATTGATGTACTTCAACATCTTCATGCCTTTGCCCAATGGAAGGTCAACTTCAGCAAGTATGATATCTATATTAGCTCTCTCTGCATTCAAGGCATCAATCACCTGTCTAGCTGACCTCACTGGAGTCACTGCAAAGAAAATAAATCCAAAGTTGTTACCAAATTCCCCTCCCTAATTTTTTTTTTTATGAGTCCTTCCTAAAATTTAATAAATAGAAACAGAGAAAAGAAAAATTAAGGAAACTCTGTCATTATGCAGGAGTATTGCATACTACAAATGTGATGATTTGCATTGAATCGCTTAAAAACAGGAGCCAGACACTTTAGACATGCACTAATTAGAAAGCAAACCATTCGAGTACTATTACAGCTTAAAATTCAAACAAGAATTTATAATCCTTTTCCTTTAATTAGATGAACTTCAATTGAGGCAATCACAATGCTTAACATCAAGTACAGACTTTCAATGGATTCATACCAAGAGGCATTTGACTTAATAGAGAGTAATGGAGAATATAAGGAATGATAAACCAATACGGATGAAATGAAAATCATACAATCCTTCTTGCTTGTTTCATAGGAGTCACTTTTGAAACACATCTCTTAGCCGTTAAAACTTTAAAGAAGCTGAAGCTTCTAAGTCCAAATGTTTTTATTGTTATTATTCTTGTTATTTATAAGTGTTTCTAAGTCCAAATGTTGCATGTGACTTTTCTCATAGCGCCATGTTCTGTGTCAATGGCTTTGGATGGTGATTCCGGAGGGCTCAAATGGCTTTGGATGGAAAGGCTTTATGCAGTCCATTCGTAGTGTTACTGTGTCCAAAGCCACTTTTTTGAAGCATGCAAACAGTGGGGAGTTTGTCGATGAAAAAACAGTGGGAAGGTCTTCCTAAGTTAAAGGTGCTTCATACGCTGGTTTGTCGTTGGTGCCTCATGTGGAGGAAGGTTAAAGTCCGGAGTGCAGTTGGGTACTGTGTCTGGGGATAATGTCGTTCCGTTGTTAGTTTCTTTTCCTCCGTTAGACAATATAGTGGGGTCACCATCGGATTGGGTTCTTAATAAAGTTAACAGGTTTAAGCAAATTGTGGAGATTTCAAATGATGCATATGAAGACCAAATTAAAGCTTTATTCACTGCGATTGAGGCAAGCCATGCGCTTGAAACCAAATCAAGTTTCAAGAAAAGCAGGGAGTTAAACCGACTTGCATGGGAAATTAACTACGACGCAATGGGAGGTAGTTCAAGCCGAGGGAAGACTAAAGGGAGGGCATTGTGAAGACGGTCTTGTAGAGGGATTTGAATTAGTTGTACGGGAAACAAGGGGCTGGGGTTAGGGAGGTGTGTTCCATTCCAATTCGGGTTTGGTGTATTTTGGTTAGTTTTCACGGCCTTTTGGGTCATTCGGGGCACTCTAGTATGGGTTAGGTGTTTTCTTGTAGACGTCCAGTGTACTTGATTACTCGTATTGATATATATAATATTTTCACTTATAAAAAAAATCTTCTGTGTCAATGAACAGAAAATTTTATAACTTAATTGGGTTTGATAATACTGCTACTTTTCTTTTAATGTGGGCGAAAGAAAATAGAGTTATGGATATCCAAGAAGAGAGGTTAAAGGAAACGAATAAATCGAGAGGGTAAACAAGAGAGCTTGAACTCTTCATACGATTAACAGTTTCATTCCTTATAAACCAGAAAGGCACAAGATTTGACATCAATGAAGTCTCATAGTTCCTTGAGTTGGTTAAATTTCAGTTTATCATATATGGAAGAAACAATCAAAACAGTATTTAGGCTACTTTATCAGGATCTGTATACCAAAGCCAAACTTAATGGCTCTGTTCCAAGTTCTATGCTACTCCGCACCCATAAAATGTCGAACTGTGAATTCAACTTCTAAGAACTGATATGTAAACCATGCATTCACCAAAATCACAAATTTTCTGAATTCATATCGACCACAAAAATTATTCACAAAAACCCTGTAATTTAGCAAAAATCAGCAAAAGCAAAACTAAATGAATAATTAATTGAAGCAATATATACCCTGATAAGAGCATTTCAGAAGAAGAGTCAGAACCTCTTCCAAACTCTTGGCGTCGTTATCGCACAACAAAATCCTCACTTTGCTCCTATCAATAAACCCATCGCCTCCCTTACTATTATTCCCACCGCCACGGTCTGTGTTCAAATTATGCTCCATAGGCTCCATAGTTGCAAACCAGGATACTCTGAGAGCTCCAAATCCAGCCTCCACTCCAAAGAGAAACTCTCAGATTTAATTATTCTTCCTTTCTTTTCCCTTACATCAAAAATAGAATTTCTATACAACTTCCATGGAAATCCAACGTCAAAGAACCTCCATTAGAGATGGAGTTAGGGTTAGGGCTTCGGATTCTGGGGTTTCGGTCAGTGCCTCCTCCATAGAGAGACCAGGAACCGTTCGATCATACCAAACAAAGAAAGCCGTCATGAATTTATTCCATACATTACCAGAAAAGGGGATAGAAAAAGCCTAGTGCAATTCAAGACTTCAGTGAGTCGACGGTGGGGAGCGGAGACGGAGGCGGGGCCACGAAGAATCGACGGCGAGATTCGGATTATCGGAGACCGGCGCAATTAGCTAAACGCAGAAGGTAAGTGGCCATACTCTCTTCGCCTTTTCTTTTTGTCAGCTTTTTCTTTTTTTCTCACTTCGTAATTGATGATTTCCTTTTTCTTTTCTTAAAATCATAATTAAAGATCCCCCCACCTTTTTTTCGACAAGTCAACGTAGTAGTCCAATCTTATTAAACTGGAACACGTCACTCAGACATTACAAGAGATTGAACACAATGAGCAACACAATCAATGTCTAAATTCACAGCAGCATGTGCAACTTGATGGGCAACTCCATTCAAAGCTTGTTTGACATGTTGAATTTATCATGGAGAATGTCCAGCAAGACTTAAGAAATCAGAAACAAAGCACTGCAACTTTCTAGAGCATGATCATAACTCTTGATGGCTTGAACTACTTGACTTGATAGACCCAATTCAAAACAAAATAACGCAGCCGTGATTAAGCCTCTTGCCTCTACCAGCATAGGATCAGTGTAGAATACCCTTGGTTGCATCAAACTTGCTTAAATAGAACCATTTGCATTCCTTATCATTACACCTACACCAATTCTATTAAAATTAGGACTGTTCATCCGGACCGGAACCCGGATAACCGGGTTTCCGGTTATGGTTTTCGGCCTGAATTTGATCCGGGCCGAAACCCAGATGTTTAAACCCGGGTGAACTTGGTCCGGGTACCGGGTTTTAAACTCAGACCATGGTTTAAAACCCGTTACCCGTCTTTCTTCAAAACGATGAAAACGTTAAACCTAATTTCTAACACCGCGGCTTGCACTCGTTCTCCCCTCTCGCTCTCTCACACGCTCTCACCCACACTGAAGGTCCGAAACCGTAGCCTCCTCTGCCGATCGAAGTTCCTCTTCGTCGTCTTCAGCCTTGTGCGCCAATCGAAGTCAGTTTTTCTCCTTCTCTTTCTCTTTCGATCTTGCTTTTCATTCTGTCTTTTGATATATCCACTACTGGTAGCTGGGTAGATGCTTCATATTGATATTTGATGGATGTTTGGGTTATTACATGAACTTGGTTTCGGTTCAATTTACCCGTTTGATACTTCATACTTTATTCTGTATTTAGGAATCTAGGATACGCGATTCTGCTTGTTTGGGTTATATATTGCTTTTTTTTTTCCTCTGTTTGGATTTTCTAGAAATAGAGGTGAGTTCAATGATGCCAAGAACTATAATTTTTCACCATTGTTGTTTAAGAACATAAAATGAAAGGGACAATGACCTGTTTAAATAAGTGTAATTCTGCTGGTTTTTTTTTTTTTTTTTAAAGGGTATAGTTGTTATCCTCGTGCCTCGTCGTCATCCTCGTGCCGATATAGGTAAGTAGATGCTTCTCTGTTTGTTGGAAATCGAGGGTATGTATGTATAAGGAAATACTAAGTTGTGCAAATATTATAGTTCTGCAAATACCAACAACAAATAGAACAAGCATTAGTATATGTTACCCAAATATTAGTTCTGTAGATAGTTGTATTTTAGTTTTTTATTTAACTATAAATTACTTTACTAAGGTTGTAAAGTAATTTGAAATTATTCTGTATTGCGTGGAGACTCATGATGCTGGTTTTAGTGGATTCTTATAAATCGAGCACGCCTACCCTCCTTTTGCTTGTTTTCTTTGCCTTTTTTTTCCCTCCTTTTCCCTTTTTTCATAGCCCAATTAAAAAAGGTTCCTGAGCTTCTTTTTTTTTTTCATATCTAATGTTATTATTATTTTTTAAATCGATGAAGCTGATCAATAATCCAAATAATTATTTTGGGATTTCGGTTTTGGTCTCATTTGATCATAGAGCACTCAACTGAACAAAGGTGAAAAGAGAAAAAGTGGGTGGATACATATTGAAATTGGGAGACAAGCTAGGATCTTTGATTTTGTAGGAAGATTGTCTTTGGTCCTTTTGTTTTCTACTTTAAGGTTGGTTGAGTATAGGTGGCTATATTCATGCTCGTGATCATGGAAGATGAGAGAGAGACTGTTTTTTCAAAGGGAAACTGTGACGCCCCCAAATTTCGCTTGGGATTGAACGGACATTTGAAGCGTCGAGACATGCAACACAAGGTTACCTGCCCCCGTTCATGACATATAAGATGCAATGTTCCTAACATGCATCTAGCATTATGCAATATACGCAGCGGATAATCTTTTTCTTTAGCAATACTATGCACCAAACTAAATATATCCCAAATACTTGAAATATAATTCATACATAAAGGCATACTGAAAAGCCGTGATCATCACACTAGTCCATAATGGTTGTGATCAAAAGAATACTTGAGATACAACTCCAAAAGTACAAGTATTAACCTAAGTTAAATACTATACCATCATCAACATCGCACCGTGGCCTAGTCGACCGTATTCAGTTGGTCAGATTCCAATTCTCCTTTGGGTCCTGTAACAAGATCTACCATTCGGGGGGAATGGTAGTTGGGACTACCACAGTGAGATTTGATTACAAATCTCAGTAAGTTAACATAAAACTTATACACAGGTTAAAAATGCATGCATGGCAGTAAAAGCATAAATGCATAATTATAGTCATACATAAACATAGTATAACTTGACATATAGCATGACTTAACCAGAACTTAAGCGTGAACTGAACTTGACTTAACATGGCATGAACTTAAGCTTAAAACATAACATGAACAATCAACATAACATGAACGTGAAACATAACATGGACATGAACATAACATAACATGAACGTGAGCTTGAACGTATCATAAACGTGAACATAACATGATGTGAACATGAACTTGGAACATAACATGAACATGAACATAACATGTACGTGAGCATAACATAACATGAACTTGATCTGAAACTTGACTTAACATAAACTTGGAATCTTATTTAATTGTCTTGATTAATAACGTGCATTAATACGTACTCCACAGTTGTTGTGGCCCCACGTATTCAAGTAACATAAAACATAATACGTACTCCACAGTTGTTGTGGCCCCACGTATTCTACATGTCACAATTGCTGTGTCTCATGTAGTGTATGCTCCACAGTTGTTGTGGCCCCATACTTCATGCTCCACAGTTGTTGTGGCCCCATGAATTCACATAACATAAAATATAATACGTACTCCACAGTTGTTGTGGCCCCACGTATTCTACATGTCACAATTGCTGTGTCTCATGTAGTGTATGCTCCACAGTTGTTGTGGCCCCATACTTCATGTAACATAAAATATAATACGTACTCCACAGTTGTTGTGGCCCCACGCATTATAAGTAACATAAATATAATACGTACTCCACAGTTGTTGTGGCCCCACGCATTATAAGTAACATAACATAAATATAATACGTACTCCACAGTTGTTGTGGCCCCACGCATTATAAGTAACATAAATATAATACGTACTCCACAGTTGTTGTGGCCCCACGCATTATAAGTAACATAACATAAGATATAATACGTACTCCACAGTTGTTGTGGCCCCACGCATTATAAATAACATAACATAAATATAATACGTACTCCACAGTTGTTGTGGCCCCACGCATTATAAGTAACATAACATAAATATAATACGTACTCCACAGTTGTTGTGGCCCCACGCATTATAAGTAACATAAATATAATACGTACTCCACAGTTGTTGTGGCCCCACGCATTATAAGTAACATAACATAAGATATAATACGTACTCCACAGTTGTTGTGGCCCCACGCATTATAAATAACATAACATAAATATAATACGTACTCCACAGTTGTTGTGGCCCCACGCATTATAAGTAACATAACATAAATATAATACGTACTCCACAGTTGTTGTGGCCCCACGCATTATAAGTAACATAAATATAATACGTACTCCACAGTTGTTGTGGCCCCACGCATTATAAGTAACATAACATAAGATATAATACGTACTCCACAGTTGTTGTGGCCCCACGCATTATAAATAACATAACATAAATATAATACGTACTCCACAGTTGTTGTGGCCCCACGCATTATAAGTAACATAACATAAATATAATACGTACTCCACAGTTGTTGTGGCCCCACGCATTATAAGTAACATAAATATAATACGTACTCCACAGTTGTTGTGGCCCCACGCATTATAAGTAACATAACATAAAATATAATACGTACTCCACAGTTGTTGTGGCCCCACGCATTATAAATAACATAACATAAATATAATACGTACTCCACAGTTGTTGTGGCCCCACGCATTATAAGTAACATAAATATAATACGTACTCCACAGTTGTTGTGGCCCCACGCATTATAAGTAACATAAAATATAATACGTACTCCACAGTTGTTGTGGCCCCACGCATTATAAATAACATAAAATATAATACGTACTCCACAGTTGTTGTGGCCCCACGCATTATAAATAACATAAATATAATACGTACTCCACAGTTGTTGTGGCCCCACGCATTATTATAACATAACATGTCTTATCTTTCTTAATGCATGTGATATTATTTAATATCATATACTTTTCTAACATGGCGTATACTTGTAAATGGCATAATATGATTTAATCATAAACATTTCATGGCATACATGTATCATATGGCATACTTAACATGGCATACTTATAACATACATCATTGTATGACAGAAAAGATTATATAACAGATAATTATTCATGAGAGATTAAATCATACGTAACAGATAAACATGTAATGACATAGCATGACATGGCATATACGATAACATACATACATAAATTGTAGTTCTCTTACCCATCACACATACACAATAAACTGATAGTAAGTTAGAGGCTAACTTACCTCGATCGTCGCGTTCTATGAGAATAGAGCGCGAGACACGAGGAACTGCACAACAGCTGGAAGAGGAACACTCAAGTCCTTAAGATTTTCACTTCTGAACTCAATTGCCATATTGTAAGCACTTGCAACACCACGGCCAACTTGAGGTTTCACTATACTCGGAAGAGATAAATTGACTTCAGAAAGCCTTTGCACTAAAACAAGTTCATTAAAATTATCAATAACAACCAAACAAACAACTCATTTCTCAATCCATATACTCTTAGCCATAGTCAACCACAAGATGACACCAGTCATCCCGGACTATAATCCATATCATCACTGCTTCGGGACACTGTCATACAGTTTCCCAACATTACACCATACGCTCCACACTTCTCTGCTACGCCATTCAACCCTTCGTGACACGCCATCCGGTGTATCACGACTTAGTACAGAGTACACTCACGTGAACTCTCTTCCATTCACACTACAAAACCCATCACTGCGATACACGTCTCACGGTGCATCGCTACGCGACACGGAGTACGCGCTACGCGTACTTCCTTCGCTACAACACTCATCAACACGATGCACATCACACGATGCATCGCCATACCACACGGAGTACACTACATGCGTACTCCCTTCCTTCTACGACCCACATCACTACAGCGCATGTCGCGCGGCGCGTCGCTGCATTACACAGAATACGCTACACGCGTATTCTCTTCACACAACCCGCCGTATCACATCTACGGCATCCATCTCACGCCTATACTTCACAGCACAGTCCACAAAACTACAAAATCAAGCCTAACACTTCACAACCACACTTCGTTTCACAACTACGCAGCGAACTCCACAAACACTAACTACACAGTCTACAGCCAACCAAATCAACTATGTTAAACATAAATAACTAAAGATAGAGGGTTAAGACAAGAGAGATGTGATTGCTGTTGGGAAAGAATCCAAAACTGATAATTTTAGCGGGCTGTTACAGAAACAGCTAGCTTGCTCCCAAGGACCAAAGCTCATAAGGTCAGTCTGTCCCCATGCCAATAGTTTTAGATTAATAATTAATGGGGAACTGGGTCTTCTGTAATTTCCCCATGTAGCGCCCAATTAAGGGGTTGCTTAGCTTGTTGTGGAAGATGGAAACATCATGGACGGGAATGACAAAGTGTGCATGATATATAGGCTGATCTGCAATCCAAAGAGCTAATTAAGATTGTAATCATTTCAAATAACTTCAAGATTGTATTTTAGTTTCTATTTACCAAAAACTCATAATTTGAGTATTAACTTCAAGGTTGTCTCACACTTTTAGATTAGTTAGCAATGCCATTTTCAATTAATTAGTGAAGTGAAATAATTTTTTGTGATACTTGTCATTCCCTATGTACTTTGACATTTTTATATGACCTGGCGTTTACACCCTCCGCCAAACTAAGTTTCATTAAACTTTTGGCTTTCATGGCCGCATTTTCTGTAGTCTACCAATCCTTATACTCAGAATGGATATTTTTTTTTAATTTATTAAGTAATATAGGTGAACAACTTTTCATTGTTTTGTGGTGGAATTTGAGAGGAAAGGACCAGACCTCTAATAGAGTCAATTAGTTTGTCATTCTATTTTCTAAGTATTTGCTTATTATAGTGTTTCCACGAGTTTTTAGCTGTTGGGTCGATTTTTGGGCTTTGTATGGGCTTATCAAAAGGGTTGGCTTAACGGGATTCTTGGACCTATGGACTTAATTAAAAAATGTTATAAACCAATTCCAGATAATAATAGTTTGTGGGCTTATTGCATATAGCCCATTAAACCTAATTGGGCTTATTACATGATTTCCTTTATGCATTTGCTTTTGAACATAAAAAGAAACCTTAGGTCAGTGATTCTTTCATTTGATTTTCTTTGAACATTTCATTTGCTTTGAACATTTCATTTGCTTTATACTTTCAGTAAAGAAATATAGGCTCTAGCATATCTAGATTTCACCAGCTACCGATGATTTGCATTATCTTACAAGGCATTTGGCCTTTCTCTTTCTTTTTTCTTAAAAGGAATAGGGTCCCCATGCTTTTGATTCCAAAAGATGACTACTGCTAGGCATTTGCATACCACAAAAATATAGACGAATTATCATATTCTCGCTTTTTAGGGCTGCACATGTTGTCCTACATTCCTTCTACAAACTATTATCATATTCGCATATTTTATGATGTGATGTCAATTTTTATAAATAAAATTATAAAACAATGATGCTCTAAGTAAACTCAAAAGGTAAGCCCCTTACATGCATTCTAGGTGTCCCTTGTGATGAAACCTGTCTGTCCCAACCATCTGTTGTTGCTCTTGCTGCAGTAGTTGTGGGAAGCTGTCCTAATGCTGCATTTGAATATGAGAGGAGTTGAGAGTGTTTACTATTAAGGTTACTGTTATAAAACAATCTGTTATTATTCTTTTCATTTGATTTGAATTATTAGCTTTGTTTATACATATGTTCGGTTATTTTTTTGCTGTGTTTGATTGTTTATTCTATTGTGTTTGTTATTCAATAACAGATGGAAGAAGATTCTGTGAGTTGTAACGTCAGTACAACTCAAGGGGTTGGTAGTGACTCATTTTTTCTTTTAGTTGATGTGGAGGAGCATGGAAATATTCCCACTCCTTCATCCACATATACACAACAGCCTACCCATTCCATCCCACCTTTACCCAAAAAATCCAAGAAAAAACCTAGTAACCAATCGGTGGTTTGGGAACATTTTGAGAAAGTGCTACCTATTGACCCCGATAACCCAAAAGCTAAGTGCAATCATTGTGGTAAGCAGTATAGTTGCCACTATAGGAATGACACTTCTTCTATGAATCACCACCTTTATAATGTATGTGAAAATTGCCCCCTTAGGATTAAAGGAGCTGGAAAAAGTAAATCCTCTAGTGGTAAAAGGGATGTGGAGGGAAGACTATCTAGCCCACAAGTAAAGTATGATGCTGAAAAACTTAGGGTGTCAACCGCTAAGTTTTTTATTAGGTGTGAATTGCCTTTTAGGCTAGTGAAGCACTTAGGGCTTGTTGAGTATGTGGCTGATTTAGAGCCTCGATTTACATTGCCATCCCGACTCACTCTAAAAAGGGATTGCATTAAGCTGTATAATGAAGAGAAGATACAGCTAAAGAAATTATTAAATGGTCAAAGAATTTGTCTAACCACCGATACCTGAACATCGGTGCAAAACATGAACTACATGTGCATTACAGCACATTTTATTGATTGCAATTGGATATTGCATAAGAAAATAATAAAGTTTTGCCAAATTCCCAATCATAGAGGCGAAACTATTGGGAGGATGTTAGACTTGGGGTTGCATGATTGGGAGATTAATAAGATTTTGACTATCACAGTTGATAACGCCTCCTCTAATGATGTTGCTGTTGATTATATGAGGAGGAAGATAAAGGATAGTGATTGTACCATATTGGGTGGTGAGTTCCTTCACATGCGGTGTGCTGCCCATATATTGAATTTGGTTGTTAATGACGGTTTGAGAGAGGTTAATCAGTTAATATCAACGATTAGAGAAGCCGTCAAATATGTGAAGTCTTCACCTTCAAGGTTTTCCAAGTTCAAGGCTTGTGCAATAGAGGAAAATATTAGTGGGATGATGCTTTGCTTGGATGTTTCCACTAGATGGAACTCCACATACTTGATGTTGAGCACCGCTATAAAACACAAATTGGCCTTTGAACGCTATTATATGTATGTGGATAATGAATTCGTGAACCCCACTAGTGAGGATTGGAAAAAAGCACAGATTTTTGTAGAGTTACTGAAAATATTTTATGATGTTACATTGAAAATTTCTGGTTCTTTGTATGTGACAGCTAATATATATTTCCAGGAACTGTGCACAATCGAAGATACATTAATTGATATGTGCATGAGTAATGATAGCATAACTAGGACCATGGGCACGAATATGAAAAATAAGTTTGAAAAGTATTGGGGTAGCACAGATAAGTCTAACTTGATGATATATGTTGCATTTGTGCTTGATCCAAGATACAAAATGTTGTCAATGAGGTTTTGGTTGCGACGATGCAAAGGGGATGAGTTGGGGGATAAGATAGAGGCTAGGGTTAAACTCTTGTTGAGTCGCTTGATTGAGCAATATAACAAATTTCATGTGGCTAGTGGGGGGAGTTTTAATGTGGCTCAACAAAGGCCAAGCACTACTTCTACTTCTTCTAGTAGTCCGACTAATTTTGATAGCAAGTTAGAGAAATACCTTGAGGAGCAAGGGTTTATGGAGTTTAGATCAGAACTAGATAGGTATTTGTCGGAGGGATGTGCACCAAAATCACTTGGTTTTGATATCTTGGATTGGTGGAGAGTTAATGCCGCCCATTATCCTGTTCTTGCTGAGGTAGCACGTGATGTGTTAGCCACCCCCATTTCCACTGTTGCCTCGAAGTTCGCATTCAGCACTGGAGGACGCATCTTGGATCCTTTTAGGAGTTCATTGTCTCCAGAGACTGTCGAAGCTCTCATATGCACTCAAAATTGGTTAAGGACCAAACCTGTCGACATTCGGGAGTTAGAAGAATACATAGAGTTGATGGATCTTGAAGGTAAGTTTGAAACTTGAAATATTTTTTTAATATCTATCTAACTTTGTTTATTATATATCTAACTCTATTTTTTTAATATTTTTTTAGATGACTATCTAGCTTTATCTTCACAGCAGGCTGCTGTGAATCAACCTTCCCAATCATGTTGAAAAAAAACTGTAAGTGCAACTTTTCTTTGTTTATGTTTATCTACTAAGTTGGAAGAAAAAGTACACTATAATTATTTTCTGGTTTAGTTTTACCTATGTTTGCCAGCCGTGTAGCAGATGATAGATACTAAATTATGATTAAGAAGGCTATTGAGTGAAATAAAAAGGGGAAACATTTTCATGTTAAAAAATAGCTTATATAAGATCTGTTTGTAGTTTATAGTCCAAATGGCGTGGTTTGGAAACACCATTTCCAAGTTTTCTGTTCACCTACTAAATGTTTATTTCTTTGGTGGAATGGTACAACCATCAGGCTTGGTTATGCTCTAAGATAGCTAGTTTTAGACAATATAGCAAATCAGAATGTTATCTTTCTTAACATTATTTATGGGGGATTTGCAGCTAATCCAAATGAGGCCTAAGTGGCATAAAGTTCCTTCCTCAGCTGCATTAGATATTGGATTTTACTGGACCTTCATGGAGTGGCCTTGTGCCTGTTTTGACGTTATTTTGTGCATAATTGGATGTTGCGGGTAAATTTCATGATTGTAGGTAAAACTATGTGAAGTTTTAGATTAAGGACAACGTTTGGAGTCATAAACTGGAGGAGCAGAAGGTGTGGAAAGGCAAAAGGGTTTTTGGTGGTTTCTCAACATCATATTATTATGTGATGAACATGTTTCTATGAACTTCTGCGTGCACTTGTATGATATATATCTGTGAGGTGGTGTCAAAGGAAGGTATCTGTTGTGATGCATGGTATAAATTTGATTGTTTGGGGTCTTTTATTTTTTATTTTTTGTGGTGTGTGTGTGTGGAATTTAAGTTCTTTTAATGCAAGGTGCCTCTATTTTTTACCTTTTATATGTACTTTTTTGTTGTTTCCCAAAGAAACGGTTTATATGTGTCAAACGGTTTACCCCATACCTTGAGATACAATGCTTTAATTATAATTTAGAAGAAAAAGGTATGCAATATATAATGTGGCAAACAGAAAGGCATAAACCATCAAAGTTGTATTGAACGTACTACAGTAGCTTAAATTATTGTTGAAAAAGAAAAGTATCTAATTAGTTGGCAGAAACAGATATTTTTCTGCAAATATTCCCATGCAGAATCTGAGAACCATTAAGGCATCTAGATAACCCAGAAAAAAGAATTAGCTTACACTATCTGTTAGTCACGAATTTAACTGTATCTACTGAACAAGGAATAACTTATTATTCTTAAGACCACCTGGACATTTGAGAAAAATGTAGGGAGTTCACATTTGGATGCTTGTTGTCCAAAAGATTATAAGGCAGTACAATATTTCTAAGAATTCATGAATGTATACTGTTTTTTGAATTCTTTTGATCTAGAATTCATTATACTTCTCTTACTCCAAATTATCAGGTTGAGCAATGGAAGATCTCAGAAGTTCTCTCTACAATGAGCTTATGAACCTCGGAAGGTGCGAAGCGCCAACAGCGGCGGTTTTGTGGGCCAGTGGTGGCAATGACCTTTTCTTTCTTTTATTTTTTTGGTAGTTTATGCTTGTAAGGAGTAAGCAAGTAGCACAGGTTTTTGGCTTGATTTGAGCTATTTGATTTGAGCTAATAGCTGATAGTTTTATATGCCTTTTTTTCTTTTTATTTTTCTGGGAATGGGGGTTTAAAATTTACTCCCTTAATCTGTCTGCATATACACTAAGTCTGAGTAAGACATTTAGTTTTGTATGTTCTTACAGGTGATAGGGAGAGTATGATTTAACTTATCAATTTTTCTTACATTAATCCATTACATTACAACGTGGCTTTTACTTGCCATTTTTAAGGCATTCTACGCCCTATCTAAAATAAATTTTAAAGTTTGCACCAGATTAAAAAAAAAAAAAAAGGGGGTTCAATCCGGAACCCGGAATCCAGTTTTCTCAAAATCAGAATACATTCAGGTTCCGGACCGGTTCATACCCGGTCTAATCTGGGCCGGGTCCGGCCGGATTTGAGATCCGGGTTGCGGGCCGGGTGTACCCGGGTTCCCGAGTTGGAACCCAGATGAACAGTGCTAATTAAAATTAGTTTTGACATCTACATCCCAATTTACTTTCGCCCAAGGTGATAGAGGTGGTTCCCATCGAGAGGCAAGCAAAGGTTGCTGAGGTCTTGACCCTACTGACTTAGGTTTGGCCTTGCAGTAGTCTTCAACAGACTTGATAGTATTACTAAAAAGTTCATGGGGGGATTGAAAATGGCCATCATGTATAAGTGAGTTCCTTCTAAACTAGAGAAGCCGAGCTAAAGTAACAAACAACATAAGATCCTGACTTGGTAATCTATCAATTAGTAGCTAAAAGACAAAAATGAAGTTAGGGACTTGATAATTTGCCTTTTGGATAGACTTAGGACACATAAGTGAAACATCCTGAGCAGATGGACAGTGCCATAAGAGGTGAGCAAGAGTTTCCTCTTCATGCATACAAATAGGATAAGAAGAGTTTGTGATAACTTTCCTTTTGTATAAATTAACTTGAGTGGGCAAGGAATCTGTACAAGCACTCCAGATGAACTGCTTAACAGCAATAGTTGTTTGCAAAGACCAAAGCCTTCTCCAAGGCAATCCTTGTTCACCATGAATTGAAGAGTCATCATTAACACTTGAAAAAATATGTTTCTGTAGGTGATAGGCATTTCTCACAGAAAAATGCCCATTAACAGTTCCTTTCCATATAAGCTTTTGTCAACTACAGGAAAAATACTAACAGGCAACCTCATAATCTGCTTGATATCCTCCTCTTTGAAAATGGCATGGAGCAGGTCCAGCTTCCACCATCTCGAGTGAGGATCAATAAGATCAGTTACAACTGCATTTTCAGGAAGAACAGACACAAGAGACTGAATCATAATGTGGAAGGTCTATTCAACTATTTATCCTTCCAAATACGTATTCTAGTGCCATCACCAACACGCCATATAAGGCCCTCCTCAACCAAAGAAATAGATTGATGAAGGCTCTTCCACAAGTATGAGGACTTTGGGCCACAACCAGCTTTGGAGAGGGAGGTATATGGAAAATACGTGGCTTTTAATATCTTGCTTGACAATGTATCAGGAAACATCCTCAACCGCCAAATCTGTTTTCCCAAAAGTGCTAGATTGAAACAGTATAGGTCTCTAAACCCCAAACCTCCACAAGATTTACCTGCACTTAAGTAATCCCAGCTTTTCCAGTGTATCTTTGACTGATTTTCCTTGTGACCCCACCAAAACTTGGCAAAACAAGCATGAGGTTTAGAGCGAAGTGTTTTAGGCAGTAAAAAAACACTCATACTATAGGTAGGCATTGCCTGTAAAACAGCCTTGATCATAATTTATTTCCCAGCTTCAGAAATAAATTTTTTTTTTCCAATTGTCCAGGCTCTTGATCACCTTGTCCACTATACCATTGAAGGCCCTTGTATTTTTATCTGCCCACCATAGATGGAAGGCCTAAATACCTGTCCAGGTTTGTAGAGGCTGCTTGTAACCCAGCAACCTCCAATAGGTGTTTCTTTGTTGCAGCCATTGTATTCTTGCTGAAAAATAAAGAGGTTTTATCTTTATTGACCTTTTGGCCAGATGCAACCTCATAGATATTGAGAATCTTGTTCAAATGGATCCACTCTTGCATGTTAGCTCTACAAAAGACAAGGCTATCATCTGCAAAAAATAGATGATTAAGCTTAACGTGGCCTCGAGCTATAGGAACTGCAGTTAAAGTTCTATTAAGTTCAGTAGCCTTCAATTGAGAACTCAAGGCTTCAGCACAAAGAATAAAAAGATATGGTGATAAAGGATAGCCTTGCCTGAGGCCCCTTTCAGGTTTGAAAGGTTGTTGTGGAAAACCATTAACCAAGACAAAAAAGATGAAGAGGAAATGCAAGATATAATCAACTCGACCCATTTGTTATTAAACCCAATTTTTAATAAAAACATCTTTAAGGAACACCCATTCCACCCTATCATAGGCTTTACTCATATCCAATTTTAATGCCATAAAACCCTTTTTCTCATGTAAATGAGTATTTATGGTATGAAGGGTTTCATAGGCTGCCAAAATGTTATCAGTAATGTGTCTTCTAGGAACAAAAGCACCTTGGTAGGGAGAAATGAGAGAAGGCAGAATATATTTCAATCTATTGGTAAGCATCTTTGTGATAATTTTATACAGGACATTGCTTATGGGTTGATATTCAGAGACACATTTTGGATTGTTGGACTTGGGAATTAGAACCAAATATGTGTAATTTATGGACTCAATATGTGTAGGAGAATTCAGAAAGGAGAGGACAGCTTGACAAACCTCAAGACCCACCACATCTTAGTTGTCTTGGTAGAAACAAGCATTGAGACCATCAGGTCCAGGGGCCTTGTAAGGTCCCATCTGGAAAAGAGCATGCTAAACATCTTCTTCTGTAAAAGGCTAAAGTAAAACTTCATTCATATCAGAAGAAACTTTAGGTGAGAGGTCTTTAAGACAAAAATCAATTTGAGAAGGGTTGGAGGATTGAAATAAATTCAGATAGAACTGAGTAAAAGCAAGGCCAACATTTGCTTCAGTATTGCACTGATGCCTGTTCTCATCCTCCACTAGTACTATCTTGTTCCTCTTCTATCTTTGGCTAGCACTCAGGTGAAAAATTTGGTGTTACGATCTCCATTCTGTAACCAGTGCACTTTGGCTCTTTGTTTCCATTTTAAATGCAAACACTCTTGAAGAACAGGAATTCCTGATTGCAGCTTCCTGACTTCCTTCACTGTATCAGCGGTAAGATTAGACTGCAGTTTGTCAATATGATCCAATTTCTCCCTTAGAAGCTGATAAAAAATTGGAGCCTTTGAAGTAACCCATCTTCTAATAGATAGCAGGCAACAACCAAGCTTTTGTGACAGAAAGGATAGATTATTTATTTCACCACCAGACTGTAACCAGGCAAAGGAAATAACACCTTTATAATCCTCATAAGAAGTCCATCTTGCTTCAAATCTAATTGGCCTCTTCATAGAATATCTATGGCTATTTGAAAATGTCATTAGAATGAGGTGATGCTCAGAAGCAACAGAGGACATCACTTTGATATCTCCCTTCCAAATTCCTCACACTAAGCAGAAGAAGCAACAACCCTATCAAGTTTCTCCTTTGTGAAGGAGGAGTCAGTTTTGTTATTTGACCACGTATACTTCCCATTCAAGAATCCTAGATTGTGAAGTTGACAAACATCTAAGACATGCTTGGAAAGATCAATCTGCTTATCACTCCTATGTGCACCACCCACCTTGTCACTATGAAACATAATTTCATTGAAGTCCCCTAGACAAAGCCACAATTCAGGATTCAAAGAATTAAGGTGCCTCAAGATATTTGACTCACTCAAAAATGAGTAGCACTAATGCTATCCCAAGTGCAGGAGGATGTCGTGTAATAATAAGGAATAAATTCCTAGATCGTCTCCTCAGGGAAAGTTTACTCAAAATTTAAACTCGTTGAAAAATTGTGAAAAACTTCACAATGAGAAAATAATTGGATGGTATGTGCAATGGATGGAAATTTTACTAGTCATGGACTAGATTCATGTTTTTAGATTTTTGATTGTCGACTTGGAATGTAAATGACTAAAAGATTAAATTCAAAATTAATAAAACTAAATTACGAACTAAAAAGTGAAAATACTTAAAGACAAGAAAGATTAAAGAAATGCGAAAAATAAATAACACATAATAAGTAAACAAAAGAAAATAAATAAATAAATTACTCAACGAAATATCCAAAATAAATAAATAAATAAAACTAAAGCTGCCGAAAAAATGAGACTTGTTCAACAAAAATTAATCTAAGCAAAGCCATAAAAATGAATCTGACTACTAATCTCTAGACAATGATATCGTAAAACAAGAAGAAAAAAAAAAATAAATAAAGACTGGCCGCCGAATGAAAATTAAGAGAAATGAAAATAACTCCACAAATGATGACAATGAAAGGTAAAAAGAAATGAATCCCGGCGTTCAAAAAAATAAAACTAAAGATGCCAAAAACAAAATCAAATATGCCGAATGCCACAACCAAAAGTTAAAAAAAAATTAAATGCTGAATGAAAATTAAATTCAAAGTTCTTAGCTTCCATCTTTAACGTAAAATGCTTCAACGTAAAAATAATCGTCCGTCTACCATCAAAATAGAGAACCAATAAAAATACAACAACTAGCCGTCTCCCATTTAATTTTCTCTCAAACGTAAAAGAAAACTCTCTCCAACGTAAACGAACAAAAAAAAAATACTAACCAAATGTAAAACAATGAAGATTTCCTCTCAAACGTAAAAAAAAAATAAAAGAAACTCTCTCAAACGTTAAACGAAGAAAAGAAAAAAAAATATATATATATAACTTCCTACACTCTCACGTAACGAAAGAAACAGAGTAAACATGATAACACCAGCCGAATGATTGGTTTGCATTAAGAACCCAACAAAAACTAAAACTACCGAGAGAAATAAAGGAAATGAACACTGAACTAAGAAGAGGAGAAAAACTAAAACTTCTGTCTTTAACAAGGTCTGAAACAAACGAAAAAAAAGAAAGCAAAACAAGCTTCTGCTGTAATGCTCAAGTGCCGAATCATTTCAGTGTGTGTTCTCTCCTCTTCTCCTTTTATAGAGTTTTTATGTGTTTCATTAGGGCCATGATTTATGCTGATTTCGGTGCATGTGAATGAGATTGAGGTGCCGTGAGTTGCTGTCTTAAGATTGGTTGTTGTCCACGTTTTTCTGCATCTTCATTTTCTGCTTGCTGTTTCTATCCGTGAATGATGCATGCCGTGACTTTTTCTGCAGGTGTTGTTCAACTGTTCTGCATGTGTGCTGCCGTGAATGATGCTTTCATGCATGTGCAAGTATTTTCTTCTGCTTTCTATGTGAGCTGCCGTAAGTTGAATTTCTTCTGCATGTATGAGCTTTAGGTGCCGTGATTGATTTGAGTTTTTCTTCATTTGTTTTCTCTGCATGTGAACTTACTTTCCAGCCGTGATTGTTGAGTTTTTCTTCATTTATTTTCTCTGTATGTGAGCTGCCCATGTTCCAGCCGAAAATCATCTGTTCTTTCCACCGAAAATTCTGCATATTTCTCTGCATGTGCATGGCTTCATCAGTGGTATCCGTGGTCTGCATCATGTGCTATCCAAAGTCAAAATTTTCTGCTGCATGTTTTCATGTTGTCCAAGTTGCCTTCCGTGAGCTTATTTCATTTGTGCTTGATTTTTCTGCATTATTTTTCTCTGCTGCTTTCGGTGCATGCTGTCCAAGTGATGATGTGAATGAGCTGTGTTGATGGTTTCTGCATGTTGAAATTGACTTTTGAGGTGGATGTGCCGTGACTTTTGTGAGTTCATGCATGTGCTTCTTGATTTTCTGCTGTGCCGTGATTTGCATGTGCTGGTTTGCCGTGAGTGAGTGGTTCAAGCTGACTGCATGTTACAAGTTCCAGCCGAGTGATTGATGCTTGAAGTGGAAATGTCCTTGAATTAGGCTCGTAGCTCCTTGAGGAAACTGAGAACATTTCTGAACATCGCTTGAGAAAATCACTACTGAGCAGTAGATCACTGCCATCATTTTCAGGTGTCTCAGCCATGAGGTTGGGCAGTGAGGATATGCGGAATGGACCATTCAAGGTAGAAATCAAGCCATGATGAGCACCAAGAATACGGCTCTCGTAGTAGCACCAAGCCTTAACCAGGATAATACTACGTTTGAATAGATGATCTTTGCCAATCAGGAGATCAACCTGCTCAAGAAAGCATAACGTACAGAGCCCTCCTAGCTGATTGAATGAAATATCAACCACAATGTTCTGTACAAGACACTTTACAAGCTTAACCTCAGCACGAATCAATTGGACATCCTTTACTATGAACTCTGCAGCTCCATTCTGATCTTCTCCTCCTCCCCACCATCATATTCACAGCATGAAAATGCAACCATATCCTCTTCAAAACGAAGATGCACTGAAACGTATTTGCCCCCACTCTGGGAGCTATATTTTTTTAACCACGTCAACACGACTTTTGAGTGCTTTTATGAAGAAATCTTCATCAAATATATCACCAAACTTGCTGGAATCTCTCCAAACACTGTTTAAATGGAAAATTGGAATGAAGAGTGTTGCATTTAACAATCCAGCAACCGCAACTTGATGCACACTTGGATTCCATGCCATCATCAACCTGTTGGCTCTTCCATTGTTCTCGGCCTCCATGATTTTCATTCCGACAATTCTTTCAACATTTTCGGCTGCCCACATCTACTGCTTTGAAAAACTCATGCGCCGTGGCTCAGAATCGGATCTCCTTTTTACGTCCAACTAGCCCACCGAAAGCACCACAGACAACGCGTGAAACTGCTTCTTGACTTTACGTAAAAGTTTCACCGTTTGATCTTGTGAATTTTATTTAAGCTGAAAATAAAGAAATAAAAATACATTCGAAATAAATTAAAAAGAAAATAGATTATTAATAAAATATTATATATGTGAGGAAGTATTGTCCAATTAAATCATAGTTATAAAATTAAGCATAAACATGATATTAATCAATTAAAAATCATAACTCGAATTTATGCTTTATTAACTATTTTTCCATCTAAAACCAATAAATAATGTCACGAAGCAATTGAAATATATTGGTTTTAAATAGCTAAAATATGCAATATTTCAGCTCAATCAATATTATAACCCACGATTCTTTTATCAGTAATAGGATGGCCATAAAAGCAGGTAAGCATCCATGGTGGTTTGGGAGAAATGCTATCAACCCAACAAATGATATGCCTTTGAGAATAACTTTGAATTTCCACTACACAAGCAGATGTCCATAACAAGGTTAACCCACCACCACGACCCACTCCCTCAACAACAAGCAAGTTATTAAGTCCAGACAAATACTTCAAAGACTCCATCTTATTCTTATGCAATCTGGTCTCCATAAGAAATAAGATATCTGGCTTTTTATCCTTAGCCATGAGGTTAAGGTTATGAATTGTTCGAGGGTTGCCAAGCCCTTGGCAGTTCCAACTTAGAAGCCTCAACTCTCTTGGAGGGGTTGGGAACCAGCCTTCGCTAATACAGTCATACTTCGTAACTTCCTTTTGAATAACAAAGAGTCCTCAATGGAATGGGTACCAAAAGCCAGGAATTTCCTCTTCTCGGTAGTCAAGAAATCATCAGACTTAGAAGTGGCCTTCTTATCAATAGATCTAACCTTTTTCTTCAAATGATGCAGTGAAGAAGATGGTCCTAAGAAACACTGCCGGGCAAGAACATCAACCAAGTCAATGGCATTCCTAGAATTAGCAATGGGGACTTCAACAGGCGACACAACAGTAGATAGTGAAGGAAGATCATGTGGCAAAGCAGCCTCAGACTTGGAGAAGGTCGCAGTTGTTGCAGTTGGAGCAGTTACATGGGCAGATTGTGGGATCTCAGGAGGGCAGCCTATCACCATCTCATCCACACCAGTCAGAGAATGCCCCGTGTTGTCCCCATCCCCAACTACCACATAATTAACCTTGCAGTTACCAGAGAGGCTAGGAGAAAACTGAAAAGTTGCATCAGAAGATGAAGAGCAATGTGCAGAAGCAGCAATGAATTTCCCAACCCCTCTTGTAGTAGTAGATGATGCACGTAACCAAGTACCATATTGCATGGTAGAAGGACCCTCCATTTTCTTCAAACAGCCATTGGGACCATGCATAATCACACACAAGAAAAGCATAAATGTGGCAATCTTTCATACTTAAAGGCCACAAAGGCTTGGTGATCTTGCATAAATAACATACTTCCTCTAGCAAGAGGCTGAGAAAGGTCAATTTCCACAAGAATACGCAAATAAGGACCCCAACCAATACCCTTATCATCCAGCTCTACATGAACTAAGTTCCCAACCAGTTTCCCAAGCCTAGAAGCCACCTTAGAATTCATGCACCCAAAAGACAAATTATGAAGTTGCACCCAAAAATAAGCATGAGAAAAAATTAATTCCGCAGGAAGCTTAAGTCCATCAAAGAATTTGAGGCAAATTAGATTCTAATCAAATAGCCAAGGTTGACCCCTCCTAACTTTCTACATGTCATCCTTAGAATAGAACTCCAAAATAAACAATATCACACCAACTTCGACAATACGCATGACAGCACCAACTTTCCATACTTTAAGCATGGTTAACTTGAAAGCCTCACGGTTAATTCTCCTTTCAGTTATGATCTTTCCCACAAGACAGAAACAACCTTTCAACACAGTGTCTACAACATCTTCATCCAGAACAACAACACCCTTCTTTTCCACAGTTGTAAGACTCAGTTTATTCCAATGCAAAATGAAATCCTCAGACATGCTAAAACACGTAGACAAAAGAAAACAAAGCACACAAAGAGGCCAAATACCGCCTACCACTGAAGAGGGAAGGCATAGACTCCTCCTCAAGAAATGGTAGTGCAACTTGAGACATGCTAAGTCTCAAGGAGCCTCGTCGCAGCCTTCTTCCCATTTTGTCCAAGCTACCGACATCGAGAAGCAGCCTCGTCGTAGCTTGATGCTTGTAGTGGATTCCATTTTTTCTTTTTAATTCTCTAAAAACTATTATGCGATGTCCGTCGGCTTTGATTAATAGCAGAGAATAGTGTTTGGAGGCGAAAGCTTTCCAATAGGTTTTATTGGAATCGTTGAAGCTTTAAGATGTTCATGTTGTCCAACTTAATTGAATTAATTGAAGCTTTAAGATGTTGCCCGATTTTTAAGATGTTCATGTTGCCCATTTCATCTTCTTCCCATTCCTTAGAGGCACCTATTGTGGCGAAGGACAACTCCAGACAAAGAGCCATAATTGCATAACTTTGTGGACTCTGTTTCAAGGTTTCAAAAGTATTGCTTTAATTTTGTGAACCGTAAGAGAGAAGATGGGAAGAAGAGGCTAGGGTTACAAACTGAGAGGGAAGATAAGGGATTGAGCTTGTCGGTTTTTGTTTGGAAAAAGCTACCAGCTGGATAGGTGATAATCTAATTTTAACACCATCTAATGAAATCTTGCCATCTAGGACATGTAACAACTTTTAATTTACACTTACTTGCACTAGATTCCCAAATTGTTTTTCTCTTCCTCTTCTCTCTCTTTCTTCCTCCTTGGGCCCCACCATGTCTCTACAACTCCTCTCTCTCTCTCTCTCTCTATTCCAATCAAGACCGTAAGGTTTTTACGTATTTTTTTTTTGCACACGCTCGAGGCAACTCTGTCTCCTTTCTATGCTCCGTGTTGCTAAGTACTAAGTTGAAGATATAGAAGTCTCTGGAGAACACTCATATTCTTTGCAAAAGTTGACACTTTACTGGGGTGAACACCCTCACTGGAGCAAAAAATACACTTCAACACCTTTAATTTGAACGGAACCTTATAATCATACACGAATTGTTTTGGCATCTTTTGTTTAAATTATGGCCCTGTTATTATATATATGTCATTCAATGGGTTTTTAGTCCTCCTTTTGGGAGGTAAGATGTATGTTCTGTAGACATAAACTTTTGAGTGTGGGTTCCATGAGTTCTAACTCCTGAAAAGAGGCAGCCAAATCAAAGTTTGAAAAATGAAATGGTTTTTTTCAAACCTCGTTCTACTTCACAGATCAACACTATCATCCCAACCAAATTAAGTAAAATTTCTGCATCAACAAGTAGAGAAGCATCAAAGAGCCTTTGGCCTGACCTCTTTTCATCTGAGGGACGTGGCTTGGCAAACATTGAAGTATTCTTTGGTATTAACACTGCCATAGTCAGGAAGCAAGTCAACGGAGGCCTAGAGAAGGAGGTTCAGCCTGGCCAAACCAAGAGACTTTAAACAGAGGATGTGAATCTCAAAATGTACCAATAAATTTCTAATGAATCTTCTTCCTCTTTCCCTACCACTGGGAATACCATGTTTTTTGAAAATGACAATAAATAAATAACAATATTGCTGATATCAGTGAAAATAGAAGGAAAAAGTGCAGAGGGAAAAGGATAAATGTGATGAAATCTTTGTAGGCAACAAATATGTTGGCGAGGAGAATAATGGCAAGCATGGAATCAGAGGAACCAAAAACGGAGATAGGTAAGCCACTAAGCTATTCAACACAACCAGAGGCTGCGGTAGGATCTGGTGTTGGCGGGTTGGAGCAGCATTGGGGACCTGGGGAGGGAAAAAGAGAGAGAAGAGGAGGAAGGAGTTGCAGAGATTGGGTGGGGGCCCGGGGAGGGAGAAAGAGAGAGAATATGAGCAAGAGATAAAACAATTAAGGAATCTAGTGCGAGTGAGTGTAAATTAAATTTTGCTACATATCCTAGATAGCAAGATTTCATTGGATGGTGTTAAAATTGAGTTATCACCCATCCGCCTGGGAGCTTTTCTGTGGCGCCCCCAAAATCCCCACGTACCAACACGGGGAAATTGAGACGTCCGGATGATGACAACCCGGGTCACCACCCTATCGAAGAGTGCCAAGTGTGTGCAAGCGACAAATGTACACAAGAAGATACGCAGCGGATAGCAAAGTCAAATACTAAGTACCAGAATTTTTTCTTAAATAAAATACAAAACGGTTCCAAGGTACATAATAAAATATTACAAAATATAAATATTGTTTCAAAACCAAATATAAAGCATGAACTCCAACTCAGATCTCCGGCGGAGCCGCATCCTCGGGCTCAGCCTCCTCCTCCTCCTCGAACACTGCATCAAAATCTACGGTACCAAAAATGGTACCGCAGGTAAGTAAAATCCAAAACACCACTAGATAAAAACATATTAAACTCAACCAACAAGCATGAATGAATGCCAATGTACAAAACTCACAAATCATATTTTTCCACACACACCAAAAACCCAATTGGCTTAAAAACATAACCTTTAAAACCAAGCCTCGCCATTATCCCAGATAATGGCCCAAACCACCATTTTCCCAGAAAATGGATCACAAGACCATCGCCATTTTCCCAGAAAATGGCCCATATCCGAAAACCATGAAAACCAACCAATTATGCATGCACCATGATCTCCCCTAGGGATCATCCGCACACTCTGGCTCTGTGCCACACCGCAGGTAACGTCTACGCGTGTGACACCTACACGAGTGATGCCCAGACTCGCGCCTCCACCTTGCGCGTACCTGGCCAGGCCATCCTCTAGTCCCCGCCACTAAAAGGACCACGGAGTCGACACGACAGCGTTACCGTATCGTGCGATCCGGTCGTCGCCCGGCGACAACCCAGGGGATGTCACTCAGTATTATCCACTCCCGAGTGACCAGAGGAGCTCCACCGAGATAATAACCCATCCCGGCTTGGGCTCGTGACACGCACGCACCCAAAAATCCTTTTACGCCAATAAAACATGATTTTCTCAATTTAAATAAAATGCACGTGCATGCATCATGTAAATGCCAATTTCAATGCTCGACAAATAAAATCAACCATAGCACAACAAATGCAAGCAACTCCATCCTCCATCCATCCGACCCCCGAACTCCTCGGACTCAGTCCGGAATCAGCGAACCAACCAATTAAATTATTGAAAGAGTAAAATACATTTAAATCTAAAAGTAGAGTTTGGAAAATACTTACAGCGCTATATAGGATTTTTAGAAGGTTCGGCGCGAAGCGAACGGCGTTGCGAAAGCAACGTAACAGTGCAAATGCACTGTTCCCGTGGGTCGCAAAATACCCACTTTTGACCGGGGACAAACCAAGACACCAAATTGATAGGGAATGGTCTAGGGATGTTTATGAAGCTAGTGGAAGTGAGTTTTGGCCGTGGGTGGCGGCGAAAACGCCGGTAGAAGCGGAAAAAGGGCAAATCGGAGTTGAGCTCGTGGGAGCCGCTCCGGTGACCGTTTGAGGCCGGGGATGGGTGGGTTAGGTCGGCAAGGAGTAGGGGAAGAAGTGGTGAAGAGGTGGTGGCCGGAGGTGGAGCGACGGCGGCGGATCGGGCTTCAAGCCGTGCGGCTTGTTGGGCTTTTTCCGGCCAAACGGCCGGCCGGTTGGGGCTGGGAGTCGGAGGGAATGATCACCGGCCGGAGGGGAGTCGACCGGCAGGGGTGGCGTCGGGCACGACGCCGGCGAACGGCGGGCCTGGGTTGGTGGACGGTTCCGGCGTGGGTGAGGAGAGAGAGAGAAAGAGAGACGCGGGGAGAGAGAGAGCCGAACGGGAGAGGAGAGGAAAAAAGAAAAAAAAAGAAAAAAAGAGAAAAAAGAAAAAGAAGAGGAAAAGAAAAGATGAAGGAAAATAATGAGGTCCAGTCCTCACGTCGGAAGTCCGAAGACTGATCAGCCGAAAACGGTATAAAAACATAAAACGATTAAAATAAATTAACACTACATCAAATAAATAAATAAACACCAATAAAATATTTTAAACACATCAATAAGCTAAAATAAAATAAATAACTAGTAAAAACCAACTATTTAAATTTTTAAAAACCAAAAACAAGCCAAAATAAATTAAATCACAATTTAAATCCAACAGCCAATAAAATCCATTTAAAACTCGATAATTTAAAATAAAAGCACTATAAAATATTTAATTAAGTTAAAATATTCCTTCAGTGAAAATACACATAAAAGCGGGTCATCACATTTTCCCTTTTTGTTTTTACATAATGACGTAGTTGCCACATGTTGAAGTCACGTCAAGCAATATAATTGAGCGGTAGGAAGCAGCGGGCTGAGTAGCACCACCCTTAAGAAAAACTCTTGGCATTAGCCATTGTTTGGTATCAGCCAAAGCACACTTTACATAGAAAGTGATTTTTTCCCTCCTCCTCCTTCTCCTTGTCGCCCATTCCTCTCTCACTCATTTCAAATTTTCTTTGAGCCTTGTCGCACATCCTCTCCCCTACCCTCACCCCCCGCATCACCCTCAGTTCCCCAATTTAGTCCCCCCATTTGCTTGTCCCCGAGCGAGAAAGCCCTCAGTTCCCCACCCCCTCGATGCAAAGCACAACTTTGTCTTCAACCTCAAGCCTGGCGGATGCCCTTTGTCCACAAGTGTGTGAAGCTTCCAATCCACACCCCTGACCTCAAGCACAGCAGTCATCTTTGACCTTAGCCCAACGGAAGCCCTCAATCCCTAAGCAACAAAGCTTCCAGTTTGCCCCAAACTCAAAGATCTCTCTCCCTCTTTTATTTTCCCCTCCCGTCTGAGTACGCTCTCTGTGACTGATCTATGTCTGTCTATTCTTCCTCGGTGCATTTGTATCCACGAAGGAATGTAGTAGGTATGAGAAAAAAATTTATTTCTTGGTGCATTCTTCCTTGGTGAGTCTTCTATTTCTCTTTGTCAATTTCACTTCTTCGAGTTCGAATATTTGACTAGAACACAGTCCCTCACTTTCACATGTATGAGAAAAAAATTTATATTTTCTTCTATTCCAGTTCTGTAGAGTTCACTAATTTGAATATTTTGAGATTTGTTTTTGTTCATATTAGTTTGTGATTGTGTATTTTGTTCCATTGGGTAAATTTTTTGGTAGTAGAATGATGAGTTTGCAGAGTGCACAACAATAAAATTGTATAAAAAACTGTAGAGGAGAAAAGGTTTTGTAGCTGTCCCACGTAAAGGGATAGAGCTTTTCCTCATAATTAATTAATCTATTATTCTGTAATTAAAATTGTATCATAATAATGAGGAACACAATTTGGTCAAGATGTCTCTGCTAAAATCCAAATAATTGGAATACTTAGTAGTTGTGAAACTCACTGCTTATTCATTTTGAAGAATCTCAGATACATCTACCCTCTAGGCATGACATTATGACATGTAATTAGTTTTCTTATAGTCTGATATATGGTAAATGCATTGCCTTGGTCTTCTATACCTATTTGACATAATTATGCCTGCTAAATAATTTCAAATTAAAATATGGATAAAATCACAGGGCAATGAATGGTTTAAACTCTTTCTATGAAATATTGGGGTGCTTTAATCTGGACTTGAAATTAAATAGAAAAAATTAAAAGATGGATAAAAAGTTACTTTATCTCCATATTTTGGGTTTATATGCTTCAGTAAAATTTTTATGTTGCCATTTGCATGAGTAAAGCATAGCATGGAGTTGTTTCCTCTAGATATTTTCTTGATTAGTACTTGCTAGGTAATATGTTAGGACAACTAAGATTGGAGAAAAAGAAATTCACTGCTATTCTAAATATAATGAAGTTCAAATGGTGTTGTCTCCCAAAACAAGATAGAGGGTGTGGCCTAGTTCAACACTTGTTGGCCTAACTTACCATTAAAACATTCCACTTATTAGCAATGCACCCTCCCTTTTCCGAAATTGTGCAGAAGATATAAATGATTTTGCCTCAGACCATGCTTCCTATTGTTATTGAATATTTGGATTTGGTACTTTTAACCTATCCTAGCCTTACCATAAGACTTGTACTAAGGGTATTTACTTTTCAGGGGCATTCCAAATGCAATTTTTGTGTATGGGCAGATGATTATAAAGAAAGACAAAATAAACCTCCAGAAAGATTGGATGTGATTCAGAAAAAAGAGAATGGAGTCTTGAAAAGGGAGTTTGAGGTTTAGAAAAAGGAGGAATGAAGTCTTGAGAAATGAGTATCAGCTTCAAAAAAGAGAGGATGGGCTAATAAAACTAATGACCACAGGAAACATTGGATTTCATGGATACAAATATCTTCTCTAAAAGCTGAAGGAGTCTTCAAAAGATAGTTTGAAGTTCAGAAAATGGATTAGAGATTGACTGCGATAGTCATTTACAACTACATTGGCAACACTGAGGGGGATTTCTCAAAAGAGCATTACGCCATAATATAGGATTCGTAACCAAGAGTTATGGTGAGTAAATGTAAAGGCAATGTGTTTGAGAATGCTTGGTTGTAAACATTACTCTATTGGTTGTAAATATTCTGTACTTGAGAATGAATAATCAGTTTCAGTTTTACATTTTATCTTCATGTGCAAGTTTTGCAAAGTGGCATTTTTATCTTTCCTAACAGATGAATATGTTCGGTTTTGATTTGTATCCATCAAAAGGGTAAAAAAAGGCCACTAACTAAGCAACTATCTATCATTCATTTATTATAGGAAATGGAAAACTGATTCCATCACAAAAACACATTACACTAAAGATATTACTCAATCAAAATGGTAAACTCATTCTATCACAAAAAAAAAAAAAAAAAAAAATACACATCAGCTTCACAAGAAAGCATTCCATCACAAATAATATTGTATCGAATACTTATTACAAGAAAAGGTTCCATCACAAAAAACATTGTGTTAGAATACTTATTACAAGAGAGCATTCCATCACAAAGAATTACACGCATCACAACTTGTTCACTTGTTCATACACTACACAAAAGATCACAACTTGTTTGTACTAGGTTGAGTCCTTTCTATTTTGTGTCCATCATGCATATTAGTAGGGGCCTCTTGTATTGTGATTCACTTCCTATGGAAGTCAAGAAAAAAAAACATGCACTTCATTAGTAAGGAGTTTGATCAAGACATGGTAGAAACAATTTTGCAAACAAACAATTTTACAAAGCTCAATGAAGCACAAATGAAGCAAGGCTGCAATACCTAGTAGATTATTTGAGAAAAATTCGAAATCAAATGAAGTTAAAAAATGAGTAATATGTTTGCATATCAGATAGTCAAGTGGAAAATGAATGGGAAAATAACAATTCACATGTTTTGCACTTTGGGAAAAGGTATCCGAGTGTGGAAATAAATTGCAAATATGTGAGGAAAATCGAGGTGGCAAAGAGTTTTTTGTTTCCTAGAAAAAAGCAATCATTTTCCTAAAAAACACACCAATAAAAGGCACACCCATCATTCTGATAGTCTTGCCTTGAAATAGAAGAAAAATCCAATTAGTCTTATAAGACATGATAATTCAGAATACGGAACTAATTCAGCATACTCACATCAAGGCATAAACGTTCACTTATCATTCTGAAACTTAAACATAGACAATGAATCTTTTTGAAAACAAAAACTTAATGATGAAGTGATGGGAAATAATGTTGGTCACATGCCATTTTGGTTTCTCACAGAACCCAGAAAAGGAGTAAGGTCAGAGCTCCCAAAAAAGACATTTTCCACGTTTCTTATAGTTTACTTTGAGGGACAACAACAACCAAATAGAGCATCTAGATTAATTCTAACTTAAAAGGAATCCAATAGAGTAATTAACTGAACAAAAATAATAGATTTGAATACAAGGAGATGAATTTGAAGAGGAATGAGAGGGAATGAGGGAACGATTGTTGTGGGAAGAGGGTCGATCAACTAAGAAACATGTAGGGAAATCCAATAGAGTTAACTTTAATATCAAATCTAGTATATGAAAATCTATTTGAGAAAGTGATGTAAAACCTCCGCTGACATTCTTCAGTGTAATTTCTACAATATAAACAGGAACCTGTAAAAGAATAATGTCAGTATTCCAAGTTCTTTGTAACATAAGTGCTGAAATTTGTAGTCTATACAAGACAACATACACAATATCATTTACCAATTATAATTGTAGCATCCTTGATTCACTAATGTCTATCCTGAAACTTTTCTTCTAAAGTTACTTGCAAAAAAGAACTACTTTCCTGCTATAGGAGATTGCCGATCAAACAATGTTAGAGGATATAAAGCCAAATCAATGAGAAATACAAATATCTAAAAAGAAGGCTTTAAGTCATAAAAGGAAAAAAGAAATGTAAAAGAAAAGAAATGATGACAAGACCTTTGAAAATGATGACAAGTATGATTTGAGAATGACAAATTATAAGATGAAGAATAACATTGTTCAAAAGCTTTAGTAACATTACTACAAGTGTTTCTTAGGCTATTGAAAACTGGGAGAGGCAGTTTCTAGAAAACTAAAAGATAACATAAATCATAGTTGATAGCTCTTAAACTGACATTTAGACATAATCAGATGAATTCCTAAATGAAAATGACCTCACTTAAAAACTGTATCTTGGCGGATATCTGTACAAAAGACAGGAAAACTTTTAGTTTAGCTCAAACACATTCTCTTTTCTCAAACACGTTGTCTTTTATAAGGGCTCACCACATAATATATGAAAGGGTAAAATCATCTACTTCATCAAATTCCTCAATTGAAGGGAGAAATAAAAAACATTGCACATATGCAGTGGATTGGAAAATTTTAAATATAATAATTCCACTGGGGTCTATATTTACATTCAGAACTTTGCCAACATAAAAGTTTAGAAGGCCTACTCATTGAGGCCAACATGTTAACGCTGAAGGGATAGATGATCATATTTCACAAGTGAGCAACAGAGATGATGAGTGTATTCTTGGCAAGTTAACCTGACACAAGTCTAGATAAGGCCCCAATCAAAGCTTTTCCTTGAACAAAATACAAAAAATGTTCCCTAGAGGCAAGTATGAAGTATGGCCAAGCTATTGAAAAAAATCCATTCATTCAACTACACACATTATATTTTGCATACAAATTTGAAAATGCCAAATGCCAAATAATATAATTATATATATATTTATTTATTTATATAGATATTTTTGGGAAAAATATGCCTTTTACCCACCACAAACTACCGCTCCTTTTCATTTTACACCTTATACATGAGTTCCAATTTTGGACCCAAAACTACTGGTGTCTTTCACTCTATATCCTCAATTTAAATCTAATTGTTAATATATAATACATATATATTTTTAAATAAGTAGGAATAAGGCCTGAAAACACGATAGAGTTGTTGAGCCATTCCTAATTGCTTCGCTTGTGTCATCTGCAGAAACTTAAATGTCTAAAAACTCTTAACAAGGTATATCTAAGATTATCAAGAATTTCAAGTACATAAAGCTATGTGAGTTAAGAACCATCAGTGTATGTGGTTTCAAAGAAAAAGTCAAGATCATTACTCAGATTGCTTTAAAAAACTAAACAAAATTATTGAACTTAAGAAACATTGAAAATATAAATAAAAATTGAAAAATAGAGACTCTTTCACAAAATTAACAGCCATCGAAAGAATATTTAATATCGAACAGCCAAAAGATTTTAGCATCTAAAATGTGAGAACCTAGATTTTTTGCCTAATCCCCGTTTCCTCATATTATTTCGCATTAATTTTTAAAGAGGCTTCTTAATCTTTTTAGAGTGAGAATTGGTTAGACTAAGTACTTGAAGAAAGCTCTTAGTGAGTTTTAATCTTGGATCCTAAGGATTTTTAGATTATAAGGCTCTAAGGTAGGAGACGTGAAAAGAAGCCCAATAAGGTCCATATGATATTTGGCCAACAAGAGAAATATTAGGGTTGAAAGCCCAAAGTGCACCCTAGGGTTGATAGTAGGAGCCACGTGGCATGGAGGGACTATTTGGTCTTTTCAAGTAAGGGACCTAGGGAGAAGGTATGGGAAGACACTTGTCTTGCATGCAAGAGCTTCTAGAAGGTTTGAGTGAAGAGTGATGTCACTCAAGCTAGGGCTTATACGTCCCTTTGTTAAGGTTATAGATGATGCCAATTATCATGCATGTGTGGAGTAAGAGGGAAAATTTTTAGGGTTTCAAGAGATCTAGTTGAGAAAAGGAAAGGACATGTTCTAGAAGGATTCCAATTATCATGCATGTGTGGAGTAAGAGGGAAAATTTTTAGGGTTTCAAGAGATCTGGTTGAGAAAAGGAAAGGACATGTTCTAGAAGGATTTGGAAAAGCAAAGTAAGAGAGAAAGAGAGGGAGGCTGATGGTTTTGCATAGGGGAAAGCCAAGGGCTTTTGTCTTGGAAATGCAAAGGATCACCTAGGGGATATCAAGAAGTTTTCGGCCAAATCAAGCAACCTACACTCCACTTTGCCACAGGGCAACCATACACATGGTAAGGGAATCCAAGCCTCTTTGAATTATGTTTTTACCTTACATTGAATTATGGTAAAATTCAATGTATCTGGGCAAGGAGAGAAGGGTAAAATGGGAAGGTGAGGCAAGAAGGGGTTTTGGTTTTGGTGCGGCACGCCACCCTTGGAGGAGTCTTTTGGGTTTCCTCTACAATCCCATCTAAGGGGGAAGTGGAAGAGTTGCTTTGCCAAGTGGCATACGTGCAAAGGACTTTGGTTCTCTTTAGAGGAATAGAAGGTTTCCTATAAAAGGGGATAGCCGAAAAGGTGGGAGGCCTTTTTGTTCCATTCTTCATTTTCTTTCTAAGGGTTTTTGGCACACTCACCATTCCTCTCAAGTTCTTACACTTTCTCATCACTTTCTCACCAACCAAACGCTACAATTTCACTCCTACTAATTTGAGAATCACAAGGAAGTTTCTTACACAATTCAGTGAGAATCATTCCACCATTTCTTTTACACACACACGGCCAAGAATAAAATACACCATTTTCATTTGGTTTTTAAGTGTTTTTCACAACCACACAGTTTCACTCTTGTAACTATGGTTTCCTCTTCGAATCCTAGATACCTTTATTTATTTAGCAAAGAAACATAAGATTTGTAAGGGTAGAGTTTTGGTTTCTACTTAAGAAAGAAAAACAGGGTTTTACTACTTGAGACGAAGAACCCTAGAAAGATGTTTTGGTTTTTAACTAGAAATGCATGGAAGAGAGAAAGGAGATAAGGTTTCAATCTTAACCAAGAGAAAAGCTAGAGTTTTAATCCTCTAGGTTTTTAGACTCCAAGGTTTGATTTAAAAAGCTTTTCCAAAAAATATAAGTGCACACACATGTCCACCCTCACTTCAAAAATAGGGTTTCTCTAGTAGTTTCTATTATGTCTTACATGTACTTTTCATATTTGTGCTAAGTGTATGCGATTGGATTTTCGTAAGTAAACTTCCAACTTATTTTGAATAACTCTTATATATATATGATGAGCTCTTGTTTGTTATTTCTTTGATCGAGTCATGTTACATTGTAGAATGTCTATTTGATTGTGATATTAGAATGAAATGGGATGATGAACATTTATGTTTGAAGGACTTGGATGTTTCGGCCAAGGCCATTATAAGAGAAACCAAATCAGTTTTGGGTTTAATGAAGTGTGTTTCATGTGTGTTTACCTATATTCATCCTATGATTGCATGTTCTAATATTTTCAAGCCATATCGTGATATGTACATGGTGATTTGGCTCATATGTGTTTTGGATAGTACATGATTGCATGAGTTGGATGAGTAGCTATGTCATGTTTCATGCATTGGGATCTGTGTTTTAAAAGTGAAAAGTCTAAATATGTTTTATCACAACCCTAAATGCTAGGATGGGGAAATGCTCTAGCGAAACTCCCTGTCCACTCTGAAGTGTTTAAAGTTGAGTGGAGACCCCTGGGTTGATGAAGTATAGTTGACGGGCTTCGAAAGGTTCCTAAGAAAGGATATCGGAGCGAGGTTTCACTTAAAACTAGTGGCTGAGTGTTATGGTGAAGGTGAAGTAAGCAAATTGCCATATAAAAAGATAATATTTTGATTAAGACGTAGTCACCTCAATCAAAGGGATTGATGGATGATGCTGTAACTAGTGGGAAACACATAGTACTTAGGGGAGCCATGATGTATCCAATCATGTAAAGCATGAAAAGAACAAGGCATTTGAGCTCTCTGATAATATACGATATGTTATGAAATGTTATAACAAGGCATGTTGTGCCAAGTGTAAGATTCTGAACTCAAATGCTTTATGACATGACTGGTGTAGACTTAAGCAATATTTTGACATGCTATTTCTGAAATGTGCAAAATAGAGAATATGAAATCTGAAAATTTTGTACATGTTATCTAAAAATGTTTTGAATTCATTTTTGATTATTTAAAAATAATATGAATATGTTCAGCACTCTGTTTGATATGATATGCATTTGAAAAACCTTTAGCATGACTTTCTAATTCTGTTTTGATTCTATATCTGAGTTCTAAATTCATTTTTGATTATGTAAAAATGATATGAATATGTTCAACACTCTGTTTGATATGATATGCATCTAAAAAACCTTTGGCATGACTTTCTGATTCTATTCTGATTCTATATTTGAGTTTGTTTCTAGTTCTGATGCGATGGCTTTGATTTTGATATATGGTTTCTTGGCCGATTCATCTAGGCCTTCCAAGATATATCATTCCAACTCATAAATACATGCTCCCATTTAATTTTACATCCAAACAAACATACAAAACCAATAGACAATTTAAAATTGAAACTTTTAAGTACCATGTTTGCAATCCTTCTTAATCAAGGCATAAAAAAACATGGCATTCCATCACTCTTATCCATAGGCCTAAAATAACATCATAGAATAGCATGGTTCAAGTAATGATTTCATACAACATATTCATATCATCGCATAGGCTGATTACATACAAGAAATAAAATAGCCATATTCAAACAACCAAATCAAACCAAATTTCACATAGTATATAGGAATAATATCAAGAGTAGGTTGAAGGTTTACTTACAAAAATTCATGATAATATTAGCAAGAAAATCTGAAAATGTAACATAGCATATTAGAAATCATCAAACAAACCCTAATCTTTGAAATATGAGTAAGTGTAAGTGTCTACGATTTTTGAAAACATTTTCTCATGCTAAAAGCTCTAGAATCGAAGGTATTCTACTCCCTATGGTCATGTGTGTGCGTGTGTGTATGAATAACCAGTGGGAAAAACCGAAGCATTCCCTCTCTCTTGGTCGTGTGTGTATGGGCAAGAAATAGTGAGATGTCTCTTACCTTTGTGTGCTTCCTCTCTTCTTGAGTGGTGTAGGAGAAATCCTTGGTGATTTCAAAATAGTGCTTGAAGAGTGAGGGTGGCGTTTGGTTGGTGAGACAACTTGAGAACATGAAAACTAGAGAGAGAGCTATGGTGTGGCTAAATGGGTGTAAGAAGAAAATATGAGAATTTGTCCAAAAAGGGCTCCTCAGCTTTCGACTATCCCTTTATATAGAACCCTCCCTCCCTTCTTGAAATACCAAAGGTTATGTGCATGGATGCCACTTAGCTCCTAGGTAGAAGAGTCCCTTTCTCTTCCATATGATGGGATTGCCTTGGAAAGCCAAAGTTCTCTTTTTGGCAAGTGGCGTGTAGCCTCCCCAACAGAAACCCTCTTTCCATCTTTCCCTTTCTTTATGTGTCTAGGTTCAATGCACTTGGTGGCAAAAAGGTAAAATCTGAAAATCCTAAATCTTCCTTGAATCCCTACCTGTGTGCATGGTTGCCATGTGGCAAGCAGAGTGTGTGTTTGGGTGCCTTGTGCTTGCCGAAAACCCTAGGTCTTCTCAATGATTTCTAGTCTTCCCTAGGTGTCCGTTGAGTTCCCTTCTTGCTTGTGCTGTCACTCCCCTCGCTCCCTTCCTTCTCCAAAAAGCCTCTTTTAGAACATGTCTTTTCCTTTTCCCAAGCAAGATCTTCTTGGAACTTCAAAGGTTTCTCTTCATGCTTGACAAGTGTCAACTAAAGAAATGGGGCTTTGCATGTGGGCGGGTGACACCCTATATGACTTTGTCTTTTCTTCTTCTCTCAAATCATTGCAATCGTCTTGGAACTTGACAAAATCCATGAGTGGTGTGTAGGACTAGGGGTTTCATCCAAAACCCTGATCTTTCTCTTTCCCATTTTTTCCATTTTCACGTCCAGGTTCATTGTGTCTAAAAGAAAACATACTTGTGCATGAGAAACTAGTGGCACTAGGTTGGTGAGTTCCCTAGGTAGCACAATTCTCTCTCTTTGCCTCATCCACTCACCTCTTTCTAGAACTTCTAAGCATGTTGGACAAGTGTCATGTGTTGCTACTTTCATATGTTTCAAATGATGAGTTTCTAGAAAAATCAAAAAGATCTTCTCATGCCATGCGGCGCCTCCACCACCCTTAGGTATCAACTTTGGGCTTCCAAAACTCTAATCCCTCGAAGGGCCGAATTCCATGGGCCTATTTCTTCTATTTCCCTCTTGTGGGCTCTCTAGCTTTACACTCTAAGATCCAAATCCAAAAAAGGAAAAAAGAAAAAGAAAAATAAAAAAGAAAGTGGCCTAAAGAATTCTTCCAACACCTAGCCAATAGCAATGTTAAATAAATAATATCCAAAAGTATTACGAACGGGAACTTAGCAAAAATCCGGGATGTCACAATAATAGCACCAAGTGCAGTATTTTCAAAATCACAATATAAAATGTCTAAATTAGGTTATAGAAGTTTTATTTGGATATTTGGAAAGATCTTAGCCACACATGGTTAATAGTATTGGACACTTGGCACCAAGAGGAACCATGAGATGGAAATATGTGAAGGAAATCAAGGTATGAGATCATGCCACCTAAGCAAAACCCTATTCCATCCAACCATCCAATTTGTGCCAAACCAAAGAGGGTTTCAACCTAGTGAAACCCTAAAAATTTGGAATTCAATTGAAACCCCAAAAGCTTGGAGGAAACCGAAACCCCAAATGGTTAACCCAAACCCCAAACTTGATTTCAAAACCCTATTGGATCCGATTTCTAACATTGTCTTTAATCACTTGATTAAATTACTTTCCAATGCTATTAATCCTTCTGTGATGACCCACTTTTATGTGTATTTTCACTGAAGGAATATTTTAATTTAATTAAATATTTTATAGTGCTTTTATTTTAAATTATCGAGTTTTAAATGGATTTTATTGGCTGTTGGATTTAAATTGTGATTTAATTTATTTTGGCTTGTTTTTGGTTTTAAAAATTTAAATAGTTGGTTTTTACTAATTATTTATTTTATTTTAACTTATTGATGTGTTTAAAATATTTTATTGGTGTTTATTTATTTATTTGATGTAGTGTTAATTTATTTTAATCGTTTTATGTTTTTATACCGTTTTCGGCTGATCAGTCTTCGGACTTCCGACGTGAGGACTGGACCTCATTAATTTCCTTCATCTTTTCTTTTCCTCTTCTTTTTCTTTTTTCCTTTTTTCTTTTTTCTTTTTCCTTTTTTTCCCTCTCCCGTTCGGCTCTCTCTCTCTCTCCCCGCGTCCCTCTCTTTCTCTCTCTCTCCTCACCCACGCCGGAAAGCCTTCCCGCCCAGGCCCGCCGTTCGCCGGCGTCGTGCCCGACGCCACCCCTGCCGGTCGACTCCCCTCCGGCCGGTGATCATCCCCTCCGACTCCCAGCCCCAACCGGCCGGCCGTTTGGCCGGAAAAAGCCCAACAAGCCGCACGGCTTGAGGCCCGATCCGCCGCCGTCGCTCCACCTCCGGCCACCACCTCTTCACCACTTCTTCCCCTACTCCTTGCCGACCTAACCCACCCATCCCCGGCCTCAAACGGTCACCGGAGCGGCTCCCACGAGCTCAACTCCGATTTGCCCTTTTTCCGCCCCTACCGGCGTTTTCGCCGCCACCCACGGCCAAAACTCACTTCCACTAGCTTCATAAACATCTCTAGACCATTCCCTATCAATTTGGTGTCTTGGTTTGTCCCCGGTCAAAAGTGGGTATTTTGCGACCCACGGGAACAGTGCATTTGCACTGTTACGTTGCTTTCGCATCGCCGTTCGCTTCGCGCCGAACCTTCTAAAAATCCTATATAGCGCTGTAAGTATTTTCCAAACGCTACTTTTAGATTTAAATGTATTTTACTCTTTCAATAAATTATTTGGTTGGTTCGCTGATTCCGGACTGAGTCCGAGGAGTTCGGGGGTCGGATGGATGGAGGACGGAGTTGCTTGATTTGTTGTGCTATGGTTGAATTTATTTGTCGAGCATTGAAATTGGCATTTACATGATGCATGCACTTGTATTTTATTTTATTGGAAAAATCATGTTTTATTGGCGTAAATGATTTTTGGGAGTGTGCGTATCACGAGCCCAAGCCGGGATGGGTTATTATCTCGGTGGAGCTCCTCTGGTCACTCGGGAGTGGATAATACTGAGTGACATCCCCTGGGTTGTCGCCGGGCGACGACCGGATCGCACGATACGGTAACGCTGTCGTGTCGACTCCGTGGTCCTTTTAGTGGCGGGGACTAGAGGATGGCCTGGCCAGGTACGCGCGAGTTGGAGGCGCGAGTCTGGGCATCGCTCGTGTAGGTGTCACACGCGTAGACGTTACCTGCGGTGTGGCACAGAGCCAGAGTGTGCGGATGATCCCTAGGGGAGATCATGGTGCATGCATAATTGGTTGGTTTTCATGGTTTTCGGATATGGGCCATTTTCTGGGAAAATGGCGATGGTCTTGTGATCCATTTTCGGGGAAAATGGTGGTTTGGGCCATTATCTGGGATAATGGCGAGGCTTGGTTTTAAAGGTTATGTTTTTAAGCCAGTTGGGTTTTTGGCGTGCGTGGAAAATATGATTTATGAGTTTTGGAGCATTGACATTCATTCATACTTGTTGTTTGAGTTTAATATGCTTTTATCTAGTGGTGTTTGGATTTTACTTACCTGCGGCACCATTTTTGGTACCGTAGATTTTGATGCAGCGTTCGAGGAGGAGGAGGAGGCTGAGCCCGAGGATACGGCTCCGCCGGAGTTCTGATTTGAAGTTATGCTTTGTACTTAGTTTTAAAACAATATTTATATCATGTAATATTTTATTATGTGCCTTTGAACCGTTTGTATTTTATTTAAAAAAAAAATTCTGGTACTTAGTATTTGACTTTGCTATCCGCTGCGTATCTTCTTGTGCACATTTGTCGCTTGCACACACTTGGCACTCTTCGATAGGGTGGTGACCCGTGATGTCACCATCCGGGCGCCTCGAATTCCCCGTTTTCCGTACGTGGGGATTTTGGGGGCGCCACAGGTGGTATCAGAGCGGTTTGGCTCTGGGTAAAACCACATGTCCCATAGGAGAGGTACCAGAATGTTTTTTTTTAGTTGTGTTTTAAAATTTATTTTAAGTAATATTGCTTTTTGACGTGGTTTAGTTGTTTTGAATTTATTTGAGCTTGTTTGGTTGTTTTATTTAATTAGTTATGTTATTGCTGCTGATTTGTTTTTGTTTTCTTGTTATGTGGATTGGTTTTGGTTTGGTTTTATGTTATTGGTTTTATTTTTTTTTTTTAAAAGGGGGTCAAAGGTTGTGGTGGCAGGTAAAATGGTGAGACCGAGGAAATCTACACAAGGGCCACGGGATGATACACAGAGAGATGACTCCATTGCCCAAGCTATACGGCAAATGACAGAATTTATGCAGCAAAATTTTAGGCCTCAGCAAGGAGTGCCTAGCCCACAACCTGGAGGTCCTTGGCCGCAACAAGGAGGACCTTGGCAGCAAGGAGGGGCTTGGCAACAAGGAGGGCCTTGGCAACAAGGAGGGCCATGGCTGCTACCAGGAGGGTCCAGTGGAGGAGTGCAAGCGGGGTGCACGTATGAGCGCTTTCTGGCGCATAGGACTCCCCACTTCACTGGAGACGAGGATCCACTACAAGCTGGAAAGTGGATCAAGGACTTGGAGAGGACTTTTGAGGTATGTGGTTGCACCGAGGCGCAACAAGTTCTCTACGCCAGCTATCTGTTACAAGGCACTGCTTTTGATTGGTGGGATACCAAAAGAATAATGCTGGAGTCAGAATTGGGGTCTTTTGCCGCGGTGACTTGGCAGCGCTTCAAGAAGGAATTTAATAACCGCTTCTTTCCCGCTTCTGTAAGGCGGCAAAAAGCAAGAGAGTTCTCACACTTGGTCCAAGGGAGCATGACCGTGGAACAGTACTCCCGAAGGTTTGTAGAACTTGGGAAATTTGCTCCCCACCTCATCGCCACAGAGGAGATGCAAGCTGAGCGTTTCCAGGAGGGTCTACGCCCCGATATACGCCGGTTGGTAGTCAGCCACCGGATATCCACCTTTCAGGATTTAGTGGATGTGGCCACCCTCGTGGAGCGGGAGAATAATTTGAGTATGGGTTCCCCTCCGGGACATAAAAGGCGAAGTTTTACTGGAGAAGGAAGTAGCTCTGGATCGCCTCAGAAAATTGTTCAGCGGTCTGGAACTCGACCACAAGCTGCCTCAGGAGTGCGTATAGGAGGTCGGATGCCCGTTTGCATGAGGTGTAATAGAGCTCATACGGGTGAGTGCACTTTGGGTGGAGCTCGATGCTATAATTGTGGCCAGCAGGGACACTTTGCCCGTGAGTGTCCTAATACAGTTCAAGGAAGCCGTGGAGGTCGACGTGGTGGAAGAGCTAATCAGAGACAAGTAGCACAGGCTCGAGTGTATGCTCTTACCCCTGGAGAGGTGGATGATGAGGCACCAGCGACCCACGATGCTGGAGTGATTACAGGTATGGTTCTAAATTAACTAATTTTTGGATTTGATGTTTGGTGTGGTTTGATGTTTGTTTGTTTCGGATTTTGTGGGTGTATGTGTTTGGTTCAGGAAGAGTTCGGTTATATGACTTTTATGCTTGCACATTGTTTGATTCGGGTGCATCTCAATCATTTGTGTCTTCTACGTTCGCTCGGATATGTAATTTGGTTACGGGACCCCTACCAGGATCGTTAGTGGTGAGTCTTCCGAATGGTGAAATGGTTTGTTGTTCTAAAGTTGCGTTGGGTTGTCCCTTGGATTTTGGTGGTAGGACCCTTGATGCCGACTTGGTGGTGTTCAAGTTGTTGGGATTTGATATTATTCTCGGCATGGATTGGTTATATCGGTATTGTGCAAGTATAAATTGCAGAAGTCGGGTAATCAGTTTTCAACTCCCAGATGGTGGTTGTTTAGAGTTTATGGGAAGTAAATTAAAAGAGAAGCCGATGGTTATATCGGCAATTCAAGCGAAGAAAGATATTGCTTGTGGGGCGGATGCCTTTTTGGTTCAAGTGGCGTCTACGCCAATTGGGAACAAGTCCTTGGCAGATTTTCCAGTGGTAGGAGAATTTCCCGATGTGTTCGTAGATGATTTGCCGGGGTTACCTCCAGTCCGCGAGTTGGAGTTCGCTATCGATCTAGAACCCGGGGCGGCTCCTGTGCATAAAGCCCCTTACCGTATGGCACCAGCCGAGTTGAAAGAGTTGAAAGCCCAGTTGCAAGAGTTGGTCGACAAGGGGTTTATCCAGCCAAGTACTTCGCCATGGGGTGCACCAGTTTTATTTGTTAAAAAGAAAGATGGCACTCTTAGAATGTGTATTGATTATCGAGAGCTTAATAAAGTGACAATAAAGAATAAGTACCCTCTTCCAAGAATTGACGACTTATTTGATCAGCTTCAAGGAGCGGCTATCTTCTCGAAGATTGACTTGAGATCGGGATATTATCAGCTGCGAATAAGAGATAGAGATGTCCCCAAGACTGCTTTTAGATCAAGATATGGGCATTACGAGTTCAAAGTGATGCCTTTTGGGTTGGCTAACGCTCCTGCAGCTTTCATGGATCTGATGAACCGGGTTTTTCGACCTTATCTGGATTCTTTCGTAGTGGTTTTTATTGATGATATTTTAGTTTATTCCCAGAATGTTGACGAGCATGCTTATCACCTTCGCTTAGTGCTTGGGAAGTTACGAGAGCACCAGTTGTACGCGAAGCTTAGCAAATGTGAATTTTGGCTGGAAGAAGTCAGATTTCTCGGGCATGTAATTTCCCAGGACGGTGTGGCAGTTGATCCCAGTAAGGTGGAAGCTATTTTATCATGGCAGCGTCCATCGACTGTGCGCGAGATCCGAAGTTTCTTGGGACTTGCTGGATACTATAGAAGATTCGTGGAGGGATTTTCCCGATTATCCGGTCCTCTCACCGCTTTGACTAGAAAGAATGCAGAGTTTGTTTGGTCAGACAAGTGCGAGAGGAGTTTCCAAGAATTGAAGAACAGATTGACAACTGCGCCAGTTTTAGCACTTCCAAAACCGCTTGAGCCGTTTGTTGTTTTTAGTGATGCATCTAAATTTGGTTTGGGGTGTGTTCTCATGCAAGGAGGACGGGTCGTGGCTTATGCGTCTCGTCAACTGAAAGACCACGAGAAGAATTACCCGACACATGATTTGGAATTGGCCGCAATAGTGTTTGCCCTTAAGATTTGGCGACACTTTTTATATGGAGCAGTTTGCGAGATCTACACCGATCACAAGAGTCTGAAGCATTTATTTTCTCAGAAGAATCTCAACATGAGGCAAAGGAGATGGTTAGAGCTAATAAGCGACTATCAGTGCGAGATTAAATACCACCCAGGAAAAGCAAATGTAGTTGCAGATGCCTTGAGCCGGAAGTCACATTTAGAGGATGAAGCTGAATCTTCTGGAGTGGATTCTTTACTTTGCGGGTTGAGAAGGCTCCTTATTGGAAGTTCGCAGCAAGAGGAAGTGATATCTTCAATTCTTGATATTCGGGTAATTGATTTTGAAGAATTGAAGACTCTTCAGAGAAAAGATCCGAAGCTGTTGGACATTAGAAAAAGGGTCAGAAAATCTAGAGGGCCGTTGCACTACAGTTTGGATAAAGATGGGATTCTTCGATTCCGAGATCGTAGAGTAATTCCTAAGGACTCGGAATTTAAGGAGCGAATTATGACGGAGGCTCACGCGGCTCCCTATTCCGTTCATCCGGGTAGCACCAAAATGTATCGGGACTTAAGGAAAAATTATTGGTGGGAAGGAATGAAGAGGGATATTGCCTTGTATATTGAGAGATGTGGCACTTGCCGTCAAGTCAAGGCCGAGCATCAAAGACCAGCAGGTTTGCTCCAGCCTCTACCTGTTCCTGAATGGAAATGGGATGACGTCTCTATGGATTTTGTAGTGGGCTTACCGAGGACTCCCAGTGGAAAGAACTCAGTTTGGGTAATTGTTGATCGACTGACTAAGTGTGCTCATTTCTTACCGGTCAATAATGCGGATTCTCTGGGAAAATTGACCCGCTTGTATGTAAAGGAAATAGTGAGACTACATGGGATACCCAAGAGCATAGTGTCGGACAGAGATCCAAGGTTCACCTCCCATTTTTGGAAGAGTTTGCAGGCGGCTTTAGGTACTAAATTAAAGTTTAGTACTGCTTATCACCCCCAGACAGACGGCCAGTCAGAGCGCACGATTCAAACTCTTGAAGATATGTTGCGAGCGTGTGCTTTAGATTTTCAAGGAAGTTGGGAGAATCACGTGCCACTCATAGAATTCGCGTATAATAACAGCTTCCATGCATCCATCCAAATGGCTCCTTATGAAGCTCTGTATGGTAGAAAATGCAGATCACCCTTATGTTGGGATGAAGTCGGGGAGAAGAAAATAATTGGACCCGAGATAATACAGGATATGCAAAATCAGATTCAGATTATAAGAGATAACATGGCTGCAGCGCAAAGTCGTCAAAAGAGTTACGCGGATACCAGGAGGAGAGAATTGTCTTTCGAACAAGGCGATTGGGTTTATCTTAAGGTCTCTCCCATGAAAGGAGTTAAGCGTTTTGGGAAGAAGAGAAAGCTGGATCCAAGATATGTTGGACCTTTTCAGATTTTGGAGAAGGTAGGGTCCGTCGCTTACAGAGTTGCTTTGCCAGAATATTTTGGGGATATATACAATGTCTTCCATGTATCGTCTTTAAAGAAGAGTTTTGGACAACAAGAGCCACGTTTTGTCGACCCAGAGAATATTCAGTTGCAACCGGACCTTACTTATGAGGTTGTTCCATCGCAGATCATGGATTGGAAGGAGCAACAGTTAAGGTCTAAAACGATATATCTGGTTAAGGTGGCCTGGGGAGATCCGTTAGCTCAAGATTTCTCCTGGGAGCGAGTAGTGGACATGAGGGAGCAGTACCCCTACTTGTTCGAGTGATGACGGTACGTTTTTTTTAATCTTGGTTGCAGTCGGTTTTATGTGGAATTGTATGGCTTGTTTCAAGTTGGTGTTCGGACCTGCAAATTTCGAGGACGAAATTTGTTTTAAGGGGGGGAGGATGTGATGACCCGCTTTTATGTGTATTTTCACTGAAGGGATATTTTAATTTAATTAAATATTTTATAGTGCTTTTATTTTAAATTATCGAGTTTTAAATGGATTTTATTGGCTGTTGGATTTAAATTGTGATTTAATTTATTTTGGCTTGTTTTTGGTTTTAAAAATTTAAATAATTGGTTTTTACTAGTTATTTATTTTATTTTAGCTTATTGATGTGTTTAAAATATTTTATTGGTGTTTATTTATTTATTTGATGTAGTGTTAATTTATTTTAATCGTTTTATGTTTTTACCGTTTTCGGCTGATCAGTTTTTGGACTTCCGACGTGAGGACTGGACCTCATTAATTTCCTTCATCTTTTCTTTTCCTCTTCTTTTTCTTTTTTCCTTTTTTCTTTTTTCTTTTTCCTTTTTTTCCCTCTCCCGTTCGGCTCTCTCTCTCTCTCCCCGCGTCCCTCTCTTTCTCTCTCTCTCCTCACCCACGCCGGAAAGCCTTCCCGCCCAGGCCCGCCGTTCGCCGGCGTCGTGCCCGACGCCACCCCTGCCGGTCGACTCCCCTCCGGCCGGTGATCATCCCCTCCGACTCCCAGCCCCAACCGGCCGGCCGTTTGGCCGGAAAAAGCCCAACAAGCCGCACGGCTTGAGGCCCGATCCGCCGCCGTCGCTCCACCTCCGGCCACCACCTCTTCACCACTTCTTCCCCTACTCCTTGCCGACCTAACCCACCCATCCCCGGCCTCAAACGGTCACCGGAGCGGCTCCCACGAGCTCAACTCCGATTTGCCCTTTTTCCGCCCCTACCGGCGTTTTCGCCGCCACCCACGGCCAAAACTCACTTCCACTAGCTTCATAAACATCTCTAGACCATTCCCTATCAATTTGGTGTCTTGGTTTGTCCCCGGTCAAAAGTGGGTATTTTGCGACCCACGGGAACAGTGCATTTGCACTGTTACGTTGCTTTCGCATCGCCGTTCGCTTCGCGCCGAACCTTCTAAAAATCCTATATAGCGCTGTAAGTATTTTCCAAACGCTACTTTTAGATTTAAATGTATTTTACTCTTTCAATAAATTATTTGGTTGGTTCGCTGATTCCGGACTGAGTCCGAGGAGTTCGGGGGTCGGATGGATGGAGGACGGAGTTGCTTGATTTGTTGTGCTATGGTTGAATTTATTTGTCGAGCATTGAAATTGGCATTTACATGATGCATGCACTTGTATTTTATTTTATTGGATAAAATCATGTTTTATTGGCGTAAATGGTTTTTGGGAGTGTGCGTATCACGAGCCCAAGCCGGGATGGGTTATTATCTCGGTGGAGCTCCTCTGGTCACTCGGGAGTGGATAATACTGAGTGACATCCCCTGGGTTGTCGCCGGGCGACGACCGGATCGCACGATACGGTAACGCTGTCGTGTCGACTCCGTGGTCCTTTTAGTGGCGGGGACTAGAGGATGGCCTGGCCAGGTACGCGCGAGTTGGAGGCGCGAGTCTGGGCATCACTCGTGTAGGTGTCACACGCGTAGACGTTACCTGCGGTGTGGCACAGAGCCAGAGTGTGCGGATGATCCCTAGGGGAGATCATGGTGCATGCATAATTGGTTGGTTTTCATGGTTTTCGGATATGGGCCATTTTCTGGGAAAATGGCGATGGTCTTGTGATCCATTTTCGGGGAAAATGGTGGTTTGGGCCATTATCTGGGATAATGGCGAGGCTTGGTTTTAAAGGTTATGTTTTTAAGCCAGTTGGGTTTTTGGCGTGCGTGGAAAATATGATTTATGAGTTTTGGAGCATTGACATTCATTCATACTTGTTGTTTGAGTTTAATATGCTTTTATCTAGTGGTGTTTGGGTTTTACTTACCTGCGGCACCATTTTTGGTACCGTAGATTTTGATGCAGCGTTCGAGGAGGAGGAGGAGGCTGAGCCCGAGGATGCGGCTCCGCCGGAGTTCTGATTTGAAGTTATGCTTTGTACTTAGTTTTAAAAACCATATTTATATCATGTAATATTTTATTCTGTACCTTTGAACCGTTTGTAATTTATTTAAGAAAAAATTCTGGTACTTAGTATTTGACTTTGCTATCCGCTGCGTATCTTCTTGTGCACATTTGTCGCTTACACACACTTGGCACTCTTCGATAGGGTGGTGACCCATGATGTCACCATCCGGGCGCCTCGAATTCCCCGTTTTCCGTACTTGGGGATTTTGGGGGCGCCACACCTTCAAATTCATGTTATGACCTCATTATTCAACCCTTTAAACCTTGAAAATTTGACAGGGCCAAGAAAAATTAGATTTGGACTTGATAGCATCTCAAACCCTAAACAAACCCTCTTTAAACCCCAAAATGAAGCCAACTTATTTAAGGCCCATTAAGGCTGACGAATTTTGGCCACCTTGGAAAGATCTTAACCAAACCCTCTACCCATGACAGCTCCAAATAGTCACTTGATATGAGAAGGAAATCCACCTCACCGCTTCACTTCTACGTGGCAGTAGTAGCAGCCCATTCCCAATCAAGCCCTACTTCACTCTTAGTGTACATCAAACTAGTGCTTTGAACAAAAATAAGAACTTAGGTAATTTTATAATTTTAGTTGATATAATCCAAACTTTTCTAGGAAGGATATACAAAGGCATTATTACAAATAAGATTAAACTTAAAAGTAATAGACACAATATCTGAATCTTAGAATATTATATATTTGTAGTATAACATAATTATAAAACTCCTCATTTCTCACAACATACCTTTAGCTGGTATGCAACCATCGATTGCATGAAAGGATAGATGAAGACTTCTTAACTCCTTGAAATGCTCTAATAGAGACATTTAACAACCATCGATCCTCATATTTCACCCTTTAGTTTTGGAAATAAAGATCATTGTTATAATAAGGATCTTGCATTAAATTGTCGCAGGACAGTTCTATCACATGACCTATGGTAGAGTTACACGTGACCCACTCCCAACCACAACAATCACTCTTCTCATGGTCGACCCCTGAAGGAAGAAGATAGTTTGAACAAATGTAAGTCCGAATAGATATAATAAGAAATGACTTAAAGTGAAGCAAACCAACTCCCTGTTCCTCCAAGAAACCCATGTACTCACGGGTTTGAACAAAAACCACTACAACCCAAAGTAAAGCCTTCATTGAGAAATAATATTGTAAGACACCCATATTCATTTCTATCTAAAATCTGCTTGTTTTGGTTATTTTATTGTGAGTATCGTGGCTTTCCATAGCTCAAATATATCAAGGAAAATGGAACACCAGATCACTTAGAGTGGCTGAAATTGAAAGTTTGGAGCTATATTGACTTAGACTAATTAGTAACTAGACCTATATCTTACGTAGTAGTGGAGATCACTGATGCCTTAACTTCAACATTTAGATAGATTAATGTTGGTTGCCTCATTTTCCACATTGATGTTAAGACATAAATATAAATAATAAAAACTATCTATTTTCATGAGTTAAAGTTTTGAGACAAGAGGCTAATTTCATATGGTATCAAAATAGATGTCTTGAAGCCTTTGAAATAAGTGGTGATTTTATATGGTATCAGAGTAGAGGTCTTGAGTTTAAGTCTTGACTGTACACTTCACCCATTTAGTAAAATATTCCATGTGATGATTTTACAATCGACAGATAGCTAGCATGGCTTTAATTTGTAAGAATGACAAACAAATTGATCACATATAGTGTGGATTTCATTTTTGTAAGAATGATAAAAAAAACTGATCACATATACTCAATATAAGTAAGAGATTATGTAATGCATCATAATTTGTTTTGTAGTGAGAGAATATTAGCCTTGAGTTCGTTCTTAATCGGTTCTTTGACTGTACGTGGCCTACTATAGAATAAGAAAAATAGATATTATTGATGAATTGTTCGTAAGAGTATGGTCTCAAGTCATTTACATCAATTAGTTGTCTACAAAAGTTGGTGTTGGTGTCCAAGTTTATCTAAATTGGCACAAAACTGTCGTAGCATGCAAAAGAATGGCACATTAATGGCAGAACGAGTATAGAAAAGACTTTGAGTGTTCTGTGAATGAAACTTCACGTAAGTGAGGAGATAAATTATTTCCACATTAACATTGACTGATTGGAATCTAATCCTATGCATGCATGAAAGAAAAATGCCTTTAATTTCCACATTCACATGGATTAGCTTTAGTTTCCACACTGATTGTAACTGATCTCCTGAAAAATGATAATGCATGAGTTAATAGCTACAATAATATAAATAATTTTTTATTTAAAAATTAATTGTAAAATAATAATTGAGACAAGTGCGGAAAAGTCAAAGAGATAAGTAGTGAAAAATTAATAACCACTATAAAATGAAATTTCTTATATTTTTTTCCCTCTCTATTGAATTGGTAATCATAAATCTTAATGTCAAGAAATTAAGATAATTTATTGTGATAACTAAGTGATCAATACAATGAAAATTCTTTTTAACAAGTGAAGGGTTGTAATAGGTTACTAAAATAAAATGAAAAATAAAATCATGAATTAGCTCAATAGAGTACAAATGATGCTTCATAAATTATATAGATAATAGATGCCAGCTTAACCATGGATTGATATTCCCTAAAATTCTTATTTAGAATTTAGAGTCTATATTGAGAAAGAAAGATAATCATAACATGTAAGTCATACTATATTTCGCTAGTAAATTTTAAATAATGTTCAAGATATGATCTACACATCCAAAAATAAATTTTATAATCTATAAAGATCTATATTTTATATTTATCCCTTTCTTAACGAACCATCGACTGCTTGAGCACTAACACTCTTCACAATTATCACTCTAACTCCCCTTTGCACACTTTTATTAAAGGGATTAGCATGTCCATCTCTTTATGCTCCGGTTAAAAAATTGTAAAAAAGAAGTTAGCATGCAACCACTAATAAATGTGGCGTCAATTAAATAACCTTTATGAAATTTTAATAATTAGTAAATGGTACCCAATTCAAAATTTTAATTTGTTTACTTGAAAGTTCTCTCAATAACTAATGTGTAAAAATGAGCACAACTTTCACAATATCATGACCCCATTTGCTTGATTCACATTGTCATTTTTTTTATTATTATTTTGAAATATTAAATTAGAGTGGACCATTTCAAACAAAATATGTAATTGAATGGTCTTGGTACATATATTATATTATATCGTTTTTTACTTTATTATTGTATTTAGACTTTGGACCCATTGAATTAAAAAACATTATGGCTCCATATACCACTGCATGAAAAACTTTACAAAAATGGGTTACTAGAGTTGGGCGTGTTCATTGACTAGCTAAAGTTTGGATGTGTATTTTTCACATTGACTTGGACTAATTAGACCCATTACTTACGCACTACAGAGAATGATTAGTGACTTAATTTCTACATTTATAAATTTGGATTGGTGGTGTCAGTTTCCACAATGACTTCATTGACTTGAGGTGCCTTCACTTTTCATATTGGCTGGAATTTAAAATTTGGAGCACTATTGACTTGGACTGAGGCAAACTTGACCTCAAAAGAGTAGAGTTTTAGGTGCTTTACTAGGAAAAAAAATATAATTATACATGCCCTACGTCTACTATGTATATTTATATTGCTTACTTTGTCCAATTAACGTGACACCATATTGTGGTGCCACATGACTTATTAATAAAATTTAAAAACTATATTCAAAACAATATAAAGTGCCCAAAAACACAAAAAGAGGAAGGTTAAAATCCTAGATTCTCTCTATCCTTTATGTTTTTATTCTTTTTTTTAATAAGACATGTAGTATCACAATGTGGTCTCTCGTCAATGGGACAAAGTGAGTGGTATAACTTAAGGGGTGTAGCAGCATTAATCTATATCAATTTGTTTTTTTAACTCTATTATTATAATTACACTTTGGACCCATTGAATTAAGAAACATTATGATTCCAAGTCCACCACCAAACGCGTTTCTTGGAATACCTTCTATATGTGTGGAATTTATTGAATGCTAGCACATTTATTGGTGGTAGTATTGTTCATGCGAATGCTGATGCAGACTGCTATCCAGCCATGTCTGAGCAATTATGGCCCTTTAATATTGTAGTTGTTCTACCAAGGATTTACTCCAGAAGCAACAATTTCAAACAAAAAAGAACATGTAGGTGTTCATACCAAATAAGAGGAGTGATCTAGTTTCCCTTAAATCAGTAACTTAACAATTCAAGATATGACTTGAAGTTTTCAAACATGCAAGTCTTTTTGGATCAATGTGCAATTAAGCTATTTATCGATGAACTTGATAAGATGTAAGTGATGAGAGAGTAGATAAGGGAGAAAAATGGGTCGAAGACTACAAGTAATAAAGGGATGATTTAGTGCGGTGTTAGGAGGAGAAAGAAGGACGAGGAAGGAACAATTAAGGAACATGAGTAGATTGAACATGTAATTTATGTGCACTTCTCCCAAGGAAGGTTTATTGACGTGACATTATTGTAGCTAATACATTTCTTTTTTAAACCTAGTTCTCATTTCATTGTGATTAATTACTTTTCTAATTTTGATGAAATACTTACCACAACCATGTCGTGTGTATTATGTATGATAGTTCATCAAAAGTCTATAACTATTAAGTTTGAATAGATTTTAAAAAGAAAATGATAAAATAACAACTTTTTTACAACTGTAGAGTTATAAAATAGTTGTAGAAAAGTTTTATACATACCATTACCTCATTAAAAATTCTTCTTCCTTCTTTAAATGTCCAAATGATCCAATCTTGGATAAGGAGTTTCAAGGTTTTTTGCTCGCTTAGGTTACCATTTCGGTCCCATCTCCAAGCTAAGGAGGTTGATTCATCAGATTTGCTATGAAGAAGCTATTTCCAATCACACATAACAATGTCCACCACCAAACATAGTAAAACTATAAGTGAACACCTTGTTTCATGTTTGAGTAAAATAAATAATTACTCATAACCAACTATATACATAAAAAGCTATTATCACATTTATCAAATATGTTCATGGAAACAGAATATATCTAATGAAATAAACGATCTGACAATCTTCTTAGGGTGCCAAAAAATGAATAATAATACAAGTATATAACATATTCAATCAAGTTAGAGCACCTTTGTCACCAATAAGGATTAGGCCAATGGAATTTTGGCCCTTAAGGATTTTGGCCTTGGAAGGCCCAAGTTGACCCATTGGATAAGGAGGAGGCACCACCTGGCTCTAGACAGGATTTTTTGGTCTTTTTAGAAGAGAACTCATCATTTGGAAGCTAGGAAAGTAGCAAGTGTGACACTTGTCCAACATGCCTAAGGATTCTAGAAGAAGTGAGTGGAAGAAGCAAAAGGGTAAGGGAGTTTCAGATTAGGGCTTACACGCCCACACGCATGGCCCCACTTCTCTAGTGACAATTGTCAAGCATGAAAAGAAACCTTTTGAGTTCCAAGATGACCTTACTTGGGAAGAGGAAAAGACATGTTCTAGAGGAGACTTTATGGAGAAGGAAAGAGAGAGAGAGAGGGGGGTGACAGCACAAGCAAGATGACACTTTGGGAAGACAAAGAGACACTCGAGGTGACCTAGGGTTTTCGGTAAGCTCAAGACACACACACACACCTTTTTTGCCACATGGCAACCATGCACACTAGTAGGGTTTCAAGAAAGATTAGGGTTTTGGACTTTTACCTTTGTGTCACCAAGTACATTGTATCTAGACAAGTGATGAAGGAAAAAGAGGGAAGATGAAATGAGAGAGGGTTTCAGTTGGGAAGAGTCATACGCCACTCACAAAGGTAGCTTTTTGGATTTCCCATGCAATCCCATCATAGGGAAGAGAAAGAGTCCTTTTGCCAAGTGATATCCATGCAAATGACTCTTGACATTTCAAAGAAGGAATTTGTGATACTTGATGATTAGGGTATACCATGTGTTAGAGGTTTTGGATCTTAACCAAATGCTATGATTTCATGCTTTGCACCGTTATACTTTGATTTCTAAGTAATATGTTTAAAGTTGGAGCATGATTAAGTGATGATTTGTCATGTTTTTTCACCTATATGTTTCGGCCAAGGCTTAATTTCATAGTTTCATGTATGTACTTTGATATCCCATGTGTTCTATGTTATCATGCTATGAATCGAACATGTTATGCTTAGTTATTTCATGCATGACATTTCATGTGTCATATGTCAAGTATAAGAACGTATGTTTTAAGTCTCATGTCACATGCATTTGGGAGAAGTTTTTCCAAGGAAAAGAGTCAAAAGTTTTATATGACCTCAAATGCTAGGATGGGGGATTGTCCTAGTGGAACTCCTCTATCCACTCTGAGTGCTTAAGAATAGAGTGGTAACCCCTGCCTCGAATGGATTCTTTTCAAGGGATACCGGAGCAAGGTAGCACCTAACGCTAGTGGGTGCCATAAGGTGAAGGTGAAGTAAGCAAAGTACCGTAAAAGAAAATGTTTATGATAAGACATGGTCACCTCAATCAAAGGGGTCGATGGTTGATGCAGTAACTAGCAGGAACACACGGTGCATAGGGGAGCTGTGATGTATCCACATGTGTTATAAGACCAAGGCAATGCGCTTACATGATATGATATGGATTACATGATGTGAATCATGTGATATGATATGATATGAAAATGATCACATGATAAGAATTATGTGATATGATTTGATATGTTTCGGATTACGTGATTAACCAAGATATGAATGATGACAAAATTATGTTTTTTTGAAAAGCCAAAGAATTATGTTACATGTGTTTTGAAAAAAGCCAAGTGCATAAGTCAAGTCTTTAGTCACAGCATGTGTCAAGTACCTGTGCACGCATGCATTCCACGATTTGCCACTTGTATGCTTATGTTAATCATTGTATGTTGTGTGCTTACTTATTAAAATTTCTTGAAATCTCATTGCGGTAGTTTCTAATACCATTCCCCACTTGGAATTGTAGAAATTGTGACAGGACCAGGAGTAGTGAGTCAGTATGATGATCAAGGCTAAGGAAGTGCTCAATTTAGAGAATGAATGGATTCAGTCATGACCTACTTGGAGATAGTTGAGCTTAGAAGGATGCCTTAATGTTTTCTTTGATAAGGCATTTTTAGAAAATAATTGCTTATGCTAAAGTGTAAAAAGGAGTTTGATACTTCATTACTATGAAGTGTGATTTAAAGCTATAAATGAAGTTGGGATGTTAGTCTTATTTTGGTACAAAAGTTTATGACCCATTCTACTGTGATTTATTGCATACTGCTAGAAACATTCTAGAAGCATGCATTTTAATTGTCATATACGAGGGGTATGTAGCGTTGCATTGTATGTCTCGATGCTTTAGTCACCGTCTGATCCCAAGCAGAAACTGGGGACATCACAATTTCCAAACCATCGAGGGATTGTACCTGAAATTTCATTATTGCTACGTCATATACAAAAACTTGAAGAATGGTGACTTGAACTGCTCTAAGAAAATTTCACCATTAAAGTTGTTACAACCAAGGTTCAAAATTTGCAATAGCGTGCAGTTGGTAACCAATTCTTTTGGGACTCACCTAAGAATTTATTGAAAGAAAAATCCAATACTTCCAAATAACTCATGTCATTAATTAACGATGAAAGATTACCTTTGAAATTATTTTGGAAAAGGTTTAGATACTTTACATTTGGCCAAATCCTTCCAATGTCTTCTTGAAGTTTTCTATCCAAGTGATTTTTTGAGAAATCCATCCAAGAAATGTGCAAGTGTAACTAGCCCACAATAGAGTTATCATGTAGATATAGAACTTGTAATCTGGTATTGTTTTCAACCAACCAATTCGGGAAGCTTCATTTCAATTTATTTCAAGAGAGATTAACAACTTCTAATTCATGCTGATCAAGAAGAAATCTTGGTATATTGCTAGTAAGTTTGCTGAGATTGCAATTAGATAGTTCAATGACCTTCAACTGAAACAAAGTAGCCCAATCCATGGAGTTTTCAATTTTTATCTCAAGATTATTGTTTCGGTTGATGAATCAAATAATCTCAAGCTTAGAGTGATTGGCAAATAACTTGAACAAGAATGGACCCTCAAATTGATTGTAACTAAAATCAATGTACTCGAGAGATTTTGGGTTGGCTACCACATATGAGGATAGATTTCTATTGAATTGGTTCTCAGAAATATCCAATAATCTAAGAGATGTCATATTATTTATGCATGGAGCAAGGATCTCCTCAAAGTGATTATGAGATAGATCTAACTCCTCAAGCTTATTCATTGCGCACAATTCTATAGAAAGATATAGCATCAGTATTGTTTATGCAAGATTGAACAAATGAGTGGCCTATTGTTGTGATACAAAATGGAAAACAAGGGCAATAACTCAAAATTAACCATTCTCTTCTATTTTTTCTTTGTTAGCAAAATGTAAATGCTTGATTTTATAGTTGATCATTAGCTTGATTATGTAAAGTGCCGTTGAGTTCATTAGAAAATAAAGACAAAACCTTGAGTGAATATAGTTCCCTAATAGATGGAAATACTTCTAGCGAACAAAATTTTGCTGATATCTAAAATCTCCAACTTGCTAAGATTGGCCAAATCTACAAGAGAATTTATGTCAATAATTTCATTAGCATGGTACATAGGCTAATAGCACAAAGACAAGTTCATTATATTTTTCTCCGACAAAGTATGACCCTTTTTTACCTATTGATAAATTTGAATTTTTGGAATATGTTATAAATTTTATTGAAAATTGACATTAATTTTAACAAAAAATATGTATATAAATACAACAATATTCTTAATATTACAACAAATCATTTCAATCAAGAAAAATCCTAGATATAGTCCTAGAATAATGTGAAATATAAATTAAAGGTCTGTAATTATAATTACTTTTGTACTAATGGATTTGTAATTTTACAAACTGTAATTATGTAAGATATATTTTGTAGGATTTGGAAAGCTTTCAACCCTAAGGAATCTGGAAATTTTAAACCTTGGTTATAACTTCTTTGATGACAATAGCATTCTACAATCTCTGGGTGCTATCACTTCACTCAAGACTTTAAAAAGAACTCAAAATAAGTTGGAGGGATACTTTCCAGCACAAGGTAACTAAAGTCTCCTCTATCTAATTATTTTAAATCAGAGCATTCACGTAATTGTCTAATCTTACTTTATCTTCTTCAACTTGGATTATTAATGTATAATTAGTTACATTGAGAAATTTGAATATGCTGGATATAAGCTACAATCGGTACAATGGTACCCTCATAAATCAAGGCAAGTGCATGCTTTAATTGATCAATTTATTTTGTTTTAAAAGAGGACAATAAAAAAATTTATTTTGTCACATCTTCCAATAAATTTTCTTAATTTGCAGGTTTCGAAAGGCTACTGGTACTGAGAAACTTGGAGACATTGATCCTCGATTGGAATTTCTTTGGCTACAATATCATACTATCTCTAAGTAACCTTACATCGCTTATTACATTAAGTCTTGCATGGATTTCTAATTTGGGAAATGAACGAGTAAATATTGTTGAAGGTAATATTCTACTTGTAAGGAGATTTTTCCCCTTGAGCCGAAGGCCTAGAAGATAGGCCCAAATATAGGGAGCCCAAGCTTGCCAGATGGCTCGTCAGCCCATTAAGGACCCTTGGCCACGGAGCTATGGCCAGCCTGTGGCCGTAATCGCACGGGAAGTCCCAAAATGTGGGGAAGGAAGGGCTACGTCACCCTAACCTCCCCCTAGGAGATCTAGCCTCAAAGAACTTGTGTAGGCAAGCAGGCAGGAAACGCGGAGAGCCCTCGATCTTCTGACAACAGGTAAGGAGGAGTCTGATGGAGTGTGCCTGTAGCAGTGCAGAAGGGACAAGAAGCCACGCTACATTTATTGCACCACCCCAAGAGGCCATGCTACATTAAAGGATTATGACCAAGGGAACACTTGAGGTGACATGTATCCCTGACATAGGATGCATATTTGACTCTCAGAATTCTAGTATAAAGGCCAATCTCCAAGTATAAAGGATGGTCTCTGATTCTTTTACTTTATCGCACGAACTACAAAGAGGATACTAAATTAGGCATCGGAGATTCCCTGGTCTCCAACAAGGCCCTTGATTCTTTGTGTGTGTAGGCCCAAAGCTGAAGACCTGAGTTGCTGGAGCTTGGCCCAAAGGTGTGCGAAATATGACATTAACAATGGCGCTGTCTGTGGGATTTCTATAGACTTCATGTGTCCTTCGTATGCCTACGAAAACTCATTCTCAGATGACTTGAGGACAAGCAGAAATGACATTGAAGAACATGGAAGCAAGGTTCACGGTAATGGAACAACTGGAAGGGAAGGAGAGCAGGTGCTCAACAGGACCACTAACGAGTTGAAAACAACGTGGAGCCAAGCAATGGCAAACGCGGCGGCTCTAGGAATGTTGGAGGGGGAGGCGACACCGAGGAAGAAAAGAAGAACGTGTAGAATGCCTTCCCACCTCTACCTGAGTGCATCCTAGTAGATAATGAGATCTGAGACAAGGAATCACTTAGGAAGGTGGAGCCAAACGAGCAGCTAGAGTTGGTCCTTTTGGACTTGAGTCACTAGGAAGGCACCCCAAGATCAGCATCGGGATGACTCAAAATGAGGGGCGCCATGCATCAGCTCTTCATGGAGCACCGAGATGTCTTCGCCAAAAGTTACGATGACATGCCTGGTATCGATGTAAAGGTCATGTTGTGATGACCCGCTTTTGCATGTATTTTCACTGAAGGAATGGTTTTAATTTGATTAATATTATAGTGCTTTTATTTTAAATTATCAGATTTTAAATTGGATTTTATTTGCTATGAGTTTAAAGTGCTGTTTAATTTATTTTAGCTTGACATTGTGTTTAAAATATTTTCTTGGTGTTTATTTATTTAATTGTTGTAGTGTTTAATTTATTTTAGTCGTTTATGTTTTTAATATCCTTTTCGGCGGATCAGTTTCGGGATCCCGGAAGTGAAGTTTGGACTTCATTTCTTTTCTCCTTCTTTTCTTTTCCTTTTTCTTTTTTTCTTCCTTTTTCTTTTCCTTCTTTTCTTTTTTTTTTCCTTTCTTTTTCTCCTTCCGGTTTCCTTACCCGTGCGCTACGTCTCTCTCTCTCTCCTTTCTCTGTTTTTTTTCCTTTCCGCGCAGCCTCCTTCGACCACCCATATCTCCGCCGTCCGGTGGAGGTGTCATACACCACCCCCGCCATTCTCTTCCCCTCACAGCAGACTACAACCCCACCAATTTTCAGGACCATCGGAGCCACCGTTAGCCGGAAAAAGCCCCTCGAAGTCGCGGCCCCAACCCCTGTTTTGCACTCTGCCGCCGGTCCCTTAAACCGCCCAGAATCGCC